>JAUELU010000003.1:11263162-11274634 GCA_032357145.1 Evasterias troschelii
TTTTATGCATATGTTGGGATACATCAAGTGAGAATACTGGTCTTTGACAATTACAAAACGTGTTCAGTGCCTTTAACGCATCTGGATGGTTTTATAACAACAGTATGTGATAACGTAATCAAGGTATTTGCTTCTTCTATGTCAGTATTAAAGATAACATCAACAGATGACACTCCAGGAATGTCAGCTGTTTGAGAATTCCAGCCATGTGGTCAATGGTAAAGATTTACCTGGGAAACAGTGCGGGACATCTTTCCTTTTTTTTCTTGTTGCATTGCCATTGTACAGCTTGTGAAAAAGTGCATTATCCCGCGTTAAGAGCTGCATGTATTGATAAGGTTCCATTGGGTGGCATTTAGAGCTATATATCATATGAACTTGATTGAAATGGAGGACAAAAGTAGATTGACTTCTATTTTGTATAAATGTTATGGGATGGCGTCCGGCAACTATAGTATGAGACTGAAGAAAACAAGTCCTTTCATAACGCAACTCTCTCAAGGCACAGATCTGGACCGTGCGACTTTTAACGCGTGTATATTGAGGAACCATGGATTCCAGCTATGTTGCTTCAACACGTGAAGGAAGAAGGAAACAAATTGTGCACTTTAAATACTTGAATACGGACAAGACTTTACACAGCTGACTAAAATCAAATTTCATACGAAATTTAATCAAATAACTGTGAGAAATAGGGCAACTTCACCTCTGGACAAACACAAGAGGAGTTATTTTGTGTTATAAAACTCCCAAAACGAGTAATAATAATGAAATAAATGAGATGCTCTGTTTTATTGAGAGAAGTTTTGAAAAAGTAGATAAGACACACTGTGCTTCCTTGAAAAACAAAATAAGGAATAATAACAAAAAGCCAGTGGATAACTAAAAAGATGCTTCTAGTCAAGCCCCCCCTTCCCCGTAAACATGTAGGGCCTATAAGTTCAAAATTCTGCAAAAAATTATAGCACTATAAAAGAGTCAATATAAGTTTGTTTGATAAGGTTGTTTACAATTTCCACCAGCGACTTTGTTTGATCGTTTTCAGGAAAGCATGAACTTTCACCAATACCAATCTTAAGATGGCACCTTTAAGAAGTTCGCGGGAACGATGTGAGTACGCATTATGCCTACAGGATTAAAGACAACAACATTAGAGGCTCTCTTTGCAGAGAAATCACTCAGCAACTCTTGGTCGTGACCGACAAAAACTCTATTCCATTAGAGACAGCACACACAAAAATCAATTCGGGAGTGTTGACAAAATAGGCTTTTTGGAGAGCGACAAACACTGGCATGGAAGGAACGGGAGGAAATTAAGAGCCTCAAAGAATCTGACAGGTGACTGGATTCATGGACCTAACTAATACAATATTGTAAGGGGGGGGGGGGACACCACACAACGCCCGAGAAACAACTCCTTTTTACTCGTACTTCGCTTAAACAGAAAACAAACTATACAGTATTTTATTTTTATAGGTATTTGAGGTCTAATCACTTTGGTAAGTGCACAGAGGGTAGAGGAAAATAAAGTGTTTTTCCTTTTACCAAAATGTTTTGTTAATGACGTTTTGGTGGGTTTCGATGCAAACCAAACAGTCTTCCTTGACTCATCTTAAAGGCGAGTTCTCATTTCACTTTTCCTGTCTAATGCAGAGCGCCAAATACTGTGTCTCTGATACTCTAAAACTAGCTGCATGAAAAGCACAATGCATCATTGTACAATTTGAAAAACCTTTCGAACAATTTGCAATCTGAAACCTTACTTTACATAAAACGTGGTCCCAGTACCAGTATTGTGTTGAAATTGTTATAATTTTTTATATAATATGATGAACCAGGGAATGGCATCTGCCACAAGATCAGCAGTGGATGAGGATTGTTGGCTTGGACTGGTGATGACCACCGCAGCGCAAGTTGCACCATCAGACTGAGGAGAAAGATGATGTACTAGAAAATTGTCTGCCAACATGTCAAGTCGTGTCTGAATTGGCGACTTTGGCTGATGTTGTTACTAAGGGCAGTCTATTCTACAACACATTTAAATAAGGTGATCTAGTCGCAGTGGCAGCCACAGCCGGTAATCCAAAAACGGCATTAGTTTTGTTTATCTCATTTGCAAAATTCACATGACCACATTAAGGGACCTAATTTGATGACATTTCCACTAGTTGTTTGTCACTGAAAACCTGAGAATATTCTGAACTGATGTGTTGTGCCTTTCTAAACTCACACACAACCACTTTACAGGTATACATGTGCCTTGCACTCAACACGGTGGCTGTGCTGTGAAGAATTGAAAGACCAATTTTTACAATGGTTGCCTTAGATTATTGTATAAGGTAACCTCCAGAAAAACCTCTGTTCAAGTCTGGATATAAATAGTGTCAGCAGTGATCGCATTATTCCTTTACAAAGTTTTGTAGTGCCCTCTACTACTAACCCTTTGTTGTTACAACACTTAACATCAATATTGTAAACAAGTGGCGTCATTGGTCATAAACAAACAATGATAATATAATAACACAAGACTTTCAAAGCGAACATATCCATCAAAGGGGCCCAAGGCTGTGACAATGAAACAAGAAAACAAAAGGGAACATGAACCTAAGGAAAATCAGTTCAGATAAAACAAAATGATTTTGACATGAGTTGTGTTTTGAGAGACCTTTCGAATGAGTGAGGTATTTGAGGGGGTAGCTGATTCCAGAGATGTGGTTTATTTCCCGATCGAAGGTTTTGGGATGGTTTATAGATTCCAAGCATGTCAAGGATGTATGTTGGTGCTTGCCCATTGAATGCTTTGAAAGCAATCATAATCAGCCAGTGTAGATCTTAAAGGATGGATGTTATAAAAATGAGAGTGTTTTTTGTTTAAGTAACTACACAAGCGGCAGTATGTAGTAGGCGTTGAAGACGAGAAAGTTTGACATCTTGAAGGCCAAGTAAAAGTGAACTTCCCATGTCAAGACAACATGTATCTAAAGGTGGACAAGAATTTGGAATAGAATTACAGACAAGATAAACATATAACACTAGAAAAAAACTTGCAAATAAACTCACCTAGTTGTCCCTGCATGATTCAAACTATTTCTCGCTCTCGCTTTTGTGTGAACTAAAAATAAATAGTCCACAGCAGTAAGCCTGGATGCCACGCGTACACTTACTAACCCAACTTGAACTTTTAGTGTCAACAAATGTCAGGTAACTTTAAAAACATTCGCCATAATGCCAGCTATTGATCATTGCAGAACAAGTCAAAGGAAAATAAACTTAATGTAATTGTTTATCCAGGGATGAGCAGACCAAATAGTTTATTTTGTCAAACAACAAAAGGCCACCCTCGATGCAATTCTTCTTTTTTTGACAAGCCTGGAAAACGTGACCTTTACTTGTTGTGTTCTTTCAAGTTCTTTCTTAATATCAATCTTTTATTTTGTTGACTAACCCAATACTCCTTGCTTTAAAAAAAACCCCAAAATGTAGGAATGTTGCCCCTGGCAAAATAACTATGGAATAATGAATGCATTTCATAACACACGGTTTTGTCAGTGTAAGTACTGTATAGTACAAACCTGTTGCAGTAACATTTTGTTTGTTTGTAAGATTGGTTCTTTTTTTAAAGATTTCTCCAATATTTTGTTGGCAAATATGACATTCAATATGAACTTGTTGTGCAGACCCTGGTTTGTTTTTACAAGTATAACGATTTAAAACCACTTCCCCAAAACTGAGTTATGAAATTACCGCACTGACTGAAAAATATATCATTTTGTTCCTGAAAACTAGAGGAGTCAACATTGTAACTTCAAAGGAACAACATAATTTTAGTATTCTGGCATTATTTAGCATAGTTCAGTTTGTATCTTATGGATGGCGATGTTCAATATTTCATCTCATTACGTACAAGTTAGTTGTGGAAATAAAATAGAACTAACAAAAATGAAACATTTCACTAAAGAAGTCAAACAGTAAAAGTAGCTACGATCTTCCTGAATGGTAATTTTCAAGTTAATTTCAATAGTGAAAAAAACAAATAATTGTTTAAATCGAACAAAAAACACACTGTTATGGCATTTGGGGAGAAAAAAAGCCACTTCTGCATTTACTCTTAATCTTAAACTCAATTTCAAAATAAATCTGAAAGTATGGCGCAGTGCCAGGCTAGCGTAACTCCGCTCATGGCCGTTTCCCAGAAAATCAAGTTGGGATTTGCATATACAAGTATATAATCCTGAATACTAATACAGCGTGGTGCATCTGACATTTATTGATCCCTTCAGCTCGGATGCTCAGAGCTGAGATACTGGGTGTAGTAGTAGTCAATGCTACGGTGCTACAAGACACTGGAACAAATTGACCCACATTACAGAGTGAGAATATCTGGAGTAAATTATTATGAGAGAGTGGTTCTGTTGTTTCAAGTTTGCATACGAACACAGCTGTATTGTTATTTAAGCACTGCTGATGCTTAAAGGACACTCTATTATTGGACAAAGGTAGTCGGGATCGGTGCTGCAACAAATTGACCCATATCAGAAAGTGAGCATTTCTTGAATATATTATTATGAGAGTGGTTTCATTACTCCACATTTGCATAGGTACACAGCTGTATTGTTATTGAAGCACTGCTGACGCATAAAGGCACTTCGTTATTGAACAAAGGTTGATGGGATTGAGACGGGGTACTATAAGAGAAAAGAAAAAATTGAACAAAATGAAATGCAGAAATCCTTTAATATTTATTTTATATGAAAGAAGCATATTTCAAATTTACATAAGTGCAGCTGTATTGTTATAAGCGCTCCTCATGCATAAAGATGTTCATTATTAGACAAAGATTTACGTAGTTGGGTTCGGAATGGGTGCATACAGTAATAATACTAGTAGTCAATACTACAAGACAGTGGATTAAGTTTACCCCAGTGGGAAGCACAATTTTGCTCAAATAATTATTGAATATGGGAAAGATTGAGTTATTTCAAGTTAATATTGGTACAGCTGTATTGTTTTAAGCATTGCTGATGCATAAAAACATTCATTATTGGACAGGTAGATTGGGATGAAGGGGGTGGGGGTGGGGGTTGCAAACCGTATCTCATCATTTCAAATAAATCCAATTCTTTGTCACAGAAAGAAAAATGATTTGATATTCTAAATTGAAATTGGGTGCCCACTTTTTCAGAAACCAGTCAAGATTACTTTAAATAAAACTGTGTGTCGCTCATTGCAAATGGAACTGAGATTACTTATGTGTTAGATTTGAAGCACGATTAAATGTCATTGAATTTTATGTCAAAGTACAAACTTGGTTTTCATGTGGCCGGCCATACATGTAAATAATACAACCAGATTCACTCCCTAAAACTGTCATTAAAACCTACTCCCTAAAACTGTCGTTATAGAAGGTTAACTGTAGCATGGAAATTAAAAACATGTTACAGAAGTACTTTGTGTGCCTGAAGCTGTAGGGCACACATTTACTTTTACTTGGGCTCATTGCGTTCAGTTCACACTTATTATTATTAGCACCAGAAACAAGAATATGACAACGTTTGCTTTTTCCCCCCTGAGTCAACGCTGAATCCAATGAGCCGTTATGAGGCTCCAGTCTCAGTCAGACTCAATTGCACTTGATTTACCCCCTCTATTGGCTAGTTGAAGAGATGCACATTATGTTCTTTTTGCTGCTTGTGGCAAGGATTCAGTGAACCCAATCCCGTTATTTTATGGTGTTTCAGAATTTCCCTCAGTGTTAGGTTTCCCTCCAGGTTATCCTGAAGTATTCTTATAATTTATAAACATAAACATTCACCGTCTTTAACACTACCATGGGAGTCTGTGGCATTGCGAGTTAAAACAATATCTGTATTAGTATACAATTTTATAATGTGTTTAACAAAATATTTACAAATGTGTAACCATAGCAAGCCATTTCCAGCAAGTATACTCCAATCCAATTGTCAAACATGATTTTTATTCTAATTTACTGTTTCAAAAATCGATGCTGGATCACCCGTTTGGGTAGACATTTTCAATTTATCATGTATCAAGTAACACACCACAAGGGAAATCGACTGTTTAAATATATTAAATAATTTTGGGTTCAATTATTTTTTTTAAAAACCAGAGCGGAACTTGAACCTGCCACTTCCGGATTAACGTGCCGGCCCTTGTCTACCAACTGAGCTAACTAGATCTAATGTTGGCAGTCTCCCTATTTCGTTAACATCTTTGTTCGGGGGTGGCAGTCAGAAGCCATACAACCTGCAACAGCCGTGTAGACACCTTATGCTGCCATCATCGCTGAGCTCAAACAATGTAAACATGAAAGCAAATAGGCACCACACACTACTCCCATCCAATGATTGGTCTTCCTTTGACCTCAGTGAGGACGCTGTTAGAGCTTATGACATCATATAGATGGGTTGCAGTATGATGTAAATCGGCCATCTTTAAGGGCAATTTGGAGCACACAGTCATGCGTTACGCGTGAGAACGGCGTGCAGCACGCGCACATTTCACAAAACTCATTGCGTGATTGGTTAGTGAATGACGCGGCTGCGTTAGTAATTTGAGCGCTTGACGCGCTTGCAAGCCAAAATGCGATTTACCCGTAAAGATGGCGTCTACTGGGAACTATCTATTCACGGGGTCTTTAGCTAAGGATCACACACAAGTTTTTATTTTTATACATTTTTGCAGCCACCATGAGAGCTAAAACACAGTTTCAAAATGCTGTATGCGCAGGTAAGTATCCCATAGACTGTGTAAGACTTGCGCATAATCAAACATTGGGACCCATTCAAGTCAATCATTATTCCTGATTTCATTAGAGAGATGCCCCACTAAAAATCACCCCTCAGATGGCATAGCAACCAGTCTCTGAAAATGTCTCCTTGGAATTCTCGTTTACACCACCTATTTGTATTGTTTACTGAACTGGTGCTCCGCCGCTAATTGCCAATGGAATGATTGATGACATCACACAAATAACAGGCTGAATATTGCAGCCATATTTGCTTCTCCTTAGAAATAAGAAATAAGAAAGACGAAGGAGAGAGAGAGAGAGAGAGAGGGGGAGCTATAGCATCAGTTCCTTGGCAAGCTCTCTACGAAACTTGATCCACGCAGAAATAGAAGTGGCTGGCAAACACAACCCCCCCCTAAACACTCTGTGCTTCAATGTGGTGTTCAATGATTAAATCAACACAAGTGTTGGAGGAGCAGAGGAAGAAGAAGAGAAAAAAAAAAACTGTTTAAGATACAGTAGTTGTCTTGGAGATGACCGAGCCGTGCTATGGCTCATACTACCCTGTTAATTTCCTGTCGGGTAGGATGTAACAATGCCCAATATTCTATCACTGGCGACTTTAATAATAATTTCAAAGTTAGAGCGGGAGAGAGGAAGAAGGGAGGGGGGGGGGGGGTAAAAGGCTTTATACTGTCAATACTAAATTCACCTTATTTAATTGAAACCAAAATCAGTCAATGCATTTTATTTTCTGTCTTGTATATTTAATCAAAATGATTTTTCATTTGCTTGCTATATTTTGTCCCGAGAAAGGACACAGAGGATTGTAATAAGACGACACAAAACAAAATACAAAATGGGTAAACATTTCTATGAATAGTGTTGATAGAGTATGGTTGAGTGTTCTTGGTCAACGACCGAAGTGGCTTACAGGGGGTTAGTTCTAATGCAGGACACTGATCAATTTGGGAGGGGGGATGAGGGCAGGGGTGGGGAGAGATGGCAAGGGGCACTGGGCAGACTATACAGGTGGGGTGGGGAAGGTGCACATGTAATTGTAGTTTAAGCTTAAGTTTTAAAACGAGAAGAGAACAACTAAACCCAGAACACCCTAGCAAGAACATTTTAAGGTTATATTTATGAAGAAATAATGAAGATTATTCTAAAGGTATTGTCAAATATGCTGCACATGTTCACATTGGGCTTGTTTCATACAAATCTCTTTCCAATTTGTTTTTTCTTGTAATTCGTACAGACGTAGTTCTCTGGAGTAAAGTGGACTCAAGCTTTCAGAGTTCAACTAATCAACTTGTTTTGTCAAAAACTTGTGTTTTGGTAATCTTTTTTAAACCTAGGATGAGCTGTCTAATCTAAGGCTGTAGGTGCTCCGGAGAAAACAGCTCTGGCATGTTTTTCTGTTTTACTGCTCCTAGATTGACAAGAGGGAATAAAAACACTTAATCTACCCCAAGGTTTTATCTATTCCTTTAGCCAAAGGAGGTACAGGGAGAGCATTGCTTAAAATTCATTGCAGCTTTGTTTATTTTTGCCAATACGATGTTTTGATGACTGTATCATAAAGACCTTTATAACAGCAGTCAGATTTAAATGGATAATAACCGGATTAGGATAACATTCAGAAAAATCCTCAAGAGGGACTTAACGTGGGAACTCAGCTCATAGATACAATGTTGCAGTCACTTCTATATAGATCTTTCTTTTGCAATGTCACAGCTGCAAGTTTTGCCAACCATGGTTGGCAATAGTATGGGCAGCCTTCACAGCAAAAATGCCTGAATAAATTGCTCTCTGCAGAGCAACTCTCCGCAGTATGAACTGTCTTTCCTTGAATAATCAATCATTCTTTCTGAGAAACTTCGAAAAAGTTTGAATCAGAAACTTTCCAACTGGTTATCCATTTGAACATGAAGGACAAAACAAAGCAATTAGCCTTTACCCCAACCCAAAATCTACAGTGGAAATTAAGTATTCAGTTATTCACTTCCAGAAGTCACTTCCTATCCACATCTAAAAAAACAGCTAAAAAAAATATGACCACAGATGGAAAAACATGTCCGAACACATATCGACATTGAAAAAAAAACCCAAGCACTTACTAAGCTTATGAAGTAAGGGGGAGTTCAAGAGAAAACATCAAAAGTTCGTAAACCTTTACCATTTTACAAGAAACCAGGTATCCCCCCATTGTACTCTAATGATACAAAGAAGAGAACAATGACATTGTAATCTGTCTATTCATAGAGTGCATTGCATCTTGTCTCAAAGAGCAACCACATTTGTTAAGCAATACAAAATTACATTGTGCTCCATTATGAAATTAAATCGCTATTTTCCCTTGTCACTTCTCATGCCATCATGCCTATTGAATTACTTTGCCATTACGTCAAATTGAATCGAAGACAACAATTCATCGGTTGCTAGGAGGATAGTTTATCTCCTTGGTTTCAATTTGTAGAAATGCAATGCTCTTGTATTTACAATAATGGCGCCACACCAAATATTCCATCCAAATCCGATGATATCAAAGTGCAGTGTGTTACTTCTTCACTCCATTGCAAGCAAATCACAAACAACGTGCACTATCAAAGCTTCTTATGGCACAGCAAACTTAATTACTTAGGCTACATAAGGGGAAATTAACAAAACAAATCTGAAGTTTACTGCGATTGAACTCACCCACAGGAACAACGATTACAATTAATACACTCCATGTTTTACCACAAACAGCGACCTTCAAATTCTGTCTGTAGACTTCTTTGAAAATATATTAAAAAACAGAAAACAATATTTACAAACATTAGAACTGAAACTGATGAAGCTGTCTCTTTTAAATGATCACAGTATTTATTTATTTATTTATGTAAATTTGCTTGTTCAATTCTGTTAATTGATCTATAGAAGACAAACTCCGATTCTATTAGACATTCAGACGAATAAACCGATCATGTTGTTACACCGATGAATTTCTCTTTAAAATTTATAAACTGAAAAACTAAAAAAATCACCGCACTTGAGAAATGAATGAACACAATACTATGAATCACTGGATAATTTTCAACGTAACAAATTCTGTAAGTTTTTATCTTTCGTTTCTGAAATTGCTTTCTCCAATAGACTTTCAACTTCCATTTCTGTGAAAGACGAGATTTAACCTAAATACGGTCATGTAGGGATTTTTTTTTCCAAACCAGACAAGATTCCCTTGGAACTACAATCATACGGACTAATCTGAATTCTTTCAGTCCAGTTCCTCCCGGCTCAAACCTATCTTGCAAAACAACAGAAGTGCAGTCCACCTGAATGGTGGCAAGGGGGACTGGCAGGAGTGTCAAAGCTATCAGTATCGTCGTGGCAACTGGCCAATTCTTGGATGTAGGGAAAAGTGCAGAATTTGAGGTTAATGTAGTAAAGAAGAGGGCCACCATGCCACGTAGGAGACTACACAACCTTTAGAGTAGACCCTTGAGGATGCAAGTGTTTTTAAGATGGGTGATATTCAAAAGGACCTACGTGCTCATGGGAAGAAGAGACAATGTACATGCTGTGACTCATTACTTGTTATAAGTTTACAAGCAGAAAAAACAGCACAACAAATTTGGCAGGCGAATGTTTTTAGTTTTCCCTTCAAGGAGTATTGCCCAAAACAAAAATACTCAATAACCTCATTTCACTCTCATTGACAAGCGTAGAGACATAGTGACATAAGTCAGTTGGTTGATAAAACTAGTACAGCAACCTGTCACCTGTACATGATGCATGTTCAAGTCGTATACATAAACCAACATATCCACCCTGCAATGAACATGTAGGCCCCTATGTTTCGGTAAATTCGAGAAAAAAAAAATGCTACAATAAATGAAGGCTTTATACTCTTGAACATTAGACCATCCCTTCAGACTTTTCAGACACTTGAGACTGAAGACAAATCCCATGATCTGTTTAAATAAGAGCACATTTCTGTTAACATCCCCCATGAAGTAATCCCTTAGGTTTCTAAGCCACTCCCCCTACTGCTTTGTCATTATACATGTATACCTCTCACTCAAATAGCCCCCCTCATTAATCTAATATTTCTTGCTAACTCCTCTCATCTTTATAAGATTGTTGACTTTTCACAGACATCCGGCCATACTGAATAACCCTTCCTCACTCTCCACATGTCATCATATATTAATGCAGGCTGTTTAATCAACTTTAATACTGTATATTTTTCCAGCAGCTGACTTGAGGGATTCATAACAATGTAGGCCTACACGTTTAGATTTCACAACAAGCATGGGATTCACCTGCTGTGAAGTAAAATAAGTACACGAGAATACATCATCTTTAAAATTATTAAATTACTTTTGTGTTTTTTCTCAACAAAATTTCACCGAAAATTTGTTTTACTAGGCATACTGTTACTTAAGTTTCTTGTCAGACTATATCTTTCTTGTCAGACTATTCTTTTTAGGTGTTTTGAAATCAGAGATGTTAAGTTGTAAGTAAAATGATAGTGACAGTGCTCAAAGACAAGACTGAATTCTCACATTGCACAGGAATAATTAACATAAACTGTACACTGAAAGCAAACAATTCTAAGCCACAAGGGTGGTTTATTTTCTTTTGTTATTTTCTTGCTACTTCGATGCCCAATTGAGCTAAACAAATTCACAGGTTTGTTATTTATGCATAAGTGTTGGGATACATCAAGGAAACTG
>JAUELU010000003.1:11498605-11511851 GCA_032357145.1 Evasterias troschelii
ATTCAAAATTTACAAAAGCAACAGCTGTACAGTTTTTAAGATGTCCCCCTTTCTTCATATCAAAAGTTGAGAAAAATAAGAAAATGCAATCTCCATAAACGTTGGTTTCTTCCTTTGATCTGTGTACAAATGTGCCTGCAGGAAGTCCAGGCTCTGTGGCTCTTGTGTAAACAGGTCACAGGTCACATCGTCTATACACATGAAGCTAAGATAAGAGCAGAACACCAACAAAAGTAATTGAATATTCTAATGGTGTTGACAGTTTTCAGAACTCCTAGTCTGGCTTTTGAAAATATGTACATGTATTAATGGTTGATATTTTGTTGGTGTATGTGTGAGTATAGGTATACACATTCAAACCAGGGACCTATAACAAAAGAGGACAATAGGTCCACGGTTCGGGAAAGGCCCACAGTTGGAAAACGTGTACAAAACCAATGGGAGCTGTTGCAAAATAGTTAGTGTATAAACAAAAGAGGGACAATATGAGGTCCACACTTGGGTGTGTTGCGGGGGAGGGGGTGGTTGGTGGGAGGGGGCTGGAAGGGGGTGCTTCTGTACGAGAGGAATAAGAGTGTGTTAAAATAGTTGAACATTTCAAAATAGTATCATGATTCTAAATTTAAAACGTCTTGAACAAAAACAATAAAACTTTCACTGATCCTAAATTAGAGCAAAGCACCAGGAGTGTGCTTTGTTGTGTACATGTAATATGCAGTCGATTAGTATAAAACGCGTGAAGCATAAACATACCGTTTTATTAGCAATTTATTTTATCAAAAGTTAGCTGTTAAAAAAATTCATACAGTAGCATGTTAAAAACAACACTATACACCAATTCTTCACCGATTTTGAACTCTTGGTGGCAGCATATACGCCTCAATTACTGCGGTGGTACCTGGGTGGTACTGCGCTGCCTAGCGACAGGCTTACGGGTTCGGCCTTACAGCGATCATCTGATAAGCTTAAAAAATAAGTCAGCTTGTATGTTCACATTAAAAATTGTTGTAATAAAAGAAAAAAGGGTAATTGATCGCCACTTATAATGGAGATATGGTTACTATAGATCTGTATTGAGAGAGTTGCATTTTGGAGGGTCAAATTTTCTTTGGTCACGCGTTTGCTAGACGCCGATTTTAATATAGTCTAGATTGAAAATGGCTCTTATAGTATGTAAGTTGTCGCAACTCGCTCAATAAACAGCTCTATTGGTTACATGTGAATACCGCCCTCTGCTGTCACTTCAAAGTTTACTCTCACGTTTGCAGTTTTGTCCACACGCAGAATGTCTGTGTTTTGTTGGTACAACCGCAAGAGAAACAAAAGAACCACAAGAGACCGATGTTAAGGTTAGACAAAAAAGAACTTCACAGAATCACTACTTTGTAACTCAAAGTCTCTTGTCTTCGGGCTTTGGTATGATTGTATACATTTTACAACTTCAATTTGTTGTTGTTTGTTTTTTGTTTGTTATAAAACAAGAACACTGAGCATATTGACTGTGATTTTATACTTTGCGAATATGCACTCATACCTAATCAAGACACTAAAAATATACATAAAAAACATTTCAACTAGTTTACAAATTCGTTCACTTCTAAACTTAAAGCACGATAAACAAATTAACAATAGGCGTTATTACATGTAATCACATTGCATTTTGCTGACAACAGGCAGTAGAGTGTTTGCTTAATTCGTTTATAAGTCGATTTGAGTGATAAGACATCGGCTGTAACTTTCTACGTTTCAAAAAATCCTGCCGCGTGGGGCCTTTTTGGTTGCCACGCCCCCCCCCCCCCCCCCCCACCCCCGGTTCGTTGTCAGCACATGCTGGTAAGTTTTTTCCATGGACTAAAATGGTTTGTTTTGCATTTTGTTTCAACCAACGATTAATTTATTTAAGTGTGTTGTTAATAATATGTCCAGGTATTCGGTTAGTTTAAGCTTATTTGTTAGCTTACTTAATTAGGCCTAATTCAGTTATATGAATTTGGTTTTTATCTACCGTTGACAACTGACATACTGATTGTGTACACAGTGGGATGGTGGCAGAGATTTTGCCTGCCCCCTTCTAACCAAGTCACTGCCCCGCCCCCTCTAGGACGTAAACAAGTCTTTGCGCAAAAATGTAAGGCCGTATTATTTGAAATGTGACGTGATTGAGCGTTTTTGGATTATGCACAAAATTGCACTTTAAGGGTATCTTAATGCAATGGCATCTTACACTGTTTTAACCTTTAAAAAATCCTCCCCCCCCCCCATTTTCCTTCCACAAAACTTAATTTGACCTTGGTGCCCCTGTTTCAGTTCATAAAGTAACAAATAATTGGTAAATTGAAGTTTCTTTTTTCCAAAGTAACTGTTTGGAAAAATGTGGAATTGGCGACAAAGTTTTTTGGGGAGGTGGTCTGGTTTATATAAATTGTTGGAAAAAAACAACCTTTCGAATATTACGGTTAAATAATTGAACAGCAAAGCCTTTAAAATACCATGTTTTCGATTAACAACAAATTCTAATTCAAACCTAAATTTGGCTTTACAGCTCGCTATGCAAGATAATTAAAAACTGAATTGTTTTTAGTTTTTGGACAGTCGTTCAAGTCTCTGATGGTTGAAGTGTCACGAAACCTTCGGGCACTCCTCAGCTGGAGTTGTATAGTTTTTCCATACTGAACTCATCGTGTCGGAGTTCTTAAACCCATGCACCACCATTACTTCTTTCAAGGAACACCCATCTGTCTTGGCACCCCAGTTTTTGAACCCCGGGTGGGTTACCGGCCTCACCCCTATTTTACTCATGAGTATACCTTGGTAGGCATCATCGATGGGTATAAAGGCAGTCTCTAGTGACTTACGGTACATCTGTGGGATGATGTCAGTAGAAATGATGTACCCACCACCCGAGCAGTACGGAGGAAAATATCGTCCACTGTATAGTCTATCAGGCACGTAGTACTTGGAACTCTCACGAGTAACGCGAACACTTCTGTAAAGTACACTACCCAAGAAATACCTAGACTTGGACAGTCCCTTGATTCGATTCTCCTTCAAGTGAGACACAATGTTATTGAAATTGACGAACATGTCATCGTCACCTTTGTACATGTATTTGGCGTGGGGGCAGTTTTCAGTTACCCACCGGAGTCCCATGACAACCTTGAGAGTTAAGTTATGGAAGGACTCGGTAAAGTCAGCTTGGATAATGTCACCAAACTGTTCGTCCTCTTGCTTGACTTGCTGCTGGATGAGTTGAACATCAGTTTGGGTGTGACCCATCACAAATAGAAGCTTAATTGTCTCTCCCTGTACCATTAAGTTGCTGCCCCAAGTTTCTCTGATGGTTTTACGAAGCTCAAAGTGTCTAGGTAACGTACTAATGAGTACAAGTATGAAAACACTTTCCTCGTTCCCGGCTTTGTCGTAACAAAAATCCGGATGATTCAGACGCATCTGGAGTGTCTTGTCTAAGTAAGGTAAATTGTTGATGTGGTTACTGAGCACCAAACTCAAATCCGGATCGGGACAGTTCCGGCGGAACTCAGGATCGCTAAACTTCGCCCAGGTGCTCGTAAGCTGTTCCGCTGATCGTAAGCCCCGTGACGTGACGACTCTACTGAGCTCACACGCATCCTTGGCTTGGTTACCATAACTAAATGACTGATCGTCCGTAATTTGAATATTCGCTTTCTTGGCGAGAACTCCCATGTAGACATCTGGTAGTGGCAGGAGAGGCTCGCCCAACGACAGAGCAAAAATGTCCCGCGCGGCGTCCACGCTGAGCACATACCCAGCTTCGATAGTGCAGAAGTCCGGATAATGAGTCTCTGGGTAGAGCTGCCTCGACACATGGTATCGACTACTCGGATCTCGCTCTGGCCTCTTTCCTTGTGCGAGTCGACCGGTCCACATTTTCACACCGTCCTTTTCGTTTATTTTTCGTAAAAGTTTCACGAGGCGTTCGTAGACGACGAACATGTGATCATCGCCGATGAAAACGTATTTGGTGGATGGGCAATTTGACGTCACCCAGTCTAGCCCGAGAAGCAACTTCAGCGTGGAGCTACCCGTGCTGTCCTCGAAGTTGCCCATCAAGATATCGTCTTGCCGTTCGTTCTCAAGAAACACGGCCGATTTTACGGTGTCGTCAGTCGGATAACCGAAAACAAACATCGTGAGTATGCCTAGCTGATGAGTGTAGGCGTCGTTTCCCCACGTCTCACGGATGGCCATTCGAAAGTCTACTCCCGTTGGGTTCGTGGATATGATCGATACCATGAATGCACCCTCACACTTCTTCTTATCGTGGCTGTGATCGAACATCGAATCCAGCACTCGACTGTAGAGGGCGCCATTCAAGCCCGAGTTGCCTTTAGGTACCCTGTTGTGAATGGCATCAGTTCGAATTCTCTCAATTTCGTCTTCGCGTTCAACTTCCGGACGTGTCTTACCACCTTCACTGACTGATTTCAGCTCGATGTTATGATGTTTCACACTATGAGTGTCAGTGTCCTCTGGCTTTGATTCATTTTGGGGGGCCTCCCAACCCAGCCCTCTTATCACCCCTTGAAAGTCTCGCTTGCCTTGCCTGTTCGTTCGCTCTATTTTCAACCTGTTGAACTTTGCGTAAGGCTCGTGATCCTGACCGTTAATGATGTTGACGTTAGCCGGGTTGAGCTCATCCACGTACACAAGCACTATCATTACTTTGGCGGCGTAGATACAGACGATGAGCAGGAGAACAAACTCAAGTTTTGAGCACAGCAACGTCATCCTGGGGCTAATAGTTCAAAAATTAAACCAATATGATCACTTTCTCCGGTTGTAAAGTCGTGGAGACTTCTCAATCTTAGGGGTCCATTGTAGCACTGACATCGGTTGTTCAGAACCGTCTGTAAAACACAGTGAAAAATGAAACATCAACATTATCAAACACACAAATAGTAATACTGTTTGTAATTGTCAAAGACCTGTATTCTCACGTTGTGTATCCCAACATATGCATACAATAACAATAACAATCTGGGCTCAATAATATTAGTCAAGAACATAATGAATGAAAAACACTCTTTTTGCAGAGTTGTGTATTTTCAGTTGCCTCAGAAAGGCTTTCTCTGACTCAAATTTTTGAGTGAAAATGAACTCTTTCTCTAAAAATACAATACTTCAAAGGGCTCTGTTTCTAACAATGTTTTATGATATCAACAGTTCTCTAGTGGTACTTACCAAGTAAGTTTTTATGGTCATTATTCTGGAGTAAATACCTAGGTATCATCCCTTTAGTTAAACAAGGGCCAGAACGGTTATACGATGCTTCTAACAACTAAACATAATTTACGAATAATATGTTGACACCTGAGGAGTTACTTCCCCACTCCTCAGAAACAATAAACTCTTTTTCTTGTTCAGTTTTAACTTAACATATTCTTTACCCAAACTCAGAATCCTTTTCCAATTAATAACCCGGGAAAACTGCGCCCTCAATGGGATTTTAACTTAAATTCTACGTCTGTTTGACCCATTTTTAGGTCCTCTTGACACAGATTCCGGGTCATACTAGCCCAGAATAAAGTCAGGCCTCACCGGGACCGGAATCCGGATTGCATTGCGACCCGTGAGTTTTTAGAGTAGGTGCATGTGTCTCAGTCCTGAACAATGTATGTAAATTGAAGGTGTACATAACCTATCGGTCATACGTAAATTGAAGGTGTACATAACCTATCGGTCAATGAACGTGCATACCATGGGCATGGAGTTTTGAGGTAATAATATTATTGATGTAGGTGTATCGGTTGTAATAATAGTTGTAATAATAACCCACTGGCTCTGTTCATATAATTTTACAATCTCAGATGCAAATAAACAACTTGTCAGTCTCCGGACGCAGTCATTCACTCCATTGGCTTGGCACCATAAATGTTTAAAACTGTTCCTTCACATGTTGTCGCTAAAATTACGATCTTTGTATCGCAATAAATATTAAAGATTATTTTGTTTAGAACCATTGCCAATGATTCTTTACGATGGAATTCTGACAAGAAAATTGAAAAAAAAACCAGCCAGTGTATTTACAAAATAAAAAATAACAATCTAAAACTAACTTAGAAGGAGGTAAAGCCACAATTAAATTTAAACAGAGTATTTTAGGGGCATTGGTCTCACAGACAAGCGTTTCAGACAAAAACATAGGCCTATATAGATTAGAACAGCAACTTGACTATGGAAGGAAAACGACTTTGTGATGTTATTTTTAACTATCACCCATATTTCTTTTCAAATTCAATACATTCTAGGCGTTATTATTTTCATGTTCAATCATTGTCGAAACTATCTCGTGTCGAATCATGGTTTAAATATTTATAAATAAATTGTATTTACCTTTATTCAATGCGTATAGTTACACCAATGTTTCCATAGCTCTTGTTGTAGGACTGCAGTCGTAGCGGTGTCGTTCATTAGACTTCGGTCACAACCACACCTAAGTTCTCATTAACTATTAACAGCAACATCAGAAATTATTTATGATCGAACAATGTGATAAAAACATGATAGCTTAGATAGTGTTTGACGTAGCTTCGTTCAATGGTGACGACACATAAGCAGACATCTTGTTAGAAATTACTCGCGAAGAAAATGAAAACTCCACGTAGTCTGGCTTCTTGACCTCAGCTTCTAACTGTCCCATCACAGCACAGGTCATATGGAACGTCTTTGGGCGATACACCATCTCCATTGTTATGGTAATAACACTCCACCCTGAATGAACAATACACAGGACTATTCAGGCAGTGGAGTCTGATCCAACAATTCAACATTGAAATTCTTTACCTGCGGTTTTCAATCAGTTTAACATTACGTAACCACAAACTGGCACTGCGCCTGTTGATCAGTTGTGCGGACGGAAATTGATTTTCCAATCTAACAGAGGGCGCTGTGATGTAGTCAACATCAGAGCCGTATATACGGCTCTGGTCAACATGGAAATAGAATCTATTTCTGTGGCAGTCAATGACCGCTGACTTCTTGCGTAAAATTGACTGATTGACACTTAACTTTTCAAAACAAATACTTTGTTTATGGGATTTGAGGCATTGCATGGTGAGGTATCAATATATTTGGTTTGCGGTAACACCATGTGTATCTCTACTTGCTAGGTAGATTTTGTTCTTTGAGAACTTGTCTTGCTTTTTATTCTATTTTTATTGACCAGAGCCGTATATACGGCTCTGATGTTGACTACATCACAGCGCCCTCTGTTAGATTGGAAAATCTTTGAGAACTTGTCTTGCTTTTTATTCTACTGCCGCGGAGTAGAACATTCGGAATTAGGGAGACTTCTCAGTTCTGAAAAGAACTGTCCTGCTTATTATATACCTGTGTGTGGGAGGTAGGAAATCGGGCGGGACTACTACTTTCGCTATGTGGATCGGGGTGACTTCTCGTTAATATCTACACTGCCGCGGAGTGAGTTTTTAATAGGTCTCAACGTCCCCTGACTATGACCAGAGCAAGCTAGTCGAAACGTTAAGGCCTATATAAATACTTTGTTCATTCACAAATACACAGAATATACCTACGAAAGCCCAACTCGTGCCACTGAAGTATATATTATCAGAGGGAACTAATTCGTTATAACGAATTAGTTATTCGTTATTACGAATTAGTAATCCGTTAAAACGAATTAATAATCTGTTAGAACAAATTAACAACTGGCCCACCTCCATGGTGCGACTGAATAGCCGAGTGCGAAATTATGTTTTCGGATGTGGATAGCCGTTGACTACACAACAGCAATGAGTTAAGGGAACCTTTCGGCGTTCCTGCCAGTGTACGAAATCATCAATTCGGACTAGGATAGGCCGTTCAGTCACACCGTGGAGGCGGGCGATTGTTAATTCGTCGTAACGAATTAGTAATCCGTTTAAACGAATTAGTAATTCGTTATAACGAATTGACAATTGGCCCACCTCCATGGTGCATTATTATTAAAAAGATCATTGACTCATGAACATTATTTGGGAATCATAATAATTTGAATTTTTAATAATGAGCCAAGTGACTATACCCAAGCATCATCAACCGTAACAGCGCGTACAAAGAGTGCACAACCTTATCTATGTAGTTTTAGTTAGTCATCATAATGCATTTCACAGCAGTCCTTTGCAGACTTCCTTTGATAATAAACTTGCTCAAGTAATTGCTCATGATAATGTGTGCATTACGGGCCTCTATTTCCCCTTGAATGGACAAAGCTGTCTTCAGATTTTAATTTTCTCCAACAATAGCGAGATACACGAACCCGGTGTGCTGGATGGAGAGCCTGACTTGCCGGGTACACAGAGCCCATTAAGGCCATGTTCAAGGTGACAGTGTTGATTTGGATCATTCAAGTGTACGGAAAGACCCACGCTGCCTTGCTATATTTGCCTCTAATTCAGCCTCTTTAGATTGAAATTGCTTTTTGCCACAGTGGTTTTGGTTTACTGGAGACGAACATATTTAATTTGATGTACCAAGTCAATTAGTTTGCCGGCATAGCGTGTAGTGTCTTTGCCGTGTCTGAGTGTAAGGGGCGAAAAGACTCGTCATGTAAAATGTCATGTCAATCTTATCAAGATGGAAGCTGTGAAAAGTGTGTACCGTCGAATCATTGAACCTTTTCCCGCGCCTACACGCGTCATCCGCTCCAGTGTCGCAGTGGTTGTTGCTAAGTTAACGAGTCAGAAGGTTTTTTACACACACACTGTTTCCCGTCGCACCGCCTCCTCCCGATCCCCACATAACCCCGGAAAGATCAAAGTTTAGTGCTTGAAAAAAAAACAGCGTTTAATGTTTACTCTGAAGCAGTGTAGATATATCCATCGTGCGTTAAATCCTGTTCGCAAGTGTAACTCCACTGTTAACCACGCCCACTTCACACAAACGAACTCCATTGATTAGCAGAAGCCTGAGTTACGTTGATTTATGCAAGAAAAGTATAAACAAATGGACTTGGCTACATTCAAAGACTAAGGTCGGAATTTGTATGTTTCTGTCGTAAGAAATGGGTGATTTAGGGTAAAAATATACATTCAAACGTATACTTTGGAACACGGAAGTAGCGAACACTCTGGGCGTGCACCAGATACACGCACATATGACGCAACGACTTACCAACAGAATCAATTTTGTGCGCGCGTAATGCAAACCTTTGATCACGTGCTGTTTGTCGTCCGCGTAAGTCGATGATTTCTCTAAGCGATGTCCCCATCGGTTTCTTACATTAAAGTAAAAACGGCCCATAAACGCGCCTGCAATAGCTTGTGTCTACACTACGCCCAGAAATGCGCGGACCATTGTTTACACCGCACCTCAGCAACGCTTGGCCCATAACAACAGAACGGGCCTGAAAACTCAGGATTTTTCGTCTCATGTTTAACTAGTGGTAATTTTGAACGGATTTTGTTCTTTCACGGGTTATAACACGTCCTGGATCATCATCTAGACTGTTTAAAACTTTCACCCCCCCCCCCCCCCAAAAAAAAGGGGGGGGGGGTGGAGAAAGAAAACATTCCGAGAGAGCTGTTTACATTTATACATTACTTACGACTAAGAACTGACCCCGGAGCGTTCCTTTTTCCGAGACGAGCCGAGGGGGTTAGGAAAATAGAGCGTCATGTAAAATAATTTTAATATTGGTTTTATAAAATACGTTTTCTGCATGGACTTGGCAGGTACCAAGAAGCTGCCGTTACGAACTGTTGTAGTACGTTGGTTGCTACGGGTTTAGTACGTTGGTACAACGAAAAGCATACAGAACATATCACGTGATGAGCTCTAACCAATCAAAAGGCAGAACCTATATTATGGGGGTGTTGTACAAAAAAGTGGCTCAGTAGTCTATGCTCTCCACGAATTCTTTTTCTCTCACATGACTGATACAAACTTTCGATCGAGTTATGTTTTTCCCCGCATATGCACGAGGATTTACGTCAAACGATTTGCATAAGGGTCAAAATGCTCTGTCAGTTATTTTGAAAACGTGTGATTTCGGGACAGGTTTCAAATTGGTGGACGGAGCCCAACTCGGAATCCAAGCCCAAGCAGCGCACGGTTTCGAAAACGGTAATGTTCTATGACGTCACGCTCTTGATCCTTGTAATGGCTTTTCACACCGGACTCACCATTTACGCCACAGCGTCATCGGTTCGATTAATAAATAAAAATAATAATTAATAAATCTAAAACAAATCGTATATTCCACCTTTAAACGTAAAAATCGGTCAAATGCGGAGACACAGTAATTTGCTGTCGATATGTGTTGCTCTTAATTACAGCAACATCGCTCGTTTGTATCTAGCCTGTAGTCTCGCAACGGGAAGTGCATACGACTGTAACCGGTAACCCTTGGAACTAAGCAGTGTGCTGTCCCCAGGGGCCAGATATTGCTCCGTCAGCGAACCGTGCTGTTGCTATATCTCCCATGAGGCCCCATCATACCGTTCAGCCAACAGTTTGCTCCTTCTAGTGGAGAGGCGAAGAGAGTCTAAGCTCCGTTGTCGGTTTCGCCTCATTGAAAAGGGCGCTGCTCTGGCAAAGGTGTTAGCTGCCGGGCGGCATGCAAAACAAAAAAGAGATGGCGACCCAAGGTGGACTGCATGCGAAGATTGTAATCATTACTGGGCTCACTCTTTTAGTGCTTGGCATCATCGGACTTGTGGTTGTTGCCCATTCTAATGACTACTACTGCAGCAAACGAGGGGTGAGTTCATAAATGTCGTTAAATTAATCAGCACCTTGAAATAATTTGATAAAAAACGGTAAATAAAACCCACAACAAACCTGCAACGTTGACAGATTCCTGTTCGCAACAAAGAAGCAAAGTGTTGAGGTTCTCAAAGTAGATTTATGTCGTAGTTAAACATTTTGTACAAAATACTTCCATTATCGATGCTTTCTCGATACTTTCGTTAACGAGGTCTATTCAGTATGCAAAACCCGGCCACGCCTAATAACCTTTCATGCTGGGACATACTACGCTCTAAAACCACCGGAGTTTGGGTCCCCTGTGGGCCTGGCCCATTTTGGGTCACGCTGACCGTGAAGCTGGTAAAAAATGGGATTGTTTAACTCCGACTCTGCGTCAGTTTGACCCACTTCTGGATTATCTTGACACAGATTCCGGGTCAGGACCCATTGAACCATGAAGCCGGGTCAATACTGACCCGGGGGATTAAAGAGGATGCTAGACTAGTACACCCCTGTGACGTCACGGTGGTGTACTGTGGTATCCGCGTATTGTTATCGTGACTGTTTTGTGGTTAATGGGACTTTGAGGACGTGATGAGGCTTGCTACCCAATGGAACGAGGCCGGGCCTTTGCCTAGTTATACATTTAGGGTGCAGACATAGTGTTTTCCTTCACTTTCACCGGTATTTTTTTACTGGGGCTGAAATGGAAATGACACCTAATAGAATTGTCAATGCCCTATTTCCGCATGAAACTGTTCTTTCTTAACGGTAACATTTGTGATTTGTCATGCGTAGCATGAACAAAAACATAACACCACAGAAAATGTTTTTTTTTTTTCCTTTACAGTCTGACATTCAACTAATCACGTCTGCATCAGCACGAGCCACGAACTAATGTTAAAGATACAATATAATGTACTAATGGGAAAAAATGAAATTAAACAATTTGTAATTTGTAATTATGAAAGGTTACCACGATATGCACTTTCAAAATAAGTCAGAACTACAAACTCTATTAAATTGACATGTGAAATATACTGACACGTGGTTCTTTCTGTATTTTCTGTAATTTTTGTATTTTACAGTCCCGGTTTTTCTCTCTTGAGACTTCACTGTAATTTTGCGCTATATATAAAAACTGTTTATTTTTATTATCATGCATTCTGGCAAATTAATAATCCCAGAACACTCAGGGCCCAATTATACACAAGCAAATTTGTAGAGGGAAGAGTGAACTCATCCATGTAGAGCCCAGAGCCCGGTGCAAACAAGTCACAATGTGAGACCAAGTGTTGGCATATGAGTGTTGTTGTTGATGGTATTCGATATAATCCCCCATAAAGAAAGTTTGTGATGTACATGCAAAGAAGTTGATAGGACCTGAACGCACTCAAAATGTTCAACAAGTTTAGGTTTTGTCATTATTTATGAAGCTTCTTCCCATGTTGAGTGAGAACCGTGTTTTGAAAAGCAAGCTTATAAAAATCAACTGAGGCGTCATGTGCAGTTCTTTATACAATTATACATCATTTTCACATAATAAAGGTCCACAAATAGAAATCGATGAGAAACACAAAAATTACATTAAATAAAAACAGGTACAAGTATATACAATTTAGCGTGACATAATCACACACAAAATTCCAAAACTTCATGAATATCTATTTATTTGTTTATTTACTTTTTATCTTTTATCAGAGTAACCCGTTCACAAACAATGTATTACAAAAACGTACAGAAAAATAAACATGCAGAATAAAAACATTAATTAGAAGGAGCTTATAGACTACAAATATATAAATATAAACTTAAATATAAGTTAAAAGGAATTAAGATGGATAACGACAAGAATGTTTTGGGTTTCTTTTCGATTTGTTTCCCCCTCCAATGCAGTTATATGCGGTTAGTCAGAGATTACGAGGAAATGAATATTCATATGCACGGTTGGTGGTTATAGACTTCATATTGCCTTTGGCTTACAGCAACACACAATTATTATTGATCTTGTGGACGTGATTGTAACAACCTGACGACTAGTACGACTGTATTAGTACATCGATGATGGCCGTGATGACAATCGCAACGTCACACAATGTACAGTAGTAAAACACCGTAGAGAAAGATAACAGACGAAAACATCTCAACGAATCAATAGATTAAAAATTGCTTCTAAATTAACAGAACAGCGTCCACGAAGGGCATTTTGTTGTTAGAGAAAGAGCCTCGTCGTTTGGCTTGTTGACTCACGGTAAACATATCCCATTCAATTCTATTAATCTTTATTATATCCCCAAAGGGGACTGTTTGTGCTTTTGACGTCATAACCAAGGGGGCATAATTATGCAAGAAGGTCCACTATGCGGTAATTTTATCAAGTACACTATTAAAGCCAGTTCAAAAAGCTGACGGTGTCCTTTAATGTTTTAGCCCGGAAATCATAATTCATGTTGATACTATCACAGTAAGCATTGAGTTTTACCCCTGAAGAAGTTGTGTCAACGCGTTGACAGTTTGTGAA
>JAUELU010000003.1:11544920-11563476 GCA_032357145.1 Evasterias troschelii
TGACTCCTGAACAATTTATTGTTACATCATGTAACAGTATCCATGTGGTGACATTAACTAGTAATTGAGTCTTGAATCTTGGATCATGAAGCTCAAAACAGAAACCAATTATCAGAAAAAACATATATTGTTATCTATTACTTTTGTTTCCCCATTACTCTGTATGTAATGCACTGTTATTACATTGTCAATGTCATGTACCCAAATGAAGGGTAAAAAGCTCTACACCCTTCTCCAAGGCACACAAAGTACCTTTTCTAGTGACAAAAGAACATAAGCTTTAAAATGGCTCCTGACCCCCCCGCCCCCAAAAAAAGGCTTTACATTTTTGTTGCTAGAATAATCCCACAGAGATATTTTTCCATTCCTATGCAGAAGTTAACAGAACCTTCCTAAGATGACTTATGAATGGCAGAAAACTGATCAAACTTTCACACTCGGTTTTCTTGAAACACAATTTTGCACATTAACTGCTTTCGGCATTTCTAACTTTTTCTTACGTCCTTCTTCAACGCACACGATGACATTATCTTACAGTTAATGGAACCTATAAATACATTACTACATAAACAATTCCTTGAAAATCATGTTTGGCATATGTAGCATACACAGTGTTAACAAGATTTGCAAGGAATTGTCACGGGTAAAATCAAATCAGACCTGTCAATAATCAAAGTAAACTCTTGTGGGAAGGGCAAGCAAACAAACACAAGACAGGTTTAAAAGGTCAACTGTCTATTTTATTCAATTGCTGTAAAACGAGACCGATTTATTTCAGTGCCTGAATTTTACAAAGACTTCCCACTTCCCCCTTCTTTTGAAATGGAATCCTTTCCATTTGAGCTGAGAATAAGGGATGATCTTTTCTTGACTTTCACCCCATAGCATCTTCAAATTGTTTAAGATTTCCAGCCTCGAGGGACAGTACCCTGATTTTCTAAGAGAATGCTCTTGCCTTCCTTGCTGATAGATATCAAGTAATGGTGGGACAAATATTTGGTAGAATTAGAAAGATCTCAAATGATCTCACATTTCCGATAACCCCATTGTTTAAGAGCTGTTTTGGTAATGTTTTGTTTCTGAAAAGAACATCTCTAGTTTGAAGTTCTTTGCCTGATTTTCACTGAAAGAATCTTAGTTCAAAGGTTTTTTGTATTTTAATCTTTACAGATGATGCAGTTCCAAACGATAAATATACAAAAACTTGTTCACATGCCCTGATCAATGCACAAAATACTACATGTACGTAACGTGTCAAATTGTTTGTGCATGGCTGATGATCGCAAGATAATGTGAGACAAAGACAATGACTAATTTTTAGTTTGAAATTGAGTACTACTTATCATTGGCACATTGTTGTGTGCAATACCTTAAATGAAAGCTTATTGCTTTCTCGAATCTATAAAAGTAGCTATTTGTAATTACCATCTAGATTTTTGGGGTTAAATCTGCCAGAAATTGAGTGCACCTTACACCTATTATGTGATATGATAATTAAAACAGTACATTAATTTCCACAGGAAAGGGTTGGTTAAAAGAAATAATAACAATTAACGGTACCAAAGTTTGGACTGTTTTAAAATATCTACAGGAAGATAGGCCTACCTTTTATTAAAGGAGAAAAACCAACTCCCTCGATGTTAACCAAAGTGCTGTTAAAGTGGATGTTATCAATAAGCATTGATTGAAATTGTTGTTTTTTAAATTTTATTTTTTTCATTACTGCAATTATTGAAAACAAGAAAGGAAAGCCCTACATGTATATGGAGTAAATTTATGTAAAAATGTGCAGCCATTCTACTGTACTACAACTTATGTTTGAATGCATCTTCCTTCCAAGTTAGTTGCAGTTGGTTATAATTTCTGTCTTTATCCCATCCAGCTTCATGTACCATTCAGACGGAAACTTTCATTCATAAAAAAGAAAAAACAAGCTGATAATTTCCCCTACAGCAAACGACCTCGGCGATGTTTTCTTAGCCAAATATCCACCAGCAACATATAATAGCGTAGAGTCTCCATGAAAGTTTGCAACAATCATCTTCTCCTGCTAGTGGCTTACTTGACTATTGATTATCTGCTGTGAAAAGGGTTTAGTCAAGATCTTACAATACATTGTAACTCTTCATGATGTGTCTGCCTTGGGTATAACGGTCTTCTGTTAGGTCGGCCTTTCTTCTGCCTTTCTACCAACATAACACACTCCCTTTTTTCCCCAGATGGGCCTTGAGGAGGCTTTTTCTTTGATACTGTGTTATTTTTTCTTTTTAAGTGAAGCAGAAGAAGAAAAAGCAGGAAAACATACTGTTGATGTTTAGAGTTATACTTTTCCAAGAATGTTGTAAAGACAATTATCATGGTGCACTTTTTAGGTTTTCATATTTCTCTTGCCAGAATTCTTTTAACCGTTATTGTGAGCTCAAAATTCATATATTTTATTATAGGAATTTATAGGAATTTACAAGAAATGAAATGAAGTAAAGATCAGCACCCAATTTCATGACATTGTTTACCAAAGAATTCTGCTCTTAGGGCGCCTCGAATAACACATGAATCTATGGGCAAAAGCATTGAATTCCGTAGTAAGAAGAGCCGTCTAAGTGGACTCTGGTTGGCTCAGTGGTTTCTTTCCCTGCCTTTCACCTCGAGGTCCACCTCTGTCCACGGCCTTTGGATTGGGTTTCTAGTCCTGTCATGATTGCGTGGGTTTTCCCTATTGTCTATTGAGGTCCCTCACCCCATCGATAACTGAATATTTCTTCTTGCTTTTGATTCATTCTGTTATTGATACAATTGTGCTTTTGGATGTGTGTGAAAGAAATAAATAGAATCTTCCAGAAGATTCCATTTGTTGATATTTAAAATATAAGGTTTTTTTTAAGAAAAAGGATTTTTATGAGCTTTGCCTAATCAGAGTTCAAATTTTACACTGGACCGCAGGCTCGCAGCCAGTGATTTGGTGTCCGGTTGTGAATGCTGCGGCCATGCCAGATACATTGTATGTGGTTGGTTCCCTGCTGTCACCTCGCTAAGCATGGATGAATTCAACGTTCTAGTGAAAATACTGTGACACTTTTTTTTTTTTTTTTTTCTCAGCATGTAGACTTTGCATTTAGCAGAAACTTTTACATATGACCATTATTGTATTATTTTTTTTTTCTCCTATAAATCAGCTTTACATGGACAAAAACCAATCCATGACTCTATCTTTTTGATGTTCTTGGGGTGTTTTGTTCCAAAGAGTTGGAGATGATGCAGAAATAGCACACTGGCCATTTGACTTTGTCACTTGTTATTTACAAGACGTTGATATTGGTCTTCCGACCTTGTGTAAGATTCTTTACCGAATTCATAATAAAGCTGGGTCCGCATTGTATTAACATATAAGAGAAACCAGAGGTAACATTTCAATGGGTAAATCTTACCAGAGTCCACACTTGGATTATTTGACGGAGGTAAATGAAGCGAGACCATTGTGGAACAAACCGACATACTAAATATACATGTAAGCACATGGGTTTCGCACTGGTGTTCAATATTAGCTCTTTGTGACATTGAGCCCAGGTTAGTTTATCTAGCTGTTTAAAGTACCCATTGGACTTGGTTAAGTTACCCTGGTGAAATTTTCTTGGGCTGTTCACACTGGTAAAGTTAACCATTTGCGCAGTAACATGAAGTTTACCCCCCCCCCAAAAAAAAAGTCCAATGTAAACACGGCTATAGATAGAAAGTGTTTTCAAGCTTAGCTCATTAGAAGTAGTCTTAAGTCGAGGAGTTTATGTCAGTCCTTTCAAAGTGACCGGTAATAGAAGTATTGATTATGACTTTGTGGCAGTGCCGTGCTGATCAATAATCTTTAAGTCTGTTGATCCATTGGAATGTGCCTCAGCTTTTTGATCAAAAATTAAAAGTGTA
This sequence comes from Evasterias troschelii, assembly GCA_032357145.1. Classification (NCBI taxonomy): domain Eukaryota; kingdom Metazoa; phylum Echinodermata; class Asteroidea; order Forcipulatida; family Asteriidae; genus Evasterias; species Evasterias troschelii. Next base: position 11,548,836 of record JAUELU010000003.1, read on the forward strand.
CAGCAAGGAATACCGTCAACCAAAAGATACTTATTTATAGGTTTTCTTTTTCATTTGTTGTGCCCTGTTGCGCTGCACTAGTTTGGCCTTCTCTTTTCACAAGTCTGTCAGCTTTTTTCAATGATAAACGTCTGTTTGCTTCTCAGAAGACACATATGTAACCGGTAATTTTAGTTAGGCTGAAAATAGGCATACATTAATAACTTGAACAATGAAGTACTCACCAAATAAGTTGTCTTCTCTGAAGATTTTGTGTTCATAGCCATGACCAGGTAAAGCCAACTTGGCAGTGCTATCTATATAGGACACTGCTCTGCTCAAAGCCAAGCTGTATATTATGTCCAAGCTTAATGTTTACTCACTTGTACTGACAGTACTACTGTGGGTTGGTGTTCCGATGGGATGATTGTGTGAGGGCTAGTAGTAGAATGTCATTAGTGGAGAGTGCCATTAAAATTCATTTAGCGTACTTGGGGTGTGCGAGCAGGTTTGACTATCTGTCAGTCATAAAAGCTTCAGCTAGAAATTTGACAACGAGCTGACAAAAACCTTTGTAAAAAGCTGTCACAAACTTCAAGACAGCTGTGGAAAGTATCAAGATATATTATGCAGGATGTTGTGGGTTCAAATCCCACTTGAGCAGCCTGTATTTCTTTGTCCCACAGGGTGCCAAAGTACTTTTCCCACCTACTTTTGCTTTTTCTTTACTTTTTTTTGTCTTTACTTTATTGCTTGAGTTTACTTTTTAAAAAATTTAAGTTTCTACAATTGTTAATTAATTTCGGATTTAACAAAGAAATTGACTTAAGTGGGGTTGGAACCTGCAACCACAATGTGCCAGAGGTCACAGGTTCAGATCCTGCTCTAGTAAATTTTAATTTTTTTAAATATTTTGTTTTCAAATCTTTTCCTAAATTCATCATGTTCAGTTTTCAGACAGACAGATGTTATTGATGCCTATAAATAAATAATGATCCAATTAACTAAATAAACCCTTTTGACACTCCCTCCTTGAAACCATCAACAAACATTGATTGAAAAGTGTGATCTGATTAACTTTTCAGGGTCACCTTTACTCGTTGGCAAGAACTCTCCTGGATGCTGCGGAACACTGCCTCCCTGACGACAATGGAGCAGAGATCAGCCAGCCGTTGTTCGACTTGATTACTGAGCTATCGGCAGACAATTCTGAACAAAGACCGGGCGTGGCGGAGATTGTCAAGACGTGTGAGAGGAACCTGGATGACCCGTCAACATTGGTCTGTCGGAGGTTGTCCGCAATCAGTCGACGCAAACTCTCCATTGATTCCTGCTACGATTTCTCAGGTATGACTTACTGAGTACAATCAACACAATTTCTAAACAAATTAACATTAAAGTTCAATAGATACAATTGTTTTGAAAATAGGAAAAAAGTACAAAGTCTCTGACCATACGTTAAAATGGTGCAAAATGCCACTTTGTTTGATACCGTTCCAAGTGCATTTTTGGTCAAAATCCAAAAACGTTGGATGACCTCATATTTTGAAATATATTGTTTGTACATTTAATCCTGATTTCTGATGACATTCAATTTGAGGTTGTGACTGGTGCACAGAAAATCCTCTTTGGAATGTTGACCCATTTGTTTTTTTTATGTCGGATGACCTCATGATTTAGATTTCGCTCTGAAAGGGTATCAAATAAAATGATATTATACACTTTTTTAACGTGAAGTAGAGACTTGAACTTTTCCCCAACATTTATGAGGACTCTATCTATTGGAAAATGAGTGCATCACAAGTCTCAATTTGAACTCTGAACCCCACTTTAAAAGATGGTTTTAAGTTTAGGCAGTAATTTTGTTTCTTTAATGTTGGTAGTTTGAATGATTAAATTGAGGCGCTGCATTTGTTCATTCTATTTATAGAGACGAGGTAACTTAAAAAAACTTTTAGTGTTTTCTGTTTTCCGTTTTCTGTACCAAATTGGAGATTGAGACAGTTTAAAAGAGACAGATGTGTAAAGTAATACATAACAAAATGATCAATACAATTTGAAAAATGAGAGTTTGCAAATTATTTCTCTAACCTTACAGTAATGTCAAAACACACTTAGCAAAAACTAAGCGAAAAAATAAAAGTTTCTATCCTGAATAAATGATTAAATAATTAGTAATGTTTTGTTTTTGTTTTTCCGCACAGTAAATGATGAGCTGCTGTCAGGTAAACGAAGGTCATCAGTTCTTTTCTCCAGAAGACGATCACTGAGCAATGGTAACCTGCAAGACACTCTCAGCCCCTCTGATGCTTTCAAGAATCCCTCCTCACCATCACCTACACGACTGATTGGTGGCCAAGACAGCACGCCAGCGGCAATCAAAATGTCAGGAGAGAGACGGTTTGGGAGTAAGGAGGAAGAAGAGGAGAGGCATCTCCGAGAAGCCCCAACAGCGGCTGCCTTGAATATTCTCTCCCAGCGTGCACAAGACATTCTGAAGAAAATTTACTCTGCAAATGAAAATGGGTCAGGATCTAGAAACTGCACAAATGGCGGGACAACCACACCTGAAAAGTCTCAAGAAATGAGGAGGCATTATAGCGTTGGTACCATAGAAGGAAAATACGCCAGCGGCGTATCAGCCTTAAAAAGGAACAGTGATCCTACTGAGGTTAGAATCAAATCTAGCACTCTTAAAATTCCCCCTGATACTATCCCAGAAATAAAGATCTTGGAAGACAAGAATGGAGAGACAATAAGCAGCAAACACTCCCCAACTCCTAACTCAGTCAAAGTGTCTGCCGCATTGGCAAGATTTTTAAAATCTCGCAAGCAACCCTCGGAAAATGAGGCGGATGAAAGAGAGGAGCCTTCACAGGTTGATAGCTTGACATCACCTCCAGACGGAATGGGCTTGGAGGTTAGGTATGAAAGTGCAGATGATACCTCAGGGAGCACAGAGCCTCTGTCGCCGCTTGGAATGGAAGACCTTTCACTCCTTGAAGGCGGAATGATTTTAGATGATCCTTGGCTGGATGATGATGAGTCCGATGTAGGGAGTCCAGTGGAATTCCAGAGAACATTACGCTCACATAGCATTGCTGCATTTAATACATTTGAACCACGTTCATCAGCGTTTCGCATGAGCAAATCAAGCAGCAGTAAATCCAGTCGATCTAGCCTTGAAAACATCAACGAAAATTCACTCTCTGGTATTGGTGCAAAGACAAAATCAGACCTGATCACAAAAAGATCACGTCGAAGGACTGAGAGCATGTCCGGGGGTGAGCTTTGTTACTCCTCAATCCAGGACCTCAACAAACTTCAGGATTTCTTCGCCAATCGTCGAAGTAGCATCGCTGATTTCCGCCTGCCAGGTGGGCTTACGACCAAAGCAACTCACTTCACACCAATTGTTGTCACCGATGAGAAGGTGGGTAGCAACAAGAGTCTCACTCGTTCAACCAGCACTCCTAGTGTTGAGGAGACGAAGGCTAAGGCCAGGGCAGCTATGGAGGCAATTAAGATGGATCTTAAAGGTCCAAGGAACCCACACCCACCTGCTAATATGCTGGAGTCACTTGAGAATGATGCTATCGTAAGTACAAGGGCATCCCCTGTTAGCAGTCCCCACAACCTGTTCTGCTCGAAGGCAGACTCAAACCATAGCCAAAGTAGAGAGACTGGGCAGCCGAGTTCCCAAACCTCGGAAAGAGGGCAATCAGTTCACTCAAAATCAACCCTCGAAATATCAAGTTCTGAAAGTCTTATTAGAAAAACCAGTCCTGAGAGAACAAAGCTTGAATTTAAAACCATGCAAGTTGATAAGCGGAAGTTTTCTTTGGAACTAGAAGCAATAACATTGAAGGGTAGTTCCCAAACTGATCAAAGGAATTTTTCAAGAGACAGTACAAGTAGCGGTGAAAGTCTTTTACAGAAGCCCAAGGTGAAAGTTGTTCATGGGTCACCGATCACTCGGGACAGTGCCTTCTCTCCCATTCAGAAGCCACCTAGGCAAGAGCAGCAAGAATCACAAATTACACATAAATCCAATCAAATAGAATCAATCGTTCAGAAAGAATCTGTTGCTTCCTCATTGTCATTAAACAAAACTTCAACAGTCGATCAAATTAAAAGTAAGCCGTCCGAAATCACAGCAAATCAGCTTGTGGGAGGTGCTCAAGCTCCCTTAACAACTCAGTCTCCAGCTCTTGCAATGGTTAATCAGAATACCCTTCTTGGTCAGGTGTCACCCCTGAGTTTAGCCAGTCCTCAAGCTCTTTACCCATCAGTAAATCAAGCTCTTGGTCAATCACAAGGCGCAGGTGGAGCTATACCAAGTTTCCCCCTCAAAGTTCAGCTTCAGCAGGACCCAAGCACGGGACTGTTTCACGTTCTTCCTGTGGATCTCCCCGCCCAGGTGATGCATGGAATTCATGGCTCCCCTGTCATTTTTCAAGGATCCCCTGCTTGTTCTCAAGGGTCCCCTGCTTGTTCTCAAGGTTCCCCTGCTGTTTCTCAAGGTTCCCCTGCTGTTTCACATGGATCCCCTGCCTCCCATCAAGGCTCAAACCCCAAAGCTAGACTAGAGGGCGATTTATGTGTATCGCAAGGAGCTGGAATTGTGAATAAAGGCTTAACAGCAATGAGCAACCCTACTTCTGCAAAGGTTTCTGATCAATGTTCAGGATCCGTGACTGTTAACAACGAACGATATTGGATGAGACTAAAAAGTCCTGGAGCAGGTAGTGATGGAGAGAGTACTTGTATTCCAGTTTCTCCAGAGATGCCTCGCAGGGAACGAGATCAAATGAAAAAACGCACTGAGAAGACAAAACACCTTATATCGCCCTCCAAAAGGGCACTTGCTAAAGGCTCCTTATACAGCGATACAGAGAGCAGTGAGTCATCTTACTTGGAGACTCTCCGCCTTAAGAACTCTCCCAAAGGTCTCCGCAAGAAGCCAACCAAACCATCCTCCTCTCAAAGTGATCCCGATCGGATGCGGGAGAGAAACCACGATCGCAGTAAGTCACACAGCCATGATAGATCGGATAAAATCCAAGACCCAAAGAGCCGCAGTAAATCCAGTGAAAGAGTCAAGCCATCACTCTCCCTTTACCACAAAGCAGGCAATGAAGGTGCCCTTCGTAAAAACCAGGAGAAATCTGGAAGCAAAGGAAGTCATTCCAGCAGCCGTACCCATGTGAGCCACAGACCTAGTGATCACCACAAGGTGTCAAAGAAACCTGGGTACTCCACGGAAGATGTTGACGACACACGTCCAGTTGATGCCTCTTGTCATGTCCTGTCTCCCATCTCAATGTCTTCAATGTCGCGAGACAGTGGAGTGAATCTCCGGTACAGCATGTCCAGTGGTGAGGAGTTGACCACGGTGTCTGAGGTGCAGCTTGCTGATGTTCTCCAAGGGAACTCATCACTCAAGAGGGTCATTAAGCTGATCAGGCAAGCATTTGCATACGATGGCTACTTGGAAAATGGAATAGAAGACCTGGCAATGGGTAAGGAAGGCATCATTGTTTTTAAGACTTGTTTTAAAGTTGAAATGAACTGTTAAGATAAACTGAAACTGCGACTAGGTTTGTTTGATGCGTACTTTCAATCAAAAGTTATTACAGGACATTGTACAAAACGTACATTGTAAATCAAATAACAAAATTATTATTGTAATAACAATGACAATTCTGGAGTCTTATAAAGTGCCATATCTACCAATAAGTTACTCAAGGCACTTGAATAAAGAGAGACCTTATAATGAGACATTTTCATGGTAAATGCGCCACCAGTGTGTCCAACAGGGTTCATCCTATCAGGGTGTTTGAGTGTGAAACCAGGCTTTCTGCTTCTTCTCACCCAAACACTCATGCTTTGCTGAGATGCAGAACAAAGAGCCATTCCAATAGCTTTACTCCACATACTGCATCTCTTTGGAACTCCTTGGCTGGTGCGTGTTTTCCTCCATCCTACATATTAGACTGTATCAATTCCTACCTTTAGCTTCCCTCAGTCTTTTCCATCTAAATTTTGTTCTTCTTGTAATCCCTTACCAAGAGGGGCTATTAGCCTTGTTTGGAGCAAACTTGCATTAATATTATAACTAAGTTACTTGACATCATTTCCTGTCAACAGCTGAGTACATCACAGCCCTCGGCAAGCTCAGTTGGCAAACCTTCAACAGCGCCGTAACGGAGAAGTTCTGTGATTTGTACTGGGAGGAAGAGCTCCTGGAGGGTCTGTATGAGGTGGTCAATGGGCAGAAACCACCCAGTAAGTCTGCCAGCAACACCCCAAATAAAAACAGGTACTGATACAAAAGTTACTGTCAATGGACTGTGCAAATCTTACGTGGATTCTGAGACCAAATTGGTTCCAACCATATTGAGTTTATGTGTACATGATTCTGTTTCTTCAATCCTTTAGTTTAACAAAGTTTATAGCTATGAAAACTATATCGTATTGTTGGAAACTTTAGCCGTCAAATATGTATAAGTAAAATTTATATTCAATGAATCAACAAAGACAACCAAAGATTTAGATTTGACCTCCGCTCTAGTTACTTGTAAACAGTTAATATAACGGTCTATATTTTCCTGTCTTATGCACAGGATCTCATTTCATAGAACTATTTCGCTCTATAAAATTTTCCTTTGGGTTTTTAAAGGTCTGAAGTTCCCAAGAAACCATTGCGGAGCAAGCAGTCCATCAAAGGTAGTCACTCATCAGCTCATCGTAAAGAAACTGCAGAAGGAAAGACACGCGATAGCAGACTGGATGACCTCTCAGGAAAAAAGAAATTCCCCCAAGCTTCTACACCTATTAGAAACAAAGATGCGACTGACAGCAAGTCTAGGGTTACTGGAGAAAGGAGCAGAATGCCTAGTGATGGTAGACAAGTTGCTGAGGTTAAAAATACTGAGAAAGAACATCGTAGAAAACATGATGAAAGGTCAAGGAAGACGAAAGTTGCAGTTGAGAGTCCCAAAAGTTTATCCAGTGAGCAAGATCAACTGAGTAATAGTGACAATAGGAGAGAGTCCCACAGTGCAAAGAGGGAGACTGGACTTTTGAAATCAAATCAAATTTCATCAAGAAGCAATTCTTCAGCAAGTGAAAGCAGGAGGAAGGAGTCAAGACCTCCATTACGAAGTGAACAACATCTTAAGGAAGCATCTTTAAAGAGCAAAGCCCAGGCTGCCAAACAGATGGGGAATGCAACTCTGGGATCTGAAGATGTAGACCTAAAGGGGACAGCTGACAAACTTCAGGGTAGTAACAGTAACGGAGATGGGATGCAGCGGCAAAGAAGAACAGAAGTCGTTGCCATGGTAAAAAAGAACGGCCAAGAGGAGCCTCAAAACAGAAAAGAAGTTGATAGGTTACAGAGTGAAATGACGAGTCAATCAGAACAATTGGACTCATCTGTGGATTCATCTTTACACCTGAATGCATCCAAAGTAAGTCTTACAAGCAGTCATGCTTCAAGCTCTATACTGAGTCAGGGCAAAAGCAACACTGATGATAGCTTGAACACCTCCTTGAACACCTCCCTGAACACCTCCTTGACATCCAGTCAATTTACATCCCCTTCCATCTTGAACTCACCTCTCTTCCGTAACAACTCGGATTCCAGCGACTCAACAAATCTCAAGATCCGGGAGATGTTATCTCGAAGAGGTAGTCAGGGCTCAATCAGTAGTGCCTCGTCAAGTCAGTCCCGTTCTCTTTGCAACAACTCGGACACAATCTCTCTGCCATCATTGAGTTCCTTTAATGACTCGTCCGTGGATGAGTCAAGGTGTGGTTTACCAAGTGGGGTCTTGTACAGGGGAGAAAGTGTGGATCCTAGTGTAGAGGCATACACCCAACAGCTTACTGGAGCAGGTCTGACCCAGCAAAACATAGACACCAAGATTGCTGTAAGTAAATATTTGCTACAAGTCTGTGTTGTTGGTTAGTAAAAAGCAATGACCATGCGCAATTTTAAAATATTGATAATGTGAAAATGCCAGACCATAAGATTAAGAGGAAAATGCAATTTCAAAGGACATACAGATTGCAGGACAAAAAGCTGAGGGAATTGGCTTTTTGTTCATCATCTAGGTTTAGGAAACTGACTGGCTAAATTAAAAAAAAATTTGGGTTGAACAAAGACAAATTGACCAGAGTGGGACATGAACATGCGACCTTCAATTAATGTGTTGGCACTCTACTTACTGTGCTTTCAAGCCGACTTCTCAGAGTGTTTTTTTAATTGTTTTTTTTATTAACTTGTATAAATATATTTTTGAGATCGTTACTGTTTAGTGTTCATGTTCAGTGCAGTAGAATGTGATTTGATAAATTGTTTTTGTTTATAGGACGTTGAGCAACAGTTGATGATGGAGAAACGAATGAGGAATAAGACAGATAAATTTTACCGGAAACTTGTCTACAATCAGCAAACAAATAAAGGTAAAACTTTGAGAGAAGTCAATTTTGTTAGTGAAATATATTTTATATAAACTGTTTTCTAATGCGCTACATTCTTAATTTGTTTCCGCTTATTTTTAAAGTTGTAGACAAATTACTGACTGACAGTAAATAATATTTGTTTGGTTTTTACCCTACACTGTGTACTTTGGGCTTTACAGAGTCCTGTGGAAAGGAAGTCACAGGTGTACTTCTCGGTTAGGATTCGAACCAATGACCCCGCCATACCAGTGCAGATATCTTACCACTGGCCCAGTGAGCAAGCTCAATAAATAATTAATTTTAAAGTTGAGAACCAATATGTGAGCTTGATGTTTTTATTTTGATTTTTTTTTTTTTAACGGAAACAGGTGCAGATCAGAAGCACATGGTGTCAAAGGTCGGCAAGCAGATCCTGGAGATGTCAAAGCGGGTAGAGTTCCTCGAGTCCGCTAAGAGACACCTAGAGATGCTTTATGCTGAGCAGTGGGGATTAGATCGTAGCTACCTATTCTCTCTGGCATCAAAGTAAGGAATGGAAAGGCCAGTCTGGTCCACAGGATTATTTCCTTTTTCTTTTTCTGAACAGTTTAGTATTTAAGAAATTGTACGTAGCACTCTGCACTTATGATTAAGCTTGAAGCTCATTACTTGGATCTCAGACGATGTGTCAACTTTAACTAATGTACTTGCACGTACATGTCCAAGTGTTATGTTTACTCGTGTGAACTGTTCTGTGGTTTGGTGCACCGATGCGATGATCACAGGAACAATGGAATGTTTGTCTTGCATCCGGTTGTTTTGAGCGAAAGTGACATCATCATTGCAGAGTGCTATGTGCAGTGGATGATTGTTTCAGTTCTGATATAATAATAATATGGTCAGCAAACAGAGGATGATATTCCACTGTCTACTTACTTTTGAGCTTCCATGAATCTCCATAGAAAAATGAATTGGCCTGATAAAGTGTGCTGCCTTAGGTAGTATTATTGTTACAGCACAGATACAATAACGGAAAATTTAAATTAGTGTACTGCTATATTTTATATTCATATTCTTTCATACTTTTACTTTAAGTTCTCGGGCAATCATAAAATAAGTACAATCAAAATAGCAAAGAGCGTTAAAGGAAAACATAAGCAATAAAAAGAACAGAGGAAGATGTAAGTGAACTAGCTAGGCCCTGATGGATTGCCTAAAAAAAAAGTTTCTATCTCGAGGGTTTCCTTTTCGACTGTTCAAAGAAGAACAACAATCTCAAAGTTTATTATATAAAATGTGTATAACTACATTATTTGTTTGTTTTATTTTCTCTTTCTCTACCAGCTATGGTAAGTCTACCCTGGATCTTCGTCCATCAGAAACCAACCCTCTCCTATCCTTCCAGACTGGTCGTAATAAACTCACCCTGCAAGCTGGTCAGTCTCTCGGTCTCTTCTCATTCCTGTATGCAAGGTGAGGAACAGAAAACTTGTTATTGTTCTGTCCCAACTTTAGAATTGTCCCAACTATAGTTTGGACTGGGCCCAACTTGATTGTTTTAGTTGGGACAGCCCAACTGCCTGATATTGTGAATGTGATAATTGTGATCAGTCAGTAATTGTGGATCGGAAAAAAAAAAAAAAAAAATTTAAAACTTATGAGAAGAATCGATGAGGCACTCAATTAATCTACTAATAATGACTATAATTGTTCTTTTTGCAGACACGCTCTCTTGCAGGGATATCTTCACCATTTCTTCTACACTTATCATTATTACACTACATCGGAGGAGCTGTTTGGATTCATCTTGAAAACATCAGTTTCTGCTCTGAGGTTAGTTTGTAATAAGTAACTAAAACTGTAGAGTTGATCATTCCTCCATTAACCCCTTGCATGACATGCAGCGCACTTACATGCGCCTATCCTGGCCTCCATTTTGGGAGTCAAAATGTACACACAGGAAATGACTGCCAAAATGGTAGACACTCTTTTTCGCTGAGGTGCGTTCTGCGTCTGCAGCGGTAAACAGACTGTGTCACCTTGTTTGTATAAAGAATATCCTTGAGCATTCGAGGGTGATTCATGCATGCAAGATATTGCGTTCTATATATTTACATTCTGTGTTGTAATTTCCACAACATCTGACAACAAATTTGTTTTTAAATAATAGATGTTTGAAAATGTGTGCCTTTCTCTCTCCACCATCAAAGATGACAAAAGATTTTAACATTGCAATCTTGAATAAAGTGTTTCTTAGTATTAACAGTTGATAAAGATCATACACTGGTAAATCATCTTCATAAGCTGTAAGATTTGTTCTTACAATGAGCTGTGAACCCAGAAGTTGGGTGGCTCTTTTGTAAATATGTTACATTTTGAGTCGCATTAATTGACAGTTATGTACTTTATGTCAGTTTACATTTATGGGGCCTGAGGTTTGAGACGAATCCTTAAACAGTTACAAATAAATCCACATTTCATTTTTAAACCTCCTTAGCATGGCTGACAGTAGTGTAGAACACCAGACTAAGATTGTGTATCGCACATTGGATGTACTCCAAGTATGGGTGGAAGGGTTTTACGAGGTGGACTTCAGACCGAATCAACGGCTACTGCAAGATGTTCTTGTCTTTATCACAGATAAGGTTTGTTCCCATGTGTCATTTGTTATCTCTCCTTCGCTCCTCAACTAGCCTGCTCCTCTACATTCGTTCTTCTTTCTGTTTTTGTTTAGGCCTTTTTTATTGTTCTGTGATTTTGTACTGATCTTTAGTGTCGTTTGTTGTATATCTATGCCCTGTCTTGCCTTAATCTTCCTTGCCTTTGGGAATTTTGGGAGACATATGCCTTTTGGCGACAATTAACTTCTTAACTTTTATGCTCTCCTGGGCATCCCACTGTTGTTTAACGCATGTTGTTTTTAAAGTTTGTTTAATGCATTTTAATGTTTGTATATAATTGTGTAGTTTTTGCCCGAATTTCCAACTTCCCTGCACTCTTGGGGTGGTTGTTGCTTCTCTCACACGGGTCATCTGTCTGGAACAACTCTACCACTCCAACTCAGACAAGCAGACACTTGCATCTTTTTTGAAACAACTCTAAAAATCAGATTTTTTTCCTGAAATTATTGCCGGGTCATTTGGTTTTGTATGTGCTTTTTATCAGAGTTCTTGTATTGTGGCAGGAGTATCATTTTTGGGGGACAGACATAGCACTCTAGAACCGTCTATGATAAATACGATTATTGTTATTATTATTATTATTATTATGGACTTTCTTGTCATCCATTCTGCAGATAATTCCAGTTGATCCACAAGGCCAGTGCCTCATTCAGCTTATTGAGAAACTTGACCAAGATCGGCCGGGCACCAGTCTCCTCGTGGCTTCCCAGAGAGAAGAGATTCTGGATCAGTTGCCCATGGATAAGGTACCATCCAAAGAAACTGAAATGTGATAGGGATTAAAAATATTATTGGTCCTCTCTTACCGTATTACATGTTTGTATGTGTGAGGGCAGCCTACCTACCATGAGTAGCCCGCAGTATCGATATATCTCGCCGCTAACCCCTGGTAGGGAAGCACTGAAAATCAAAAGTGACTACTCTGCGCCCACGCTTGTTAAAAACATTCAAGCTCCAATTAGCTACAATCCCCACGGTCCTGCGTTTTTTTTTTCATTCAAATTCAAGCCCTTGGACCCTCAACTTGTTAGAAAATTCATAGCCACTGGCCAACTCTCGTTATTTTGTACAAATGCCTCCCTTGACATTCTCAAAACGTCTTGCACCACCTGTGGTTTTGTTTTGTCACCTCTCAGGCTTCAGCCTCCAGGAATCTACTAGGCAAGACAGGACGAGGCAAGTTGAAGGCAGGCATCATGTCGTGTCTTAGCAAGAAGGACTCATCTAAGCAGCATGCAGACAGCTCTTACCTACCCACAGTCTCCATGGAGAAGGATGGGTTCTCTCTTAGTGATCATACGTCCCTGAACTTGGCTCATCAGCTCACTCTGATACAACAGGTAAAATACTCACCCACTTTATGTCTAATGATGTGTGTACATGCCAAACTTTTCCAAACTGGCTTTTGGTGAAAAAACAAACAAACAAAAGAAACGACTTTGGAGCACCTTTTTTTGATGCCGGCCAGTGTGCCGGTCAGAGGGCTACTGTGTATATTCACCCAGACATTCCAGTATGTAGCGAGCACAGCCATGAACCTTTCATGCTATGCTTTGTGGCTGCTGAATGCGCTGTACCACCCTCTAAACCATTATAAGGTGCTACATAAATGGGTCTCATAATTCTAAATATAGCTCTGCTATCCTCTGTTGAAAAACAAATTGTGAGTCCTGTGATACACCACTAGGGTAGTGACAAAGCGCTGTATAAGAACCCAGTATTACTATTATTAGTATATGCCAGTCACAAATAATTATATTGATAAATGCTGGTCTTGTTCTCCAGGAGCTTCTCCATCATGCCCATCCTGTCCACTTCCTCAACTCACGTAGTAAAGGCATCGGTGTTAACACCAATAACTATGATGGTACTGGAGGGAAAGGCCAGCTTGCCGATGATGGTGCCGATGCACCCAGTTTGTTTGTCCGGCTGCTTGGTGAGGATGGAGCTGTGAGGGCGCTGTTACATCATGCCAAGGAAGTCTCGCACTGGGTGTCTGCTGAAGTAGTTAGCTGTAGCTCGGCTAAGGTAATAAGGATTGTCACGTTCCCTATGTGCAACAACATTAAGATTCCCATTTCATGAAAAAGGGTGCCATACTATTTTGCCCTTCGAGCCTCAGTTTTGTTGTGTAAAACTTGAATGGAAGAAAGGAACATAGCTGCACTTTGGTCATTGTCAAGTTTTAAAGACCTTTCCTTTGAATCGTCAAAGTCGTGAGACTTGCCAACCTTGGTTGGCAAAAGTACAGGCTGCCTTCACTGCAAAAAAACAGTTGGTCATTTGACCAATAATGCTATCAAATTAATTCCCATGAACTGAAAAAAAAAAAATTTAATCTCCAAAACAATAGTAAACTGATACTTGCAGTTGTAATGTTTTGCTAAGGATGGCAAAGTTTTGCCGAGCCAAGTTTATGATTAGCCACTCAAGGCCTTCCATACAAGATGGTGGTAAATATTTGTGAACAAAAGAAAGGTCTTCAGATGATCACAATGAGCGTGGTTGTCCAGTTCCTTATTGACACAATTCACTCAGTGATAAGACAAAGTCAAACATTTTTCTCACTGTAAAGTATAACTATCAGCTGATCAGGCTTTATATTCTTCCTAATTATGTAAGTTTTCTGATATTTAGGGCAAAAATTATCAATAAATAGCCTCAAAGTCTCTTAAAGCCTGTATACCATGTTTACATTTAGGTCAGCCCTTGCACTTAATGAAAATATGACTACATGTTTCCAAGGGCCTAGTATCATGTCTGGAATAGGAGTGTTATTTTGCTAAGCCCAACAGGTAAGTTATCTGAAGTTTTGTCGTTGACAGACTAAAATGGTTCTCATCTGTAAATTTATGAACTTCAAAATAAAAGAAAATCAATTATAAAGTTGATTATTTTATAATTTTATTTAAACTTTGCTTATTTTTGGTGTTGTTTTTGGACAGTCTCAGTTGGTTCTTCTGTGTAAATTCATTAATGTGGCCAAAACTTGCTATGACTTCAGAAACTTTGCCTCGTGCGTTCAGATTCTGGACTCGTTGGATAATGTCATCGTCAGACAAGTTCCGGTAAGTAAAAAGTTATTTTCTTATTTGGGTTGAAAGAAAGAAAAATTGAGAAAAGTAAGATTGGAACCAACGACCTCCAGTTTAACTTGCCGGTGCGGTCTCCCTATGTTGTCAATTTCTTTGTGCGGGGGGTGCCGGTCAGAAGCCATACAACTGCCGTGTAGCCTCAACACCAAAGTTAACAATACAACCTGGAAAGCGGCAGCCAGGGGATCACCTTAAGAGGATGCAACTTTTTATTTCAAATAAATTAAAAACCATAAAAGAAACCAACTGGAATTTTTAGAATTAATTTGGGGTTGAACAAAGAAAAATTTACCTAGTTAGAAAACACACAAAGATGGATTTGTTTTGTACTGTTTTATTTCAGGCATGGCGTAACCTTCCATCAAAGGTGGTGACCCTCTACGAGGAGCTGTGTGCCGCTAAGGTGCACCTCCAAGGAGATGGGGAGAGTCTTAC
>JAUELU010000003.1:11620050-11630905 GCA_032357145.1 Evasterias troschelii
ACATAGTCATGCCCCATGGTGAAATGGTACAGTATTTGCAACTGTTTGTCTTAACTAAAGAATCTCAGATTTTATCACGTTTCTAATTGTATCTCCTAGCTCTTTCTGGAATGACCTTTTGAAAACAGTTAGTCAATACTGCGAACTATATACATATATATTTATTATTGGTTTATTTAAAAAAAAAAAAGGTTTATAGCAGCCTATTGGCTTTTTGTTTCGGTTTGTTCTTTCTGTATTTTGTTTGTACTTTTGATATGCCAAATAAATAATAATAATAATAATAATAACTAACAGGCTGAATTACAAAACAGTTGAACAAGCAGCAGTGAAAACTGACATCAAGATAAAACACACAAAAAGTTTAATAAAAGGTTAATATACATGTAAAATTAATTTAATGTGATTAAAAATGTTGAATTGATTCCACTGGATTGAGTTTTGTCTGATCATGTTTGTCAAACATCTTCCTTGATTCCATTGTTAATAACTCTTTTGAATATATCACTGTGTAGTGCAGTTCAACCTATTCGTTGCCATACAGTACATTCTATAACAATAATGCTAATAATAATAATCATACTATCGTGTTTAAATGGCATTCACACATGTCAAAAGAATGATTATGAAAAATTGCTTAGTACAAGGCCAAAGGGCCACTCAAGTTAAAGGTTGCTATGGAATTTTTTTGTTTTAATAGCACAACTTTCCTGTATTGACTATTTTGTTTGGTTAAACTTCATTTGAGAGTGCAAAAATTCTTAAAGCACACAAGTTAGCAAAAATCTTGCTTAGCATAAGCAGGTTAGCAGCCAAAATTCCCTTATGATGAACATTGCTTGTAACTGGTCCCACATCTAGATTTTAATCTGCTTAGTAAATCAATTTGTTTGTTTTTAAAGCAAGTGGTAAGAAACTTGGCCCAGATCCACTTGCAATCAACCAATGCACAGACTTCTTTAATGCATGCTCTTGCACTTTCTTGTTTTCCATTTTTTCACCTTCTTTTTTTATTATCTTAAAGGTAGGGTAATTGTTTTTGTTTTTTTCAACATACTGCTGGTTCATTTGCAAAGTTATCAAGAAAGATACAATAAAATCTATATGTGAAAGTTTCTGCTGGATGCAGTGTCTACTTGCTGAGAAAACAGCAACAAACTGTCACAGTATTTCCACAAGAACGTCAATTCAATCTACAATTTTAGCAAAGGTGACAGCTGGTACCAACCGCATCTCTGGCTGCAGTATACACGACGAATGGACACCAACCCTCAGAAATCTGAGAAACGATTCATGCATGAATCATTTCTCAGATTCAAATGTTGTTATTGACTTCTAATCAAGGGGGGCATTTCAGATGAAATAATTTCACAGGATGCTTACTGCCATTACCATCTTTATAACAAATAAGCTTTCGGAAAGAAATTATAAAACGTTTTCCTTTTTTATTTTTATATATGACCCTACCTTTTAAATACATACTGTCAAATCTATGCTTTGTTACTGTCACATTTAAGTTTTTTGCTGGGGGGTAGGCTGTATTAAAAAACTAGAAATAGAAAGGGAAATGAAATCCCAACTAGAAATGTTTCATTGTCGCACATAGTTCTAGCTGGAGGGAGAACACATGAGGATGTGATAAAGAGTCGAAGCTGTCAAATTAAGGAACGGATTGATCAATCATGTGGGAGCTGAATTTTTATGAGAAGTTGTTGTTACTGGCTCCAGGTACTCAATAAATTATGCAGCTTTTTAACGACTTAAAGGCAAGGTGTGGCGATATTAAATGAATAATTTAGCTGTTAATTTGTACTTGTTTGTTGACTTTATAAAGTATGTACTGTTGAAAGGGACATGTTGCCTTGGATTGAGCCATTTTTGCTATAAAAAGAGTTTGTTATTGTAGGAAAAAGGTATGCTAAATGTGGAATATAATAGTCCACAAAAAATATGCCTTGAAATTCTTCGGTTTTTCTTGTATTTGCCATTTTGTAGAACCGAATTTCTGACTCCACAAAATGGCACACCCTGTTAGTTCAAGAAGTAAAAGGAAAAACCACACAATTTCGACAGATGTTTGTGTGAATAAATATATTCTACATTAAAACACCTTTCCAACCATATTTATTTCAAATAACAACTGCTTTTTATAGCACAAAGCGCCCAATCTAAGGCAACATGGTCCCTTTTAGGTCACACAATATATTGCAAATCATTGACAATAATCAGGAGCACTAAAACTGCAGCTCCGTGGCATTGTACACTTACTCTGCCCTGCTCTTTTTTTAATCAAGCTAATATTGGTTATGTTGGACAACTACACTGACAATGACTGACAGGATCAGTGATCAGTGATGTTTACTTTCAAAGAAATGTAAAAGTCAAGCAATAAAACTGGTCTTCTTACTCTGCTTGATTCAACATGACTTGTAGTCTAGTCAAGACAATTTTGTTTTTACCCTTACACCTATGTGTATTTAAAGCACTGTATACTCAGTTCTTTCCCGAGTTCGACCCGCGATTTGTGCGTATCGGCCCGATACCTTAGCTTGTGCATGGGGAGGACCCTGAGCTGATGATAACACAAGAAAATTCAAAGGAGTTGGAGATATACTTACAGGGGGCACAAATGAAGGCTTGATCTTCATGTCTAGAACGGCATCCCAGTCGGCATCAGACATGAATGGGTGCTTACACAACGCCG
Organism: Evasterias troschelii; assembly: GCA_032357145.1. Lineage (NCBI taxonomy): Eukaryota > Metazoa > Echinodermata > Asteroidea > Forcipulatida > Asteriidae > Evasterias > Evasterias troschelii. Next base: position 11,622,755 of record JAUELU010000003.1, read on the forward strand.
CTAGGCTGATCAGTCTCTGCTGGGGATCTCGAGCCAAGAGCTGCAGAATCAACACAAACATCAGTAAGTTTTTAAGTAACCACATTTTTTATTTGAACACTGAGGTGTCTTGGGAAATATATAGGAAGATGGTGTAGTCGGGAATGCAGACCACTTGATCCAAGAAACTAAGTGGATTATTTCATGAGTATGGGATGGGAGTGAGGGATTCTATCGTTGGCTTTCATGAAGCTCATAGGAATCTTTGGAGTTCTGTCCCCTCCAAAAATGAACAACAATAATAATCATTTTAGCCTTCAAGAAAGACTCTGCTAGGGTCGAAACATCAGGTCACTAACAAATGTTTGCATTTATACCACAGTTTGCAACAGCTACTTATATTTTTTCAATAATAATCCTTGGAAAACAATAAATTATTATTCATCCCTTTGGTTTCTTTTATAGAGCTTTGGGTACTTTGTTTTCTATTTGTGTGAACATGCTTACCAGCTGATACCAATGACTTTAACATTAGTCATGTATTGTTAGTCCACGTAAATGTTGTTTATAAAAAGAGTGGCTTTGTACAACCCAGGGCATTTCTGGCAGGCGAGATACACTGGTCAATGGGAAATAGTACACTTTGTGTTATAATTTCTACATAAATGCCAGAGTTATAAAAATAACAGAAGGACATGTTTTTAGATGTGCTCCTTTCTTCATATCAAGAGTTGACAACAATCAGACAATTTAAGGTTTTCTTCCATTGAGCTGTGTACAAATCAGGCATGAAGCCTTTCTCAAGCATCTGAAAACACACAACAAGGATGGTGTTTTGTTTCATTATTTTCTTGCAACTTCGATGACCAATTGGGCCCAAATTTTTCCAGGTTTGTTATTTTATGTGTATGTTGGGATACACCCAGGGAGGATACTGGTCTTTGACAACTACTAAAAGTATACCCTGCCGTTTAGATCAATCTTAATGAAAATGGCCTCTGACCTAATAAGAATCCCACAGTATACCTCAAGAAATCACATTTGACCTTAATCTTTTCCTGAGCATTGTATGCTAAGTGACTAAAAGGTATGGGTCACACTGTTTTCCTGTTACTGCGTACTGATAAATAGAAATTAGACAAGGGTTTCGGACATAATGAAAGGGAAGCGTGACAAATCAAGACTTTACCTGGCCGATCAAGTCATGATTCCCCACTTTCAGCCGAGATTAAGCTGTTTCTATGCAATCAAACGAGGAGACATGTAAACAAGGGATATGAACGACTGAACGTGATTTGAATAGAGAGCCAAGACAGTGTCTGTGTGCTCCAATCTTCATCTACTTTACTCTAAACATCAAACCTGTAAAGGCTTGCAGCAACTCAACGTTATTCGCAAGCCTCTTCCTGAAAGTAATCCCAACAAACATCAATTTGAGTCTCTCTTGGCTGACAAGGAATTCCCAACTCCATTATAAACATTGTGTGACAACTAACATTCCCAAGTCTCCGATGCTCTAAACATACATCATTATTAGTTATCACACAAACAAGGAGACCGCCAACATAGAGCAAGATAGCTCAGTTGTTAGAACGCTGGCATGTTAATCCGGAGGTCGCAGGCCGCTCCAGTAAATTTGTCTTTGTTTAACCCAAAATAATTTAAAATTTATCCAGTCAATTTCCCTTGTAGCTCATTACTTGATAAAAAGAAATAACTGAAAATTTGATAAAAGTTCCCTCTTTGTGTGTAGATAAAGCCACTGGAATTGCAAGATGGTACAATGTAGAGGTTGACAGCCTCTCCACATAGTTTGTTAAATAAGCTGAAGGTTTGGTGACAAGAGCCAAGTCTTTCATTGCTATAATTACAGTCTCGTCTCTTTCATGAAAATCTGAAGCTGCAAGGAGACCAATGAAAAATCTTAACATCAAAAATTCCTGCCAAATCACATGCCAGAAAAATATTCTGTGTCCCATCTAACTTGGCCTTCGGTCTCACTGGATGTGAGACGCAGACACGCTATACTTGTCCGTATTCCATGAGCGCATGTGACAGCGAATGTATCTTCAAGCAAACTTGACCGTAGATTAAAATAGCGCAATACACGGACAGCTTGTGATGAAACAGGGTTTGATATGGGCCGTGCTGACGGGGTTACTCTTGTTGCTATGGATTGACCAATCAGAATCAAAGATTCAAGTTTGCTTGAATATTACACAGAACATTCAGTAATATTTGCAACACCAAGTGTAGGATCTCAACAAGAATCTTTTCTCTTCCTTAATTTATCTTTGAATCTCAGTTCTTAATGCTGATTTTCCTTCCACTTTTGAGGAAAAACATAATTTTGCTGCAATCCCAATAAAAATATATACATGTAGATGACCATGAGCCCTCTGTTATGGGATACCTAGATGTTTATTTCTACAGCAGGGTATTGGCAAACATCACACTAATTGGACCATAGAGGATTCACGAGTTTCACTGTCAGTCATCATGAAGAGTACCAGTGAGCAACAGTTGGTAACCTGAAGGCTTATGGACAGACACACTGTGCTGTAGATTACTGCTAATGTAAAATGTACGGTTTGATTCGAGATGTTGCTTTCAGGGGAAAAACCAGATTTTATTCAATTATTTATCCATTTTCTTATAAACGATTTTGTTTTCTTGAGGGTGAGAGAGAGAGAATGGAGGGAGAGGAATACGCTGGATATAGAGCGATTTATTAAATAACTTTCAGAGACAACAGACAATGATAACCTGTTGCAAACCCTTCACAAAAGAATTACCTGCAGCACAGATGCACACACTTTTTAATGGTAGCATCACGCTTTGACCCTAGCAGAGTCTTTCTCAAAGGCTGAAAGACTCTGCTAATTAGGTCAAAACATGGTGGCCTTATTAACTGTTTGTTTGTTGTTGTTGTTGTTGTTTTTTTTTTGGGGGGGGTGGATTTATAGAGACAATACAGTTTTGTATGATCATCACCCCCCATGCTGGATTGTTTTCGCATATCTTTTATCCCAATCTTTTCAAGAAAAAAAAATTAACTATATGTGGAACAGAAGTTTACTTTAGAAATTTAACGTGCATAAAACACAAGGTACAATGTATGTTAACACACAAACTGTGAAGTTTCAGAACATGGCCTTTATTAACTACATACATGCAACCTTTTAGGAGTTGTATATAATGCCACATCTTGAGGCTGTTTGCTATGGGTTACAGTTTTGTAAACAGTACCAGCGCTGTACCTTATCTTAAATCATACAGTGTCAGTGAAGATAATTTTATTTTGTGGTAAAAATGACCAATGTTGTAACATATCTTGAATTCACAGATGACAGAATGTAGAACTGCAAGTAGCACCAAGTGCTTTTTGACATCTTTAAAAAACCAAGACAATTTATTTAGTCACGACGCAGCAGTCCGATTACTGTTGCAATTCTAGACGATTTGGGAACAAGAAGTGCTCCTCTTACCAAGTCATCACAGTCTCTTGAATATTGGTGCCTGCAAGCAACAAGGAATTTACATACACGTCCTAGGTATGTGTGTATACGCGGGTAAATGTTGGCATCTGGACCCGTTGGAAGGCACATGCTGATTCAAGAGAGAAGTGATTGGTTGTAGTCTTGCTGCTGGCAAGGATGGGTTTACACAGGTGTGTAAAGCATGTCTGGCCGGAAGGCCAAATGCTTCAAATAGAATCATCCAACCACTGCTTTGGTTTTCCTTCCGAATCATGATTTATTTTTCCCACATGATATGTACTCAGTGTCTAGTATACGTAGAATTTCAGCATGCGGTTTTTTGTATTGTTTAAATTTTAACTTTGGGTTGAACGAAGAAAAATTAAGCAGATTAATATGCCGGACCTGTATCAACTAAGCTATCTAGCCCTATGATGGCAGTCTCTCTTTTGGTTTGTTACTAGTTTTGTTCTTTTTTTCTGAATTTAACTTTGTAAGTACTGCAGAGAGAGGGTAAAAAAAAAGGAGTAAGAAAAAATTAAATAAAACATAAGATAAAACTTAACACACATCATAACCCCCTTGTACTGACATCCGATGCAGCTACAGTCTGCAAATGGTCTGCCATTGTATGCGCGCCTAGCCATGTGCACGTCAAGCCGTGCGCATGTGTAAGTGTGCGCGTGTTGCCAAAAATGAACACTACAACAAAAAACAAATGTGATGGGGAATCAGACTCCCAGAATGATGAAAGCAAGATTTATCATGTGATGACGTCAGCTGAATTGTGTCACTACAGATACTTCAAATATTTAAGTGAACCCTCTGATGATCAGGTGGTCTGCAGCCAATAGACCAAAAACACATTTTCCTTAATCATGTTAACTACTCGTTCATTTTTTGGCAAAAACAGCTGCACCCCTCTAAGGGATTACAACTATGGGGGAAATCAATTACACGTGAAGGTAAAATTTAACTGAACTTTATTTGAAAACACAGCCACTGACATGTTTGCATCAAACAGGTTGGGAGGTGAGAACGGGGATATCAAAGTGACTGAAAATTACACATCTAAAATATTGATTGGATTTTCACTAAGGGTGAATAATTTCTGACAAGTTGCAACGTCAGGTTTTGTCGTATGTTGACGACCTACATTATGAAGTGCATGCAGTGACCCAGCTGTCAACGATGTTCTATCACATCTCCCAGACCTGACTGTTTTGTTTTTACAATCCAATAACTCTCCCTGTTTATCAAATATTGTGCGCCCCGGTCTCGTTAAAACTGGCAAGTTCGTGTGGAAACTCAAATTCCATTACAATATGCATAGAGGCAGATTGCCAAGTACTGTGTACACAAGGTAGACTCGTGTGAACACTGGGTTTACATAACACAAGTGTCTCATCTGTTATGGGCTATCCAACGCATAACCTGTAAACACTAAGTGCGTTCTAGCCTGATCATCTATTCTAGCTATTTCTGAATTAAGCTGTCCACCATCAACAATAAGTTGTTTTGAGGGGTTGGGGATCTTAAGAAACTTCTCTTGAGACTGAAAGATAGAGGGACCTTCATGCTTCACTCAAACACACAAGAAAAGTGCACCCCACCTAAAAAATGTTGATAACATATCTGGACAGGGTGCCTTGTGGTGAAGTTTTCTAAGGAACTTTATGAAAGGGGCTTACAGCAAATTCGTGGACTCTCAAAACAACCGTTGGTCAGAAAGCTGAGATTTGTTTTGCCTCGTGATGAGAGTGAAAAGGATCAAGAGGCAGATAGAAGGAGATGCATTAGAGGCAAGGAGAGGTGATATACCATCAGAGAGATGGTATCAAGTAATGGACAAGATAATGATTGAAGTATTCCCAAATCAGGAGTAGTTCAAACAGTATCCATGGCCATACTCTTTGTGTAGTGACCCCTTTATATTATCTGGGCATACATACCAGGGATGAGGTTTGCAGAATGTGAACATTTCTGAGAATGGATTGCAGGTCTGGGTTCCCCTTTCTAGACCTGGAATCTCACAGATGTTTCAATTCAGGTTTACAGACTCTGTTCATCGCCAGAAATACAACACTACAGGTTTTGACACAATGTGGACCATTTCTTTCTTCCTTTACTGCTTTTAAGAACATTTGAAGGCTCAAGGAGATTGAGGAAAAAATCCTGAGAAATCTCATGCCTGACATTTGACTCGTAGAAACTGGCATCACATTCAAGAAAATAATGTAGTTTGACTTTGAAGCCTCCATCAGCCTCAAACAAAGTGGGAACCCAGGGTGGAAGTTTTTATAGGGCTTAGATAGAACTCTACATATATAAGAGTCAAGACTTTTATTCAAAATATTGTAAAAAAAAATAGAATACAAATTATATGCAGTTCCAGGAAACATTTTCCCTTGCTTCAAACCCCTTCATCAATGGAATAGTTAACATTTGTTCACAAATAATTGTCTATTGTGGCTTTGCACTTTTCCTGAGAACAGTTGTGGCATTTTAGGATAAGAATTACTAGATGACACTTGACTGTTATTGCACACCTTTGAAATGCTGTGACCATGCCATACAATGGGTCAACTCGCTGGCAAGTCAACTGCTTAAATGCATTTCAATCAATACAATGCATTTCATAAATATGTCACTTGAAAGTAATTTACCTTCCTTTTAACAGAGGAAGTGGAATGGTATTGATTGAAGGCAAACATCATATATGGGTTAAATAGTGACACACTGAGCAGGTAAGACGTCCTGCATTTCTCTCCAACTTGCAACCAACTCCACCAGAGCAGAGCTGCCATTAATTGTATCATGCCCTCGGGAGATTTTGTAGAACAACAATCAGGGGAATATTTAAATTTCATTCAACATAACGGGGACAATATTTCCAAAATCAGGGAGATTGTCAAGTTTGGTCATCAGAACATGGACAGATTGGTTTATTGTCTGCAGAATCAGAAAGATTTGGCAGCTCTGTATTTGTATTGAACCTCCCCTCCCCCCTAAAAAACACCCTGCTGGTCCTAAAGAAGGACGCTGTCTGGGGTTAAACCCTTTGGCTTTTTGGAAGGCACTTCACAGTAACTCGATGACTCCTTTATTTTCAGGGAACTTTCTTCAGAATCAGGGAGAGTTGGCAACCCTCTGCTAGAGTAAGATCCTACACTCTACACATATGTACAGTGCATGTCTGCTATTACTAATCCAAAAAAGAGAAGAGGCAAAAAAGGGTTGTCAAATTAATGGTGTCACCTCTGGCATTAACAAGACCTTCATGTTAAGATGAACAGTACCAGCCACATCCATGTCTACTTTTTGTGATGGTATTCAATGTCAAGCAAGCACATTTCAACAAAGAGCTCCCCCCAACCTCTGATGTACACTATGGAAAGGAATATTGAACAAAACAACAACACAACTACATGTATGAACGGTTTGAGAGAGAACTAAATACCTCATAATACAAAGAATTGCTAAAGGAAAATATATATTGCTCTTAGCTTTTGTTTGTTATTGATTTGAGTATTTTTGCAGATAACGACCTTGTGTGAAATCAGGGGGTTCAATGTACAGAGAGCATTAAGTTGTGGTGAATAACATTTGCCTGTCATCCAGTCTGCCTGAAGGAACAAACAGTAATTCTTAATCCCGTTGTAGATTGGAAAGATATACTGCACGATGGAAAAAATCACTCCGACTTGACGGAGAACTTTGACGATGATTCTTTGAGATACGCTCGATCCGGTGGTGAAAAATTTCATCATTCATTTCTTCCGATTAACATCACTTAACAAGTTCAAATTATTTTTGTGAGCTTAAGGCACATGGTCAGGCGGAGTTTACAACATCATGCATTAGCATTTTGACATCTGTGAGCTCCGTAGAGTGGTCCAGTGCATCAAACTCAAAATTCTGGTTGCCGGGTCGTCAAAGTAAGGGTTTGAAGTTCCGTTGTGTTATTTGTGTCCTCAGGCAACACACTTTTACATTAATTGCTTCTCTTCAACCAGGAGTAAATGGGTACCTATGTATCAGGTGAGAGATGGTTCTTGTGATTGATTGAGCTGGTTGTGATACAACTGTCAGCACAGGCTGTATACTTACCAGGAAGCTTAGTTTTAGGAAGGGATTAAATGGTCCCATGATAGGTGGTAGTGAGGCTGTGTCCAAATTAATGGCTTTGACACCAGCTACGGCCGGAATGCCAAAAGTCCTGACCAATGCTGTCATTGCAGCCAACGGCATAGCTGTAGCCAAAATGGCTTGATTCAGGTTCATGTGCCATGAGCATCAAACTTGGCAGAAACTAACATTATTTGAATTGACCATTAAAATTATTATCATCACTAGTTACACCTGAACCCCAATCTACACGCTCCGGGTGATTAGTCTTCAGTGAAGATGAATCTTACTGAAACCCAACCCTTGGGTCCCAGATCAGTTCAGTGGTGGTTCATTTCCGTCTAGTCTGAAAGAACAGCAGGCATTTCTCTTGGTTATGACAAAACTGGGTTTGACTGGAAACCTTCAGGTGCAATAGCAGTCATTACTTTTATGAAACTGGGTTTGACTGGAAACCTTCAGGTGCAATAGCAGTCATTACTTTTATGAAACTGGGTTTGACTGGAAACCTTCAGGTGCAATAGCAGTCATTACTTTAATGAACTGGGTTCGACTGGACACCTTC
>JAUELU010000003.1:11759818-11774052 GCA_032357145.1 Evasterias troschelii
AACACCCTTGTTGCATAGATTTATGTGCTTTTTCAGATGCCTGAGAAAGGCTTCATGCCTGAAGTCTTGTTCATTTTCAAATTTTCGGTTGAAAAATTACCTTGTTCTCTAAAACTAATTGTTTCAAAGGGAGGTCATTTCTAGCGATATTAAATTACAACGTTACTAGGCATTCTACGCTTACACAGCTAGCGCAGAAATTCGACGCTTGCTCAGTAAGCGTAGAATGGTGATCGCAAGCGCAGAATTCGGCGGTAAGCAGAGCCATGAAATCGGACCCTGTTTGTTTAATTTTTACATTATAAATTTACATGTAAATATGAAATTGTGAAGAACTGTATAGATAAATTGTACTCACTTTTTTTTACATAATGTACTTGTGAAAATTTGTAGTAAAATTCATTTACACGCAATTCTTCACAATAGATTATGTTAAATAAATAATACAAACACAAATCAAAGATACAGTACATAACTTACATTCAATACACACTGAATGAAAATGTATAAATTGTAAGAAAGGGAAGTACACATCTTTGAAATCTTGTCTGACTTCAGATTCTCCAGTCTTATATTGCTTATTCACATTATCCATTACAAATCAAGGAGGATTACTGGTACATGCATAAAATCCATGCCCTAGGCTAGCTGTGGGTTTTATAGAGCCTGTATGATACTGTACACAAGATAAAAACCTTGCCAGGCATACTGCACTAGCCACAGCAAGACTAGCATTATAGACTCTCTGGAGAGGACAAACGTTCATGTTAGAATTAGGGATGATCCTTTAAGCCCCTCTTTGCATAAAATCCTCAATTTGACAATTTGATTAAGTTGTGAAATACGTGCATGAATAAGATTTTACGTGTCTTGTCTGTTTTAATATTTTCCAAACTAAGTTATTTTTGTGTCGACTGCTGATAACATCCTGCAAATGTCTATTAGAAAAAATTGTAGATGCATTTTATGTTTTTGGCTAAGTGAATACTATTTTTTTCAGATATGTCAAAACGAATTGGCCAAGAATTTTGCTATGAAGGGGCAAGACCATCATCAATTTGTTGGGTACTTTTTTGAAAGACAAATTTGGAAGTCTATAGGAATGTTATGAAGCAGCACCAAGGCCAAGAGCAGCCGTGGCATCTCTGTAATACCAGGCCTGAATGAGTCTGTCTCCGCTGTCAGCATTATTCACACAAGTCCTTCCAAAGACTGTACACATGTAGAGTTTGCTTTAAGTGTCTATCAGGCCACTCAACAAATTAGCGAGTAAGTTGTGATCCAACCAAATGTCCGAACAGAATGGGAGACTTTGAGATGATATTAGGTGTCTCTCTCACCGATCTTTTTCTATTGTTCTCGCTGTTGAAAACAATGGAAAAGGAACGGTGAGTGAGTGGGAGGCCCACAACAGGAGACCAAGCACCCAAAGAGTTTGGAATTTCAATGTGGTCTCCCCCCCCCCCCCAAGCAACTCATTGAGTGTGTAACGAAAAGTTACCGGAGAAACAGCGCAAGTATCAAGACAACTGAGTTAGAAAGTTTTGTCGGTTTTCTGCCATTCATTAAGTCAGTATAGGAAGATTAAACCCTGCATGGGAATGGGCAAACATATCTTTGGTGAAAATCTAGCAACAACATGTTCAGTAATGCACATTTTTGGGGGGGGAGCCATTTTATTTATTACGGCCTTTTGTTACTGGAAAAAGGGAACTTGAAGAAGGGTGTAGAGCTCTGAGCCCAGCCCCTTCTTCTGGGCACATGACAACAATTTCTCTTGTAAAGATAATAAAATCATAATTAGTATAATCATTGTCTTACATTGTAGCTGAAAAGTTTCATCATTATAGAAAATGGCCTTGGTGTATGCTGCAATTATAACATCCCTCGTACAATTTTGATTATAATTAGATCCAGACATCAATTTGAACCGTTTGAAGTCATCAGTTTTCCTAAACCGAAAATGTCCACATCATTGTCAAACAATACACACCTGTGAAATATTCAGCGGACCGAATAACCACAAATGTTCATTAAAATGAGAACATGCCTGATTAGGCTGTTACACTATTGCAGCGTCAGAATGCTCATCAAAGCAGTCGGCATGCAAGCTGGTTCAGTTTCCATAATGATGCTATCAACAAAAATGTATGGCTAATTTGGTTCCCAGACAGGCATAACTTGTTCAAGTGCTCATGCATGTGGTCAAAACCCTGTGCATTTCTTATATCCATCCTACAATGTACAATGTATTTGACTATTGCATGCTAGACCACATTATGCGTTACACCATACCATGTACACAGTCAGTTAGGGTGTTTAATACGAAACGCCCTCAATGTGGATGCTAGAATACAATCTTGTACAGTCCTCCAATCAGATGAAACATATTTACTTGAATGTTATTAAATAGAAAACAAATAATGAATGATTTGCATTTGTGCCATGAAGAAAAAATATCCGTTTGCTAAAATAAAACTTTCAACTCGACTTGGCCTCGTTGAATAGAACATGTCACACAGGATCTGCTTCAACTCCAATTTGCACTCATAAACATTCATTATTCATATAACATATTATTGCACAGTAAATTTTGTTTGGTACACACGTGTGTAGAATGTATAATTTACAGCATTGCCTGTGGGTACAGACTATCCATCTTTGAGAAGAACGTTTGAAATGTTAATTAAAAGCACCTCTAGTCTATTCAATAATGCTGCACATGTAAGTGATGTTTGTAGTCCATTCTTGCGTGTACATGGTGTATGGGTATATGTACCTGAACTGCAAGTATTTTGCAGGTGAATCTATGTTGAATGTTCGGTCCGTTTTGCTTCTAGACAACAATAATCCAAAGTGACCTTTGAAAGGAAGGTCGCTCTCCTGGGTGTCTACATCACTCCGTGTCTCTCTCTTCCATGGAGCATAATTATTGTTAATTGCTTCATCTTCAGTTCATATCCTAACCAATACTGTGCTTTCACCCTTTGGACATGTTGAAGATTTGGTATGATGCAAGACAGTGGATGTTGCATCTAAAGCAATCAATTTATTGGTGACAGGTGTGGATGATGTGATGAAGATGCACTTAAATATGAACTGAAGGCCGAAGAAATTATAATTAATATTTCTGAAGGGGGAACTTATGAAGTAATAGCTGCCGGTAGATTTTGGATTCAAGATTTCTATAATGCAGTTGGAATTGGGATCCATTAGACTCCAATCTTGGTAATATGCTCTGCTGACATATGTACAATAAATGTGCAATCTGTTGTACATTGTGGAGAAAAGATTGTAATATTACATGTAAATATGGTACTAAATTGTATTAAACGCAGTCCTACTCTACTGAAGTACATGTAGGCCTATACCAACCGTTTTAAAGCATTCAACTGAACAGACCTCCTTGTATGTCATGTGTGTAGTTCATACATGGTTGCACATGTCAGTCCTGGAATTTCATCTTTGAGGGGGCAAGGCCATTTTCATTTTGCAGGGGGCAGTTGGATTGGAAAATCTTTAGTATGTACTATGGGAAACTTTTGAATAGGTACCAGAATTATTATGGTGCCCGTTCCCTTCTTCTTGATAAAAGTTATAAAGACAGATGATCATATACATTTAGGCCAATTGATTTGTTTTGCCAAGTTTTTTGATTGGTAATGAACAGGAATTGAAAAGCTGTCAACCTTTTTGGAGGAATAGAACTTAAAAATTGATCCAGCACACTAGGCTTCCTTAGTCCGGAGCACAGTGTAAGCACACTCCAAAGACCCAAGAGTCAAACGTTTTGATTAATGGTTCCTACTGTACTGGGGAAACCTGGGGATGGTTTGCAGCTAAAAAAAACCTCTCCGTACACATGTACAACTGGGGTTACTCATGTTCAACCTGGGGAACAGACCATGCTCAAAATATACCAATATCAGCTGACTGATCTTTCTTACATACTGTTCGGACATCAGCTCTTTAAAGGTTGTGTGTGCCAAATTTTATTAAAATGGTTTGGGTTCAGAATCGCTTTGTAGGCCTGGTATCTTATCTTTGAGAGGGCAAGGCACTTTCATTTTGCAAAGGGTTCTTCTACATGTATGTGAACATTTTGAAGGGGCACTAAGGCCAAAGCCAGGGGTAAGAGAAACCATCATGGCCATTACCTCCATCTAATGCCAGGCCTGGATTGGGGTTTTCACTGAGGCCATTGACACTTTTTCCTTGGTCTTCATGGTCTTGGCTTTGGGTCCTCTCAAATGTTCTTAAGACTTCCCGCGTATAAAGAGAAGTGGCAATGGGTCTTCAAGAATTACATTTCTGGCTTTTTTAAAACCTAGGCCCCTAAGGCGGCCCCCAGGCTCTTGTTGTTGAAGCGTCAGGCAAAGTGCACACCACAGCTCCAAAATTGATGACAGAACCCAGACCGGAGCTGGTTTTTGTTCCCGATAAGTATGAAAGATGGTGTTTTAAAAGTACACTTTACATCGGTCTTCACCCTCAACAGAGTATGGAGAGAGACAAACTAGATACTCAAGTACATTGCACAATAAATACACACATTCACTAACAGTAGACATATGTTCCAAATGTTTAAAAATACGTAAATTGGACGTTGTGATATTCTTCTTTCTACGTGCTAGGTTATTTTGCAATTATGTTGTTGTTTTGCACTCCAAGTAAGCGCAAGCTACTTTAAATCCCTCAAGGTGAGTGGGTACTTCTCTAGTTGTTTCCAACTGGATATCCCTTGCACGTCAAGTCCATGAAACTCAATAAAGTTAGGTTCCCTGAGGAAGGAAGTTCAATGTCCAAACCCCCAAAATAGACTCTCCCAATTGACTTCTGATGTACGTACCGTACGGTATACCTCTGATGTAGGCCTACTTGTTTGTACATTTTATGTAGACATTTGGATAGCTGATACAACAGGATCTTTTTCTTATTTGAATAAAAATACTAACATTCTGTATTACAGTGATATTTAAGTTCTTACACTTTATCACACCCAAGGGTGTCTGAAAGCGCCCACTATTTTTGTCTACAAGTACAAGGTATGTGGAGCAATATTTACATAGTTTGCAAGACGCATTTGCATTTAAGTCAATCAATGTCTGCGTTTATTTATTTATTTATTTTGTTATATTTAGTCAGGATAGCCCATCACTTTTACTGTTGTCCGTGGGGGCCCTGTATATTTTCCAAATTAAAATACTCACAAATGAAATTTACATACAAAAGCAGCTTAAAATTACCTAATGAACAATGCATAGAAGTTCTAAGAAATGCGAAACTAGGCCTAAGAACAAAATGCAAAAACAACACATCCAACCACAGAAACAACACATCCAACCACAAAAATAAACACATCCAACATGTCCAACCACAAAAACAAGAGGCATTCATAAAGAAGTAAAAAGTTCTGGACATGTTTCTCTTTAAGACGACAGAAACTTAATCACATATTATGAATACATGTATGTACATGTACCTCCTAAAATTCCACACACATCGGCTTTGAACAGGAAGAAGAAATAAAAATGATTGTTGGAAGTCGATCTTTAAAAAAAATCATGAAGCATTTGGGGGCTTTACCTAATTTAGTTTACAAAGTTCCGAAACCATTTTATAAATGAGCTTTGCATGCACATATATGTTCAGGATGGGAACTGTTGAATAGATGGAATATTTGCATCAGAGATGAAGAACATATATTTGGTTTTACCCTTTCATTGTATACTTGGTACTTTCCTGAGTCCTGTGAACAAATTCACTCGGGTGAGATTTGAACCCAGGGCCTTTACCATTCTAGAGCCGATGTCTTACCAGAGGCAGTTCAAATCCTATATTTTAGCAGTGTGTACCACAACAATTTGCATTGATAAAGAATACTATTCGGTTCTACCCTTACACCAAGGTGTGTTGAGCATAATGTACTCGGTAGTTTTTCAAGTCCTGTTTCATTTCTCCCAAGCTGATGTTTTTGTATTCAGTACATCCAACACATGTACAGGGTATGTGTCACATTAACGCTTTACATCGTGTGCGTAACATCCACATTTATTGCTTGACTGTACATAAATTGAGTAACCTCTTCTGCAGAGAAGCGATTCTCCTCTCTCTCCAAGTTAATGGAAGTTGTTCAGTCTCGTAGAAACTGCACCGCAAAACAAAATTCATTATAATCAGTTTGAAAGCATTAACAAGGCTATCATGTGTCTCTCGTTCTTTCTGCATGTAATGTTTAAATAGCCGTATTTAACACCCATACAAAACTACAAGCTTTTACTATGGATTCGCCCGCACGGTTTAAAAATGCAGTGCAAGTTGTTCTTGCCAATAGCTCTATGGGTTAAATTAACTAGCTTGGGCAAACAGTCAAGTTCAAGAATATTTTTTCCAGATGGCATAAATTTGTGGCCAGTGAGCAATCATTTGAGAAAAAATACAAGTAAAAGTAGCATTTAAAACAAAAAATAATAATAATCAAACAAACAAACAAACAAACAACCCAACAAACACACGAACAAACGAACAAACACAAAACTGATTGCACTGTACTGTACAACATGTAGATGTAGATTTCCATACGTGCACATGTTTATGTAATTGATTATTACCAAGGGATCTAGATATATAAAGTCCATATATTTTATTTGATTTTAATAAATAAAGTACTCCAAAGTTCGCCTGATGTTCAAGTTGTATCGTACATGTTACAAACACCAGTCATCCAACTTATAAAAGCTATAGACCTCTGGCATTGGCCGACATCGTTGATGAAAGGCTATCATTGGCTGAGAGTCATACACAGCGCATCATGCATTCACTTTTCCATTGTTTGTGGCGTTATGTGCAATCCACCTATTTTCAAAAATACTAATAAGTGTAATATTCTCATACGTCCCCTGCATGTTGGCATGAGCATGTTTATTGTACAGTGTTTATTTGATATCTTAATTGGTCAGAGTCTAATGATTATACTCGTTTCCTCCCCAACATATGTGGCACCAGTTTTGAGCTGCCAACTCTCCCTGATTCTGCAGAAAGTTCCCTGAAAATCAACCAATCTGTCCCTGTTCTCCTGAACAAGTTTGAAAATCTCTCTGATTATGGAAATGTTTTCCCTATTATGTTGAATGTAAATCTAAATGTCTCCCTGATCCTTTGACAAATTCTCCCTGATTGCAAGATGGAAATGTTGGCAGCTCTGGAGTGCATTCTGTGATAAGTTTCTTGTTGAAATTGCTCCGTAGTTGAATAAAGAGGTATTTGATGGATGTACGTACGTGTACACAGACATTTGGGTGCTTAACTCTCCCCAAAACCTACATTAGTACCAATACGTATGATATGCAATGAATTCACATCATAATGTACAGTGAACATGAATGAACAATACACCCTTGAATTAGCATATTGATGATGCAGGGGCAGTAGTCTGTTGGGGGCCTCCTGACTCGATGCCAAGGTCAAAGTCACTGGAGCAAATGATTACCACCATGGCCTTATGATCACTCTTGTATAAATGTGTTCTGCTCCTCCATGATAGATGCTGCATGCAGAGCTCATTTGTAATTGATTGGGATACTGTTTTTGTTGTTGTTAAATACTTACTGTACAATGTATATGTAGAGGGGTTAAATTGGGGTTTTGCTTAAATAGTGCATACATTCGGCAGGTTGAGTGTTTTCTTTTGAAGTGTCTAATTTATAGAAAAACGTTAAATGGTTCTAATTATAATTCAGCAGTATTTATCATACACAGATAGTAGTCTACACACAGTGAACACAAATTTGTATGGTGTATTACATACACTAGGGTAGTAATCGTTGTAATTGAGAGTAAACACAATCTAAAAGATGTGTTTTCTACAAATGTGGTGTACTGTTCATGTATGCGTTAGGTAAATGAAATTTATTACAATATTATATGGAACTGCTGCAGAGAGA
Source organism: Evasterias troschelii (assembly GCA_032357145.1). Classification (NCBI taxonomy): domain Eukaryota; kingdom Metazoa; phylum Echinodermata; class Asteroidea; order Forcipulatida; family Asteriidae; genus Evasterias; species Evasterias troschelii. The sequence goes on from JAUELU010000003.1 coordinate 11,767,762, forward strand.
GTTTCACACATTTGTATGATATTTTTATTGTATTTTTGGAAGGTAGGGTAATACTTTGGTAATGACTCCACCCCCCCCCCAAAAAAAAAGCAACAAAAAAATTGATTGTAATAATAAAACTAAAAGAAGGGGGAAAAAAAATTAAAAATTATCCGAAACACTTTTTGTTATAAAAATTGTAATGGTAGTTATTTGCATCTTGCAATTTTGTCTGAAGTGCCCTCGATGATTAGAAATCAATACAAGTAAGTTGACAAAATTTGAATCTCCAAACATTGCCAGCAGGCGATTTTGGAAATTTCTGTGGTGTCCGCTTGAATGCTTTTGCTGCCCTCAGTACGGCCAGAGATGCGGCTAACAAGTTAAAAAACAACACACGAACAAACTACATGTATGTATTGATTGAAAGTATTGTATGGTTGAGTTTGATGGCTGTGTACAGTAAAGTTTTCCCGGCAGTTAACTACAAAGCGTGTACTGGCCGACATTTTAAAGCTGCGCCATTACTTAAAAGTAAATCTAAAATGCATGTTTTAATAAAAGGAACTTACAAGATACATGTTCTAGTTTAAGATAACAAAAAATGTTATTGGTGTAATTATGCACCTTGGTTGAAGAAAAGGAAAAATACTAAGGATGTAATTCCCGGAATGAAATATGGAGAGGAACAAGCGACAACTTTAAGGTTGAGTCCTCTGTGAATGTATAATACGCGACAGTGAGGGCGCTACAACTTGGTCATGGTTGGTTGGTGAATAAGAGTTACAAAGAAAGTGGTAGTGGTCAGGGGATGAATGTATGGAACGGAAAGAAATGAGCACGAAAAAAGGGGGTGTTGTGATCCATCAGTCATAAAGGACATGTCGTTTTAACTGGTAACTATGTTTGCCAAAGAGATTTTTTGTTTGTTTTCTGCTCAACAGAAAATTTGTTCTTGAACTTATAAATGCGTTTTTAGCTCTTTCATTTTATCACTTACGTAAATTTTAGGAGTGGGGGGAGGGCGGTTGAGAAAAGAAGTTGTTTCATAACCGAAATCGATCAACAATCAAACGATGGATATCGTGGGTTGTTTTGTTCGTGTGCCGAGGGAGTGTAGCGGATGTGGAGAGGACTGTAATAGTTTTATGTTTGCCTGATGTGCCAGACTCGGCGTAGAATTGTTAGGCAATTCCCAAATGTCATTCTCACATCCTGTTTCTTCATTATTGCTCGGACTGTCAGGTCCTAAACTTCTTCCTTTTTATAAAAAAAAATAGATGAATTTCCCAGAGCATGATCAATCACAAAAATGCAGATTGAGCCTGGAGGAATCTTGGCATGGGTACAATCGGTGTTCCTACACTTTGTAGTCGTAGAGCCGTTTCTCTCAACTCTTGTCCACTGCTGTCTGTTGACCAGAACTCTTATTCAATTCACTTCAGAGTGAAGAAACATAATTATGTTTGTGACTGGCCCCCCAGTTTACCCATATGGGGGTCTCAATCCCTTTGTCTTGTTGACCTATGGAAGTATACATTAAGTACATGTCTGTATCATCACTGTCATCTCTACTGTATGTACATGTACATGTAAATGTACATATTTGGCCCCAAGGCTTATTCAGTCATTATTTTCATGCGTTTGTCCATAGAGAAAGGATTTGTCTGACACAAAGCATTTTTTTATTTGATTGCAATTGCATAGAATTCTAATTTGCAGGGGACCTCATTATTAAGATGATATCTGAATGTGTATTAGAACCAAGTACATGTAATGTATGGTGTGCAATTCAGTGAGTGTGTGTTTATTATAATATAAACCACAGGCCTGATGTAGACCTACCATACTGTTGCTGTCTTTATTATTCAACATTATAGATTGCTGATTACTGTTACCAAAAAGGGAACAAACAATGCTGCTCTGCTAACTTTAGTTCAGTTACATTGATATGAATTTAAGACAAACAAACAAAACAAGATGTCTACATTTTATAAAGGTTTATGTCAAAATGTGACTTGCTTAATTGCAAGACACTCTATGGCACCATGAGTTGTCAGTATTACCATAATTTGTATGACATCACACTTTGTTATTGATGTGGAGGCAATTGTCTCCATGCCCCTGGTCATTGCCTTGATTCCCATTTGAAATAGTCGAGTAGTAGGAATTTAAAATTCTCTCATAGAAGATGTCCTCATTAAAGAAAAACAAACTCCACAAGTTGATGAAAAAAAAATATATATAAATCTTTGTAACAAGCACTGAAGAACTGTTGGTACAAACGACCACTTTGAAGTAATGTAGTTTTAGAGAAAGCAGTAACTTTTCACCCCAAAATTTGAATCTGAGAGCTATAAGTAAACAATTCTATGCAACAAGGTTGTGTTTTCCCCCATTATTTTCTTGCACTTTTGATGACCAACTGAGCCAAAACAAACTTCTTCTAACTGGCCCTAAAACTACCATCCTACGGTGATTGTTCCTTTTCAGTATCTGCTCCAAAACTCTGTAACTTGTTTCCTTTTATTTTTGGAGTCTACAGAATCTCTGGACATTTTCAAAACCATTAAACAAAATTGTTTACTGGATGAACCTTTACATGAATTACCGACTGCCTACATGTATATGTACCATTATCGGAGAGTACTGTATACATACGTACATTAACGCACACATTTGTACCATATGAGTTCAGTCTGTAAGTTGTGTGCCAAGCCATAAGTAATGTACATGCAGCTCACACATGGAAAATGAGAATATTTCTTTGCCATTGGAATGATATAATGAGCCTTGCAGAATTTATGCTAATTACACTCTATGCAAAGAACACATCATGACCTTGGCCAATATGAAAGATGTTGACATTGGTTTGCATGACCCAGCTGCATTTATAATTTGATGTTATCAGTGTACGGTAAAACTGTACACTGCTCATGTGCTACATCACTTCATGCACATTGTCGGCTCAGTACTAAGGTCATTAATTGCAATTTCAAGTCCATAATGATCAACAAAAGGATTTTTATGCAAAATGAGTATTAACTTGAAAAGAAATCCAAATCCACCAACAAATGTTTTTCTTCAAAAATTGACGTTTCTAGTATTTGCCAAACATTTACCATGAGCTCCAAAAGATATATGCAAAACCAATTTTATGAAATCCATACAAACTGCTATTTATGATCTTATAGTCTGAGCTGACGATATGAATCTCATGTACACTGTACCTTTTTCAGGGCTTGCCTTTATTTTTGTTAGTGAATAGCCAGCAAGACCAGTTAGCTTGTTTTCTTACTTGTTGGCCACCTTTTTCATGAGTCAATTCTTCAAATGAAATTGGGTTGGGTTTTTAACATTGAACTAGACAGTCGGACCACTTGGAGTGAATTGTGACTGGTCTTTAAGTGTTTTTACTGGCATTTAGCCAGCTGGGTTAAGATGCATCCTCTGTGTTATGGGTGTTTTGTGTTTATGTAAAAGGCCGCAGAAATTTGCTATAATTTGTGGTTTAACAAACAAAGACAAATTGACTAGAGCAGGATTTAAACCGTCGACCGCCGGGTTAATGTGCCAGCGCTATACATGTACCAACTGAGATATCTAGTCCTACATGTATGTTGGCAGTCTCTATGTTTTGTCCATCCTTGTTCAGTCAGAAACCATTCAACCTTTAACTGCTGTGTAGTCAGGGATCACACCCAAGTTATACGTCAATCCTGGGAAGTGGCAGAGGATCACCTGAAGGGGATGTGACTTTTAAAAATTTTCCAGTACAGGGACAATAAAGTTTTATTGTATTCTGTATTGTATTGTTTTGTAGGATGTACACACGTGCAGGTTTTCCTGTAAATTGGACGTATTTCCTTTTACCATTCCTGACCCCCTTGACCCCATCTTTGTCACTCTTTATACTTCGAACGCAATCCAATCAACATGGCACAAGTTTAAATTCACTCCTCGTCACTTAATTTTCCTGGTTGCCCGTAAATTTTGTTGTGCCCATTTTAAAAAGAAATGAACACTCTCTGCATACATAGAAGTGCCCTTTAGCTTTAGACAATTCACAGTGCCCTTTCAAGAACAAAGTTCAAGGTCTGATGACATCTCAATAAACAAACCTTTGAACCCCAGACAAGATTGGTCTGGCTGGTCTGGGAATTAACAGGCCTATACAACATGAATGCACAGTGTAGACAATTGTGTGTAGTTTTTTAGTATGGTGACGCGATGGACTGACAGTTCTTGCTTTTAATTTGTTGTTGTTGTTTTGTTTCGTTTTGTTGGTGAAGTTTTGGGGGAGGGTAATTATTGTTGACTCAAAAACAATACCAGCTGTTATCTTCTTCAATCTTGCCAATACAGCTGTTCAGACCCAACCAGTGTACAATGTACATAAGTAGGTACTGATGCAACATTTGATATCGCTGTGTAACCATTCAGTCGAAAGGTCATTAGTCCCTCTTGTACATTATGTGTATCCTTTTTACTGGTGTAGACCACTAAAAACAGAAAAAGGATTTCCCCATATGCTACAGACCATGTGACCTGTGACATCACATGTTTACAACTGCAGGCACAGTTTGTACGCAGCTCAATCTCAATGGAAGAAAACAATAAATTTTGTATTTTATGGAGATTACACTGTCTGATGAAGAAAGGGGGATCATCTTAAAAGCTGTACAGCTGTTGCTTTTGTAAACTATTGAATTTATGTGAAAATTATGACACAAAATGTAAATTTCCCATATGGCCTGTGTAGTATCTTGCCCATCAGGAATTGCATTAGAATGTACAAGGTCGATCACCATTTCTGTAAACGAAGGTAACATTTTCTGTACTAATAATCTAGAGTTTGTAAAACGAGACATTTTTATTTTTCTCTCCCTGACATTTCCCTGTAAAAACATGGTTTGTTACAAAATCCACAAAACAGGCATGATTACGATTTCCAATACTTGTTTTGCCCTTGGGGAAAAATCAGAAGAATTATGATTGAACAGCCTAAAGTCTCTAAAAGCCTTAACCATGTGTGTACATACCATGTGCTTGATAAAAATGTTCCTACTTTTTTTCCCCCCAACATGCCCAAGAACCAAATATGGCTGACAAAACGGCATTACAAATTGTAATTGGGAAGATACATACTTCCTGATGATGTTCCAGAAAAGCATACCGCATTTGATACGTATGCACAAATAATGTACATGTAGAGCACGGACATGGTTGCCTGGTGGCTGTACAACTGCTGGTTCTAACCCAGCTTGTTATTGTCGGATTGTTGGGAAGAAAATTAAACCTTGTTAAACAAAATCGTTTTATTTTGTCTTTGCATTTAATCCAGGTCTGGAGTGTGTTGTGGAGAGCCTGTTTGGAATCGACTTTGTGAAGAAGATTTCCCCATTCAAAGGTATTCAATTCATTGTCTGTTCAAAAGCTACAAAAAAGACGATCCCCTCTATGGCCCTAGGCCCATTTTCTGAAAGCTGGTAGACAAAAAAAAGAAAGAGTTCTTGGAGATAAAATTGCTTAACAGAAAAAGGTGACCAGCCAAAGGAGAACTGAAGGCCTAACATTACACTGTAGTGTACATGCACACATGTACAATTGTAACTGTACAGTTGGCTAGAAACATGAGGAATGCATATTTAATCACTTCCTATTATTTCAATATTGTTAATTGTTTTTTTAAATAGACTGTTTCCTTGTGTGTAGTTTCTAAAAAGAAAAGTTTTTCATTTCCTGAATCAAGACAAAGGAACGTTTATGACTACACAATTGTCTCAAACAGCATGCTTTCAAAATCAGTTGATCGAAGTATCAAGCATGTGAAAGTTCCCTGTTTATGCAGGTATATTTCCCCAATCCGTGTTTTTTTCCTGGACTCCCCCCTTTTTCCCCGGCCGCGTCGAGAATACTACATGTAGACTCTTTTAAAAAATAATTCTAAACAGTACTCTTTTTGCACAAAGAGAAGCGGAACTGCACATCAGTCGATCGTGTTGTGATTTAAGGTCAAGTTGTTTGGTCATCATGTACGTGTGCTGCAAGTTTTTGAACCGGGAAATTTCAATCCAAATCACCCTCCGTTTACGGACATTTATGTTGATTAATAGTGAAGCAGAAGTCCTGCAGGATAAACTATGGCAACCAGCGATTGCAATTTTGTGGACATTAAAGGGTGTGTACAACATTGGCAATTGCCAAAGACCTGTATCCACACTTGATGTGACCAAAAATATACATGAAATAACAAACCTGTGAAAGTTTAAGCTCAATCGGTCTTCGGAGTCATGAGAAAACAGTGAAAAA
>JAUELU010000003.1:11821629-11832664 GCA_032357145.1 Evasterias troschelii
TCATGAGCATTTGCTTGTTTACCTAAATATGATTCATGTTCTCTAGAGAACCCTAAACAAAGACCAAAGTCCAATGTTACAAATTCAATGGGTGTGTGTAGAGTGAAATGAAAACAGTTAAAAAAGATAAATATTAAAATCAAAGACTACTTTTTATCAAAGGAATTTTTTATTATAAATCTAGACGCTCTCAGACTATGAAAATCAAACAGTACCAAATCTCCACCGGTATAAAATACTATCAAATTTAGGAAAAAAAGCATTTGAGGGCCCCATAAAGCACCGTTGCTTATTTGTGCACTCAAAAACGAATGAAGACCCGATACCGATTGGCACCAAATCTCTAAGAAGAACAATTTGATGAAATTTTCAGTGGTTGGTTGGGAGGTGGGTTTCGTAGAAAATAGAAGAAAAAAAAATAACCCAATGACTTCAACTCTCTTGTTAATGTATTGCTTTAAAATTACAGTGAATCTTGGTGGGGGGGGGGGGGGGATTAGCGGGTGCCATATTTTATCTCACAGTTACCTAGCAACACCTGAGAATACATAGAGTAATGTTTCATCAAGGTTACTCTATGATTGATTGTGGACTATTTACATATTGTACAAGACATGAACTGATTTGATAGTTGAATGGATTAGGAAGAGCTACTCCTACTACTCAGTCAACACCAACTGGCTGCTTGAGACAAACGAGATGTCACACATGCCGTGCATCATGATTGTTTCTGCAGCTGACGACCTCATTCATCTGAACCCCCTCTTCACCTTGGTCTTGATTGAAATGGCTAACAAAACAACTTTTCCATTCTGTTAAAGTCTTTGAATTGGTTCAATTAAATTAAACACAAGGTTCGACACGGTACATTCTATGTGAGGCAATGTGTAGAGCCTATTATGCCCCCTTCAAACAAACCTGCTCCACCGACTTCCATAAGCACAGTATAGGAGTTGAAGTAAGCTAGTTTTTATTTGATAATTCATGCATCATGCATACATTCTTCAAAGACCAAGGTGTTCTCAGATATAAAAGTTTCTGTCATAAGAAATGCTTTTTATGAATGTAGAACGGTGAGTTTTGGTGAAATTACACACAATCGTATGCCATCTTTAGAGTCAGAAGTAGCGAAAACTTTTGGCATGCACAAGATATGCACACGTGTAAAGCAATGACTTAGCGACAGGACAGACACTTTGGGTGTGCAGCATTAACACATGGGATGAAATATCTTACCAACAGCATTAGAGAGCCTGGAAAACTTATCATGGAAGAGTAAAGGTTATAAATCATGAACCTTTACCCTCATCATAACCCACTAGTGAGTTTTATCTGTCAGAAGTGACGAACCAAACAAAAAACAAAACAAAATCGCCAGTGGTTACCTTTCGGTCGAATGAGGTTGCCATTTCTACAGCAGACATGCCAAATTCTGTGCGTACTGTTGGGTCGGCTCCTCTCTCTACCAGAGCTTGGACCAATGAGACGTGACCGTTAAGACACGCAATCTGAAACAAAAAGCAAGCAGCAGCAAAATAAAGTTAGAGATTGGAACCTGTATTCATAAATACCTGGACCAGTTCATCCATTTTAATTGGTTGAGAGTGAGACCACATGCAATATAAACACACTTAAAAGTGACATGACCTGTCAAAAGAAGGCACATGTTAAAGTTTCAGCTGAAAACAGTGTTAACTTGCTGAGAAATCAGCAAATATAAACTGTCTCAGTATTTTCACAATCCACCCACCTTTAGCAAGGTGACAGACGGTACCAACTGCATCTCTGGCTCAAATTAAAATATTTTGAGGTGGAAATCATTCAAACCATATTACATTGATGGGAATCATGTTTCAAAATAGCTTATGCTATCAACAGCTGCAGTGCTTCTCACCAAGAAAGTTTTTACGGGCATTAATGTTTGGAGTATTCACCAGTCTATGACCATGCCTTCAAATAGCAACATGTGTTGACATGTGTGAACATATAAAAGTGACAAAATATAGCAGAAATGTCATGATTTATTTTTATAGATGTCATGTGTCTAGAGTGAAGTCTTAAAGAAAAGTGAACTATTGAATGTTCCGGGAAAAGAAATCAAACAGTTATGCAAAGTTGCACCAGGAGGAAGTTAAGGAGTGGAAGACACATGTTTTATGACAGACTTTAAACTTGTGTTGTTGAACAAACAATAATGATGTGCACAGGGAATTTGCTTTTGGTTATTGACAAGACAGTTAGCAAATTAACGAGGTAAGATGTCAAAGGTTAAACGTTGGTAGGCTCCATTACCATGAGGGGTGTCTTTCCATCTTTGTCTTTAATATTGACTTCAGCCCCAGCATTCATTAGCACTTTACCCACGTTAGGGTCACCTCCTATGGCAGCGCAGCGTAGCAGCGGTGTCCACCCTGAGCCTGAGTCTCTCTCGTTCACCTTGAATAAGAAACAAAACATACTGTGGCATTAATGTCACCCAAGAAAAACAAATCTTTCGTAGATTTTAGAAAGTCTCAAACTTAAAAGGCTGCATTTATTAAGTATCTGCTCAGGAGGGTAAGAATGCACAGCGGTAAATTAGACTGAGCAAATCATTGTAGAGACATTAATTTAAATCTTACAAGTGGCTTATTAAGCCTAGATAACAGTTCACCTGCAAAAGTTTGGTTGGAAAGTTTATTTTCATAAATTTATCAGATGTAGCAAAAATAAACTCACTGATGCATTATCGGCGACCATGGATTGAATCAAAGCAACGTTACCGCCGTCTACTGCCCAGTGCATCGCCATTGACCCACCCTTGTCTTTGCTCTCATACGTTGCTCCGTAAGAGCGCAACAACTTGACGACGGGCAAGAGTCCAGCGAAACACGCCAACATCAGGCTGTCTTTGCCACTTCCATTTACTGCGTTGATGTCGGCGCCAAAACGCATCAGCGTTTCAATTATGCTGTGAAATACAAAACCCAATTTATTATTGGAAATTTCAGTGAAACTGTGACAGTCATATGAATGATGTGGTGTTTGTTTTGCTGGGAAACAAAATTCATTTTGTTGGATGTTTACTACCATGACCATCTTTATCTTTGAAAGCTTTCGGATAAAAATTACACAATGTTGGGGGTCATTACCAAAGTATGACCCTACCTTTAACTTTTTTAAAAACTGTTAGACTTTATCTGTACCTGAATAATCACTGCTGTACTTTTCAATCTTATCAAATTATGCCCTCGTTCTGCCAATTCTAATTTGATCCCCACTCTACTCCAAATTAATTTCTTTTCGCCATAACAGAATGCCCTCTGCAGAAGCATCAAAGAGGTTCACATAAGGGCAATGCAAACAAATCCAAAGGGGTTCAGAGCTACAAGTGTTTCTGTCAACATAAACTACGGCTGCCATATTTTATTGGACCATGTTGTCTGGCTTTGAATTGCCCATGGAGCCAAACACGATGTGCAAACATAATAACTTCTTCAGGAGGTATGCTCATGAACTGACCTGGGCCCAATTTCATGGCTCTGCTTACCGCTGAATTCTGCCCTTGCTATCACCACTCTCTGCTTACTGTGCAAGCGCCGAATTTCTGCGGTAGCTGTGTAAGCGTAGAATGCCTATATTAATGTGGACAACGCAAGCGCACAAGCACAAATTCCCTGCTAACCTGTGAAATACGCTTGACGTAAGCGCGGAATTCCCAGCTGCCATTAGCGCCGATTCTTTGCTTGCGGTAAGCAGAGCCATGAAATTGGGCCCTGGTCAGTTCATGAGCATACCTTCTGAAGAAGTTAAAATGTTTGCACATCGTGTTTGGCATAAAATGGTGACTGGAAGTGCAGAATTTCCCAAGAACACATCACCTCCTTGGAAGAGGGAAGTGGGTATGGGGGATAGTGGACAACTTACTCGATGTTACCCTTCTGCACAGCTATCATCAGTGGGGTGAAACCCAGACTGTCTGGTACATCCACCCACACGTCACCAGACTCCAAGATATCTGCTACCCGGTCGACATCTTGGGTCAAGCCAACTGCCTTGTGAAGATGATCACCGTTCAGTGGTTCCTCTGTACGATTGAAATGAGAGCAAACAGAACAGCAATGACATCAGAAATCATTGAAATTCTCAAAGAATCTGAACATGTTCCTACAGCTGTAAATAACAACCTGTCAGTCTGGTACTCGACTCCTCAATCCTGGAGTCCGAGTCCTTAGAGTCCAGTTCGAGTCCAAGTCCCAAGTCATTTGGGTTGAAAATGATTAACTGAAGTTCACAAATAATTTGAAAAACAATAGCAAAAAGCTGCCAGATATCATACCAAAGTTGTTGCAAATTTGCTGGAATGTTTTACATGTATGTATTTAACCAAAGTTACAACCATTGGAAAAACTGCTGACGTGACGGTAGAAAAATGTGTTTCTTGTCATAAGTTTACATTTACGTACACTTTGAATTAGAACAAATAAAACCACAGAAAAGTAGCAATGTAGCAATAGTAGTAATGTTCTAATTATCAACTTTAAGAAATGATTGACTTGGTGATCATACTTGTTGTGGAGACGGTGATCACTCGACTGAACTCACTGCTGCCGTGACTGTTGAAGACTCGAAGTCTGTACTTATAGAGTGTGTTTGACTCCAGCCCCTGGAAGAGATTGGTTGTTGCATAGCCGCTGGGAAGAAAACAGAAAAGGTCGTTAAACTAAAATTAAAATTGGTGAACAGGATTTGAACCTGGGCTCCGGATAAACGTGCTGGCGGCTCTACCAACTGAGCTGTCAAGCTCTAATTTTCCGTCTCCTATTTTTTCAAAATCTTTGTTTGGGGGTGCCTGCCAGAAGCCATTAAACTTGTTTTTGAAAAGTCTTTTCAGAGTAAACAAACATCATGTTTTATATCTTACTTCGAATTTTCAAAGCAAACATCACCCAAAATACATTCAATCAAATGGATCTGCTAGAGGCAAATTTAACAAAAGTTTAATGACCACTATAGTTTGACAAGTAAGGATTGTAAAACAGAATAACCTTACACCCCACAAAATAGGGGAAAACACCATGTATACACTGTTACCATAGCAAAATCAAAGTACACAACAATTTGTTTTTTTCAAGTAGTCCATAACAGCCGTAATCTGTGGGAAGTTTGAGGTAACGAATAATGAGATCCTTTTCAGCAACACAGAGGCTATTGTGGAAAGAAATTTCATTAGTTTTGCTCCACCGACCTTTACTTTGAGGATAAATCCCCCCTCCCCCTCAAAAAAAAAAGTAAGAAAGAAAGAAAAAACAACAACAAGAACCATAGTTGTTATTGGATTCTCCCTCAAAAACCAGAGAGTTACATGTTTTATTACTGGCTACCTAATGGAGGCCGAAGACAAAAAGAACAAAAGGTCCCCACAGGGGATATTCTAAAGAGAGGGTTGTTCCACAAGTTTTCTTTGTGTAGAAAGTATATGGGGGGATGTTAAGCACAGAGACAAAGGAAAGAACAGAAGATGACTTCAAAAGAATGCAAAAATGGGAACATGGGAGCAGACTTCACTTTACCTAATTGCATACCAAATGTATGTTACTCTATAGCTTTTAAAACTTATTCATTGATTAGAAATGCAGCCAGAGACGCAGATGGCACTTGCTGTCTTCTCGCTAAACCTGGATGGATTTTATGTTCTGGCAAAAATATTGTAACGTTTTTGTCTTCTTCTGTTTTCTCAGTGCAAGTGGACAACCCAGCAACTCAGCTGAAACTTTCACTTGTGAATTTTACTGCAACTTCAAAAATAATTGCATAAATCAGCATTCTGTTGACAAAAAACAATTTACGTACAGCATTCCCTCACAGACACCAATCCTTAAAAATATGAGAAACAATTCATGCATGAATTGCTTCTCAGAATCAAACGTTTATGGGTGAAATAGTATCCAAACCATATTACTTCAAAGGGAATCCTTTGTTAAAATAGTTTGTATTATCAACAGCAGTGCCTCTCACTACATGTACATGATGTAAGTAAGTTTTTTATGGTACAATACATTGTTGGAGTATTTACCAATCTATGACCCTACCTTTAATAAGTTGTTTAAAAGCATGTTGTCCAATGTTCAGCAAAAACCGCTTTTATCAACAAGCCTCATGGATCAAGGGTTCCATTGAGTGAAAAAACACAACAATTGCACCCTTAAAGTCACAGTACACCTTTGGTTTTTGGAACTGTTCGATTGTTTAATCCTTTAAAAATTTAAACATAATAAAACTAATTTGTGAAAATTTCATTTTTAAAAGGTGGTAGGGGCTCATTTCTGAGATTTCACTGAAATTTGAGTTGTCCTCACTGGAAGAATAATTTGTAATTGGAATACACAATCTGAGAAATATTTTATGCAGTCAACGTTTCTCAGATTGAAATGTTTGAATCCCTCTATCTAAAACCACATTCCTAAAAAGGGAATTGTTTTTACAAAATGTTATCAACAGCTGCAGTGCTGCTTACCAAGTGAGTTTTTATGGCAATTTTTTGGGGGTGGAGTAATTACTGAAGGTATACTTTCCTTTAACAAAGTGTGAATGCTCTTTCCCTGGCTGTCATTTACTTTCGCAATCACAACTCAATCACAAGAAGCTCTTAATGATTGCGCACCTAAACTTGACGACTGGTGACAAAACAGGTGCTTTCTAGAGTTGTCAATTATTTAATCGTGCCTTTGGTGTAATTTGGCAGTAGAAAACAGCCGGCTTCGCAGGAAATGTATTGATCAGCAAGTTTGTTAGAAAAAACGTCATGAATAGCACCACCTACAGTACATCATTTATTTAGCTTTCTAGCCAACAGACCACACACACATAATAGATCGCGTACATGTAAGTCTTGCACATATTCAACATTTTTTGGACCACTATGAAGAAAATAAACTCACAGACTTTAATAGATTCGTATGTTTGAATATGAGCTAGAATTGCACAGTCCATATGATTGCTTGAGGTTGTAAAGACACCCAATGTTTTACTGTTTGTACTGTAAGACAGACTAGTTTTGTAAAACAGATCCCTGTCACTTGGTTGGTGGAACACGGAGTCACATAGCAAACTGCTACACAAAATGTAATCACTTGTTAACCCAAAATCACATTTGCAACTCAATTTCAAGCATGCAGTGTGCAGAAAATCATGCTCAGTTAAACTGTTTTGCCAAGCAAAACTACTGAATGAAACCAGTCACTGCATATACAAAATAATTCCTTGCCCTTTTACCGAAAAAAAATACAAGACGTCATTTTATTCAGTCTCCCCTTCAACCCCAATCGGATTTAATTGCATTGCAAATAGTGAAGGAGTGTTGAGTACTCCAGCACAATGGGTTGAGAGAGAGAGAGAAAGAGAGCATTTTAATTAATTTCAAATTCCACGCTGTGTACATTATCCGATAACGGTACAATGTTCAGGGAGCACAAACCTTGGAAGTCAGAACTAATGCTGGACCGAGTCCAATAAAACTGCACTCAGCTTTTAAATTTCTCTAAACTAACAGTGTTTTGCCATTACTTACTTCTGTTTGAACCCTGTTGTACATTGTTTGTGAACTTCTTTTTGTGTAGTAAGGGTGGTCTATCCAGATGTTAGTCGGGTCTGTTGTGCCCTTTCGCTCAATTTTATTTTTTGGGGGGGATTAGCACAACTGCTACGACAATAGATTGTGAATTTTATTGCTCCTGGACAACATGAGTAATGTACCCCATGGGTACATTACCTTGATCGTGACTGCTGCTGGTCCTTTCCCCTGCTATACGATATTATAAATAGCTCCAGGTATTGGTATGTACTGTAATTAGTTTGAGTCACTGGACCCCAAAACATTTTTGTTTAAACCTGCGTCGTTAAAGTTTCTATGCCAGAGCCCACTGTTGGAGATTTCAAGATGGATACATTCCGACCCCTGCTATCACAATACATGATGTAAATGTATGGTGTAGTAAAGGATCAGTTCGCGAAAAACATTCTCACAAGGATGGACAAATCTCCCGAAACGGTTCGATTGGATAATCCCTTCTAAATAATCCCAAGCCAATTCTGTCTTTATAATCGCCTGCTGTCCCCTAATCCTCTATCTGAAAGCTGGCAGGGGGCGTGGGTCCCATCTAGCTTCTTGGAATGTAAAACTGATTATCGGCTGAGCTATTGTCACAGCACGCATCACCTTGTTGAACACATTGAAGCAGGATTGAAGATGTGAGGTGACCTAGAGGGGTGTCTGAGTGTTGTGAAAAGGATTCTCCGTAGAATAAAAAAATAACAAAGAACAGAAATCCTACACTGGTACATGGTACCATAGGTACCAAGATGGTACCAATAAACAGAGCATGAGGGCCTGACATAAAACGTTTTTTTCTAGTACACAATTTTTGTGCATTATACAACAACCAGGGCCTACTTTGCCAGCAATTTTGCATTACTAGCACTAGACTGAATCTGTTTTGTGTTAACTAAATGCAAGCAACATACTTTTCACGTAGCATTTTGCTGTAATCACAACCATGGAGGATTCCTACTTCCATGCCACAACTAACTCACAAGAGCCATTGCAACAAACAGCATTCTCCCTTAACACTGCTTCGCTGGCCAAATGCCAGTTAAAAACACCTTAGGGCCAGTCAAAGTTCTTTTCAATTGGTCCTGCTGGTAAATCATAGTTGAAAAGCATCCAACTATTAAACGCATGGACTGGTGAAAAAGCTGACAGACAACTGAAGGGACAAGCGAACTGCTGGCCAGGCACTGAACAAGTTATGGGCAAACCTGACAAAGACCCATTCCAACAACTTTATTCCACGTACTGCATCTCTTTGGAACTCCTTGCCTGGTGCATGTTTTCCTCCATCCTACAATCGAGACTGCTTCAAAGGGAACATCAATTCCTACCTTCAGCTCCCATGAGTTTTTGTTCACCTGAAATGTTTTCTTCTTGTAGCACCTTCCCAACAGTGGCTTTTAGGCTTGTTTGCGGAAAACTTGCATTAAAAAAATTATAATAAAAATTAAAGTCAAGAGTGCTATCAGGTATGTTAGGTAGCCTGGTACAGTGTAGGCTAATAACAAAATAAGCAAAATGCCTGATTGTTCTTAATAACAATATTGCATGTACTACTTTTTAAGTAAACATAAAGTTAAACAGGCTAGTCAAAAGCTTAGTACTTTATGTCATCTGGATATCAATAAAGTAATTTGTACAAGGTCTGCATACATGGCATTCAAAATATTTGCCCTGCTTTTCAATAACAGAAAATTCTAGCAGAGGTGACAAAACCTACAATGTATCTTTGTATTTATAAAAATTGTTTGTTAATTCTGTGCGGTGACCTTCTTTGGTGTGTTACCAACCGTGCTTCAGGTACCATCTTAGCAAAGCAACTCAAAATAAAAGGGGGCAGCCTTTTGAAGGGTAAAAAGCTGAACAGATCACAATCTTTAAATTTCTTAAATTATTAGTTAAGTGGCACAAAATCTACTCCACCAACCTGTGATGATCCAATAGGACCATAGAGTCAACACCTAGTCTTTACAATTGCATTGCAGAGCAATTGAATGTTTGTGTACATAACTGTCGACAGTTACCCAATCCTGGTTGCTAAGAAGTGTAACCTAATTTATCAATGTTCCCTATTGATCATGACATTGATCCTAGATTTGCTTTTTCAAATCAGCTGATTTCCGAGACATGTTAATCAACAGATTGCATTAATTGGCAGAGTTACTGAGGACTAACAAGCCAAAATATGCGATTGATGTTAATGGTAATTGTTTGCATCTAGGGGACAAACAACATTGGTCTTTGCCCTTTCAAATACAGAAAACCATGTGTTACAATGTATTGAGCAGTGTACATGTATACCATTGTATGCTCAGTGTGCACAGCCACAATCATGGGTACACCAAATGAACTTGTTACAAATAACATTGAGTAACTCTTTGCAGATCTTGTATATTGACAAACTCAAGCACTTTTTATTCATCATTGTCACAGCGATTGCTAATTGATTTATAAATAACATTTAGATAACTGCTACCAGTGGTTTTCAAAATGTCGTTCATAAAATGGACACAGAAAAAATGTGTACCCATGATTGTGGCTGTGCACCAGTACATTGCGCCTTATACCATGTATACGGCAGAGTATTTTTTCTGTGATTTGGGGGTACTGCGCCTGAGCGCCTTATATGCAGGAAATGTCCCGAGTACTAAAAAGAAACCCACAACCCTTCGCTTTGCTAGAGCACAAGAGCAAATGTCTTACCATTAGACCATCAAGCTAGCCCGGTGGCAAGAGGTAGTTTGAACCCAGCAGCTGATATATTGTACTGCAATGATCTAGATCTTTGTATAAAGGGAAAAAACTTAAACTAAACCACATAAAGTAATAAAATAAGGGAAACTGATTAAATGGAGAAACTATATTATTATTACAATGCAACCCCACCCATAACTTTTTTTAATTTATTTGTTTTTATACAAAATCACTGCTAGTGACTTGAGCACAAATAAAGCTTGCCACACCCACTCTAAATATTCATCCATCATCCATCATGATGGGGAGAGCTTGCCCATGATGTGAGACCATCGGGATGGGACTAATCAGCTCTTATCACTATCAGCTGATACCAAACTGTATACTGCCTGTGTTATCAGTAGCCTGTACAGTACATGGGTACTTCACACACAGGGGTTTTACTCTGTCAATGTTTGATTTGCCAAGTTGGTTGAAGCATACTGCAAATACACTGAGCAGGTTTTAACTCCAAGGTGTGTATAGACAGGAGGAATGTCAATTGTGCTTTGATTTTTTGTTTAGGACCGAGTCCATGGTTTAAAACGTAGAATCGACACCAACTTATGAACTATCCCAACTACGAATTATCCCAACTATGTATGGTTGGAACTGGTCCCAACTTGAGAGATTTGGGATGGCCCAACTATAGTTGGGACGAGTCGGAAGCGAGGAGGTATAATGAGAGGGAAAGAAGAGGAGGGCATTGAAGGG
>JAUELU010000003.1:11879506-11892264 GCA_032357145.1 Evasterias troschelii
GTTTCCCTCCGTTGCACGCCGAAGGACCGCCGAATCATCCGGCGGGGGAAACAGAGCGTTGTAGATTTTTTTTTTTTATGAACCAGACAGATGACTCGAGTCAGGAACGTCCTGCTTCGTGCTTCGGTTTCACCAGACTTATATTGCTGTAGGGCTTTGAAACAATGCTATATCATAATGTGTAACGATTACATTTTACTTAATACCTATCGAGATCCACTCAGGAACGAAACTCATCCTATAAGACGAACATTAGCACTTTGAGTGATCGGGCAAGAATAGCTGCAAATCAACTGCGAGCAATCTCCGTCAATAATGCATGTCTCATTTAAATAATTACGGTAAATTCACCTATTACGCAAGAGTGTGCGAGAGATTCACATCAACTTATTAAGTCATACTTGTACAAATAACGGAAAAGACTCTAGAAACCTTGATCATGACACTTGAATGAGTCTAATAAGTCGGCATGAGAACATCTCTGTGGTCTGTCATTGATCGTTAAGAGCTTTGAACTTTAGCCGTAACCCAGCTTTGTACTATTCTCTAAAAAAGGACTCACGCACTCGTCTAGTTAGAAGTGGAGCTAGAGTTCATCTATAATTCATGATTGATTCAACGTCTCATCACCGTTGGTTTCTTCATGTACTCTAGACACCGCTCAGTACATTTTGTTCTTAGTTTGATATTGGTCCCTTCTAGTCCATCATTAGCTTGGGGAAGAGACACACAATCTCAACAAATTTCATTCATTAACTTATTTCGCTTTACTGAAATCAATAAAAAATTGCTTATACATTTAGTCCATGCCCTTGTCAGCTTCACATGAAATTCTGCATGTGAGCTAATTTGTCTCAAAGTATTCTTCACTTTGCTATAAGACTAAAGAGCCTCGGTATAGAATGACGGCGCTCTACAAATGCCTGATGATTGATCAATTGATTGAACTTCTAAATTTTCTGTTTGATGAATGATGTAGGCCTACTGTTTCTTCAAGTCAGTCATGTCGTGACTTTTTCTCAGACTGCATGAGCATTGTGAGAGTTCAGAATAATGTAGCCAGTCTGCTGTTTCGGCCTGTCAGCCAGAAGTCTCAAAGTCAACTTCACTTTCACTAATAGCAGTGACCTTTCCGTGAAAAGGGGAAATTCTCCTTATCTATAGAAATCGAATAACAGCTGTTTTAGAACTATGATTTAAATATATTCAGGATCGGTAGACTTTACAAAATAGTCGCAGATAGTGTTCATGTTTTGTGTGATTAACCACGTACACGAAATAACACATTTGTGAAAACTTGGGCTTAATCCATGCATTGTGTGGGTCAAACAAAATGATGAAAATCATGCACAATTTCAGTATGTAAACACGTTGTCCTTGACTTGGGTTGTAACAACCGAAATAAGCTGGTTTTAGGTGTCAGGTAGTTTGCTCGAATATGACTTCATTTCAGAGGGAAATATTTCACTGAAAAAAAGGTTATGGTATGAACTTAATAATCAGTAAGATTTCAAACAAAAATTCAACAATGATGCTTTTTGTCTTTATCGATCAGATCTTGAAGGGTCTGTTTTACTGATACCTGCAGCAAATACGAGCAAGTGTGTGATTCTGATAGCAACCTAATTCTTACGATGATAAAGGCTGTGAATAAATGCCGTTGTTGAAACAAGACTTCTCGGCTTACAAAACCAGGTGCATTGCCTCTCATCCATATTCCATTACAACCTCCAACTCGCAACTACTTTTTATTTTGTTTTTCTCAACCCTCGTCTATGAAATAATAATTAAATGATCCATGGGGAAAACCTTCTGTGGTCTCTCGTTCTGCCTCCCCACTTTACTCAAAATGGAGATTTCTCATATTGTCACACATTTCTGCCCAGTCACGTTCTCAAATGCAAAACAAAAAAATTAAAAATAAATAAATAACATGACAGAAATTATGTTATTGTGTTCTAAAAACCAGGGAACCCTTTTTGTAACAATACATAAATTCAGTTTAATTGAATCGTGTCCCAAGAGTGTTTTTTAATAAAGAAATAAACACGTTTTTATTGAATTTTGTCTCGTCCGATTGACACGTCTTGGTTTTGGTCAGTTTGTCTTTTGTCAAAGGCTTAACCCCCGCTAGATTCCCCTCTCAAAATGATGTTTATCTTTATCATCGTATTATGCTGGCTTTGTTAATTTAAGTTGCATCGCTGTGGAACGCGAAATTCTCAATCAAAGCTTCAAATTATCAAAACCGCGCTAAAAATCAAGAAGCTGCTTAACTATTTCCCTTTAAAATACAATATTTCATCCACGGCTTTTACAGTTCTTTTTCATTGATTCTCTCATACAATTTTGACCTGTATGTTGAAAATGTGTGTGTGGTGCATGTGCCATTTACATTTGTGTAATCGCTCAATTTATGAGAAATTAGTTTCTCCTTGAATGTTTTTCATTTTTATAGTTATTCTGTTCAATTAAACATTATCCCCTCTCAGGAGTGGCAAGAAATCTTCTATTGAATACGAAGGAATCCACATTCCCCCTTTTTCTCCACTGTATCAACATTTCCCCGGGGAACGCCTTCCCGCTTCCCATTCCAGCGTTCGAACATGAAACTTTTAATACTTCAAATAAAATTGTCACATGGCATTGCGATTCCGCTCAGTGCTGGCCGACTTGCTAGTCCCCTGCTGCCACAGAGTTACGCTCTAGTATCTGCCATCGACACCCCCCCTTCTTCTTCCAAAAATAGTTATGAGTTTCTAGGTGTCTAGTCCCCGCCTTCATTACCATCGGTCGGCTTGGTAAGTCAATTAGGCCAATTTCTTGCTGTTGTAATGTGCCGCCTTTAGCTGCATCGATGCGTGTTGTACAGTGTAGGCGCATCTTGATTTGAGTGGCGTTCAGGCTACGGCTTATTCAGTCGACTATGTTGAAGAGTAGGCAATTTGCGCATATATTATTATCAACATACGTTTAGCCACACAACGGCTTTGGCTTCGATTCCGGCTTTTGTGTCACTTTGAGATCACACGCTTGCGTACGGGTCTTCAAAACGCCAGACAAAAAGCCTGTGGCAGGCTGAAGTTGCAGTTTAGAAAATACCCACAACCATAGACTTATCATGTCGACCCGATGTGTAATGTCGAGCAACTATACTCTTACGAAACTAGTTTCCTTTACTGTTCTCCCATGGAGGATGCACCAGGCTAAATCCAGTCAAATGACAGGCACTCTGAGAACTCCTGTGCAGCCTGATCCATTTTTGAGCATGACCCAGAAATATTTCCGAGTTGAGAAGTGATTTTTAGACCTGACCTAGAGATGAGTCAGCTCCCGGAACCCATTGCCGATAAGTAGTCTTTAGAGTGTGAGGTTTTGATTGGAGGAAATCTTTAAACGGTCAATTCCCCTCACGATGAACGGAACACCGAGACTGAATCTATAATTAGCATAAAAAGAACAGAGAAATTCAAAATTAAGCGAGAAACCAGCTATCGACAGTTGCCAACTTTCACATACATTGTGAGGGTGGGGGTGACGTTTGCGTGAAGCACAGTTTTGTTGTACTTACATGTAGGCCTATTTGTCATACAGCTTTAAGAAGTTAGCTTGGATGGATACATAACGGGCGAGAGTATTAGCAAGACACGTCATAAAACAAAACGATGGTCGTTATTACCGGAATTGTCATTAGTTGATGACAAAATTGACCTCAAATTTTAACTGTTATTGTGTTGAAAAACGAAGATAGTTATCTTTAAAATGTACTGATGGTTCATCATGATATAATATTTATGTCCACAGTGAGATATGTAGAATGCATATGTACATAATATTTTGCAATGAGAACCGAAGACTATTCCCATTGATCTCAGCCGATCGACGTCATAAATTATTCATGTTCAACAAGTGCAAAATGCAGAAATAGCGTAAACACAGTCAAACAGCACCTCCCAAAATAAATGGCCTACACAAAATTTGGACAGAGTGAAGGGTCTCTTCCGTAATTGCACTGTGCTCAACTTTTGTGTTGATTTCGCCACAAATTCGTGTTTTGACGTCAAATGATTCGCTTTGTTTTTGTATTTATTGGCAGTGAGTGAGATTCAGTGCCTGAAGATGCAATGCTATACAGACAATAAGTGCAGCGCTAGTATCAGTTACTTGATGATGCATTGATTTGAGGTGACATACGGTACATTTCACGGTACATCCAGCGACAAAATTTTCTCTCTAATGATAGTAATGTGTTCAGAATATTGTGACGTAATCTGTGATGACCTTCAAACAAAGATTTTTTAAACAACAACAACAATATCCAGATACAAAGGTGTGTTAACCAATATGATATTAACCCTAAAATCTTTAATAGGCCTCTCAGACAAAGTTGGAAAATTCACGAAGCTAATTAAAGGTAGGATTGGTGGAGCTTACAAAAAGTCGCATACAGAACACATGTTTTGTGTGATTAATACCCTTTAAATGTGATGCATTTGAAATGCACAGGGTCACAATCTGAAGGGTTTTTTTCCCGTCAGAGTGCATCACAAAAATAGTTTTGCACTCAAATAATACACGTAAAATACTAGGACAGTGAAACAAAATCCCCACGCTAAAACCGCGCGGATCATCTTTAAAATCGATTAAAGCAAAAAAACAAAATCACGCAGTTTAAACACGACGGGTGGTAGAACAGCTCCTCCGATCCGATGTGAATATTTAATTAAGCGAGACCGCTGCATAATTACGGTTTGTTAATCACAGACGAGCTAAGAGCTTCGGCGAAATAATTGCAATGTTCCTTCACTCAGAAGAAATATGCTAAAACTAACAGAACCTTTCGCCCCCTCGGGTGGCAAGGTGCCAAATGAGGCGACTTTTGGGCGGACATGATAGCCCGGATGATATTTGAGAAAAGAGCGGCAGCAGTATTAGTTTCTCCGAGCGCATTTTTTCCCTCGCTCGTGGACGACTGTACACGCGCAGGAAAGAAAAGTGCAAGGAAAGAATTTAAGTGCGGTGGTTGTTGGGAAATTCTGCCCAGGGTGTGTATAAAGAGGTAATTTGAAATTGCCCCGTTAGAAAAGGTCGCGCCTCCATTCGTAATGAAATATGAGTAAAGGGCATGTATATTAATATAAAGCTCGGTAATTCACCTAAAAATAAAATTCTTACATTAAACAATTTTATTCAACAATTTTCACATTGTTTGAGAAGAGTTAATTAGTTTGTCTGTCTGTATTGACATTCTACGAGATATTTCAATTGACGCACCATTTGTATGCACGGGATCTCGTGTATGAAAACAAGGAGACACAGTCAAAATCTTCAAAATACTACAGACTGATTAGAACAAAAACCTAAACTTTTTTTTTTTAAGGAAACGTTTGACAACAGCAAGGCTTATTAAAAGCTTCGCAGTGAACAATTTCCCACATGCATCAATCCGTATGAAAAGGGCATAATGTGTACATTAATTGTATAAAAGGTCTGAATATGGGGGGGGGGGGGGGGTAAAGAAAATTGATTTCGAACAGAACAGAAAGAAACCCAAGATAGAAAAGAGACGGGTTGATAATAGCTGAGAACCACTTAATCAACTATTGAGGTTGTATTTTACAAACAAATAGCAAACAAATAAATAAAAAATACATACAATTGTATTTTGACATGTTTTAAATTTTGCAAAGAGCAGGATTTGAAGGTGCGACCTCCGGATTAAGATGTCGGCGCTCTACCAAAACTGAGCCCCAATGTTGGTGGTCTCCCTATTTAGTCAATTTGTTCGGGTACCAGTCAGAAGGCATTGACAAGTTTTAAAGAAACGTCGTTTAACTTTGTTGAGAGTGTGATCTTTTTGCAGGCAAAACGGGACACAGAGCTCGGGGGAATAAAGAGTTGTAATAAAGATAACATTGTGCAATTTAATCAAATTATTATTTTGAAGAACGTTGGTTTATCTCAACATTTGTGCAGTCATCCCAATGTTGGTTTTATGATAGAAACTACAAAATTTCCAACATGTACAAAACAAATAAAAAACTTCTCAAACTTCCTAAAAACAACAATATCAGAAAATGCCATGGAACGCTCTAAGCCTTTCGTACACAGTGTGACATGGTTTGCATGATTCAAATATAAAAGTACTTCTTCAAAGAAGTCACCTCCTTTCCATGTCACTTCCATGTACATCAAGAGTCCAGTACAAAGTGGTCGAAGGTGAGATCGAGGTGGCATTAATTAGACACACTTGCTTCCATCTTTATCAAGAACATAAATGAAAGCCACGTGAATTAAGCCAAGTGACGTCACCAGTAAATGATGAGTGAGTAATGGAAGTTGTCAATAGTGTTTATCTTAATGGTTTCTGTTTTCTAAAAACAAAAAATGAAGCCTATATCGAAGAAGATGTATATACTTTCCTAGAAGCACCAGTGTCTCCTCTTGCATCGAGCGTTGCTTCATGTATAATTGCTCCAACAATTAATGACCGTAAAAACATACTTGGTATTAAAGAGCACCGTAGAGCTGTTGATTCTATAAAACATTGTTAGAAACGACCCCCTTTGAAGTAATGTAGTTTCAGAGAAAAGGCTAAATTTTCACCCCAACATTTGAATCTGAGAAAGACACACGGTACCTATTCGGCTTTACGTCCCATCCGAAGGACGAAGCAATAATGGTAAAATGTCTTGCTTAAGGACACAAGTGTTAAGACCGGGACTCGAACCCACACTCTGCTTATCAGAAAACCCCATAGCTTGAGTCCGGCGCTTCAGACCAGAGCTTGAATCAAGATAATGCACAGTTTGAGTGTAGTACGTCAATGCCGACTCAACCTGAATGACGTCACAGCAGTTTAACGAGTTAACTCCAAACACAACTCAAATGCTAACCATTCCCCCCCCCATTTACATGGT
This sequence comes from Evasterias troschelii, assembly GCA_032357145.1. NCBI lineage: Eukaryota > Metazoa > Echinodermata > Asteroidea > Forcipulatida > Asteriidae > Evasterias > Evasterias troschelii. The sequence continues at coordinate 11,886,427 of JAUELU010000003.1, forward strand.
ATTCCAGAAAAATAATTTCAATAACAAAAGAAACTCCCTGTTTATGATTGACTGAGCATGCTGATTAGTGATTGCTAGACGTTTAATAAACCCCAACCGCCACTGAACCGGTGCAAATATATAGTGAAAATCATTTCCAATATCGAATTATTCTGTCAACTGTGAATTTCATCACGAGACAAAATGCAAAGCCCACGGTTACAGACTGGGGTTAAAAACCTACAACCTCTATAACAGTTGGTCCACAAATAGAAGTGTGGAAACAGCTGTCTACACTGTCTAAATCGGTCACCTCGCATTTCCCTGAGAAGCATCTTTCGAACGGCGGGTTTCCACCAAGAGTTTATATGATTTAATTACTAACAAAAAAAAAATATTTCAAAATTAATAGATTTGTTCTGTGGAGTGGACACAGCGCTACGGGCACATCGATTATGATATACCCTTGATATGTAACGCATACCGTATAGGAGTACAAGCCCTTCCCGTGAGTTCATCCATGTGATCAATTGTACCAAAATGCAGTGACAAAATGGTTCATTATCTGCAGTAGGTCTGTCGCGTTCAATGGCCTCTCCCTTCACATGTGTTTTAATTACATTCCCATAGAATAGCACAATATCTTTTCATAAATCCAATCTACAAAGGTAATCACTTGTAAATAGACATCCTTGAGCGGAGATATAATTGTTTAATGATCATTCCATACAATTTGAGCCACCTCTTTTCATTAAGGAGAGTGGAGTCCAGGGTGAGCTGCACTATCGCTCAATTTCCAGATCTGATTTACAAAATGATAAAATTATTTTGATGATAAGCAAAAGAAAAAAGTCATCCCCGTTTTGCGCAAGGCGGTGCGACGCGGTGTGCTATTTGACACGGGTATTATTGCGACCAGCTGCTGGGCGCCCAGCTGCCCCTATCACAGGAGACAATTAGCGGCCTGAGTCAACCATTTCCGTAATCTGTTGGACACCTTCCGACTATAATGCGTATGCAAATGTCAAACTTGTAGGTGAACGACCACATAGTGGGTGGAGACCCAAGTTCCCTGGCTCTTATGGAACCAGTTGATAGAAATTGAATTAGATTATTTTTTAGTTGTGGATAACGGTTAGTAGCATAAAATTCGTTTATATCCAGATATTGCAATTTGTCAACTCCAATCCAGCCTGCATCTACACGCCCATCCAAATGCTGGTTGAAGTCTACTGTTGCAGAGGCTATTGCTATTTCGAAAACGGCCGTAAACCAACTACAACAATAAGTATGCTGCCCCTTGAGTCGTTCAAGTTCGCTTTAGGGTCAGCACCAAGCCACAATACGTAGGCCTACTTTTACAAGGGCTGCGTCGGAATATTTAATTCGAACAGCCACAAAGGAACACTTTGAAGACAAAAATGGTGTGAATACAAATGTAACAGTGTTTTCAAAAAAAGCAGACGAAGTAATCAAGACCCGAAATGAGGGGAAAAGAAATCGAAAAATACTACACAGTCAGATCAGAGAAGCTTAAGGACAGACCAAACGTTACATCACTCTATAATTAATTGACAGATTCCTCTGGCACTGACGTTCGTCACTTTCTCCTAATGGTCTCGTTTATTACATCTGCTTTGGTGAGATGGGACACCATTTAGTCTCTGATCCATAACACGGACAAATTGTTATGATTAACAATGTGAAAGGCCGCCCATACATTATCACTTAACATGCAACTTTAAACTAAACTGACTTAATAAAAATTAATGACCTGGACAAAAAGGCACTTTCCGGCTAAAAGGATTGTGTTGTGTTTATGGCGCACTAAGTTAGATTGCGACAATATGCTGTTTTAGTTGCACTGTGTTAGTCTAAATATCGGATGTGACATGATGGAGATGTTTGGCACGTTCTGCTATCATGAAATTATATTAAAAAGTACGATTTAAAAAGAAAGCAACAATTTTATTTAGCGCTCAAAAAATCTGAAGATAATATCTTTGTTTTTAAACCAACCCGGCATTACTTTATAAAACACCGGGCACACAGAACACAAATTGATTCTAATACGCAACTTTAATAGGTGACATTTAGAAAGTGTCCTCTTCACTTGTTTTCTTAAACTGCTAACAATTTGTCCGAAAAACATGACGTGAAAGGCAACAACTTCGAGTTGAGGGGCGGCTAGCCAGACAATAAAACTTCTCTCAGATAACTTCGGAGTGAAGTTTTACGGCTCCATCTTTTCATGAGGCTATTTATGTTTCCGTCTCTCCGATTGAATGGAGCGAGGCCCCCGATGTGGCTTCGTAACACGACCCATACCGGGATGACTTCATATCTAAACACAGGGACTTCAACCGAACTGGAAGATGTAATATCCACTGACCTAGTTGTCTTCTGTTTAAGAGTACGTGGTGTGGAGGTGAGAACGCGTCTCCAGACGATCAGTCACGTCGACCATTCACAAGGTTCGGGACATCAACCGCTGTTTACTCCCAAAATATATACATATCAAAGTAATTATATCAAAATACTGACAGCGTCCCAGAGGCTTAGACAAAAGCACTAGATGGAACTAGGTCTTGGTCTGACAAAGGTAGAGGAGTTGAGGCAGCGTCAGGTACAGGTTTTTTAGGAAACGACATGCGTGTGATGTGTACGCTACGTCCGTTTTGGGACCGTGGGTATTTTGAATGCTCTGAACCACAATTTACCACTATCCTATGATGTGTATTTGTATAAATAAAGACTGTGGGATTGGGGAGGAGCTTCCACGACTATGATGAAGTTGTCAGAGTTAAGCAACCGGGCAGAGAAGGGTGCCGTACACCGAGCAAGTCTTCAATTCGTCCCTCGCATCACTCGGGGAGTCTGAAGGAGACAAACCATCCCCCAAGACAACTGTCAATAATCCACATTTCTTTTTGAAATCTTCAATCGCATGTTTGCGAGATAACATTTCACAAAGGCTACACAATCAGTGGCCGCCGGCTGCTGTCAGCGCACTGGGGAAGCTCTGCGCTGTTTATTGTGCCAGTCAGCAGCGAACTGATGAAAATAACTTGGGCAAAAGGGTCTTCTTCCCTGTGGTCGAAAGAAAGAAATGAAAGAAAGAAACGGAGTACATAGGGGGGGGGGGGCACCACGTGATCTCCAATTTTCAAAGGATAACTGCAAGGCGTTAAGGGACTTTGAATCGAGTTGACTGTAGGGGATCTATCATGTCTATTTAGATTGCGGTGTGGACGACTACAGAAAACGTGACGCTAATCAATTATGCTCGCTGGGATGATGCCACATTTCCTCAGGTACAGATTTTCGAACTGATTAGAAAAATTTGGCCGGTCTTCTCAAATAGCTCATCACTGATGCCCCACAGCCTTTGGTTTCCACTGAGTTTTTCCTTTTCTGTGTCGTTGGCTATCAGGATTTATTTGAACTCATTTCTCTGATTATCGCTCGGACATTGGACTTGATTTGCCGGGCACACGTCGAGACAGCCGCCTGTTCAGTTGTGATTGATGAACCCAACACTTCCACGGTGTTTGTTTTGACAGACGTTCTTGCAAGAATAAACTTTAGATTCGATCTGATATCCTATCAAAGCAAATTAGATACTTATCACCCGGCCGCTTCTTTATCTTGGTAGACAGTTCTCGTGTGCAATGTCGCACAACTGCAAATTTTGTACCAAGTGGAGATCTTTTCACTCCCCACCCACTCACCAGAGTCCAGCCTTTTTCTGTAATGGTCGGAGCATACCGATTGAAATGTTGAGCTGTTGAACCACCCATTCTTTTCAAAACCACTGGTTCTTTTCATAACTCTGGTTCTCTTCAATGGTTCTTTTCGGAACCACGGTTCCCTTACAAAGATATACATTATCTAAAACAATCTAAAACTAGTTCAAATTAACGAGTTCTTCAACCGATCGAGGGAAATACCGTCAGCTCTGGATTCATTACTACAATTCTTCAACATTCCTCGTGTTGCTTAAGACTGAGTAACCCCTTTCTGGGCTCACCGAGTACAAGTTGTTTGCTGAAGCAGAAGGTACCCAGCCATAAACCGGCTTTGAAAAGAAGAGTCACTCCCAAGAGATGTTTTTCCATTTCTTGGTTAAATTAAACTTTCCTGCAATTACTTCAAAATGAACAACGATCAAGCCTCCATGCTCAGTTTTCTTGAGACACAATGTTAAACAGCGATTGCTTACAACCAAGTACACTGCCAAGCATGCTTTCGTTAAGACCTCCTTCCGGACACGAGACGCATAAGCTTGCCATTAAATGGGCCAAAGGTCACCAGAAGTCGATACGGCAAACCGTCCTGAGAAAACTCAATAATCACAGGCTTAGTTTCAATTGAAAAGGGTTTAATTGGTTGTATATTATACGATGAAGGACAAGAGCTTTGTTTGTACAATTAGTACTCTTGGGGAAACTTCCTCCATCCTCCGCTGGTCAAGCAAGATCACAAGCAATCGGAAATCCGAAACTTTGCAATTAGCGATTTTTTTTTCTAGCTCCTGCAATTATCATCATCATCAATATCAAATTTCCTCTGAACGAGTCGGTAAGAAAATTATGATGAGACAGTTAAAATTTATGATGGAAAATTGAATGAATCAGACACTTAATGCGAATTCCGGTTATACGTCGTGGGATGATCGTGCGGTCGTTTTTTTGGCGCGGAATTCGTGAGCGCATTATATCGGACAGGTTTGCCCAAGGGCATCCCGTGGATGTCCCGTACTAGAATAATCCATCCAGGCCAGAGGAAATGTTGTTTTAAGGCCTTTGGTGGTCGATTCTCGTCAAAATTGTTTTTATTCTTTCGACTGGCCGAAGGGGGATGCTCAAAGCGCACACCCCAACGCGGACGGGCTTTAAATATTAAGTTTCAGTTTATTTTGTTTCGGTGGACACTAAGGATTCGGGTTTTGAGAATCGATTTTCTTTTTAAATTATTAATAACGCATGACAGATTTGAAATGAAAATGTATTGAATTTAACTTTTGGTAGACCTTGGAAATTAATATTGTCGTTGAAACAGAATACAGCATTCAATACTTCACACAGCGAAATCAAGTGAAGCATGACGAACGAGTTCTTTCGTCATGCTAGCTTGATTATGAGCTGATTGAAAAAAAATAAAATAACTTCCTTGTCTCTTGGATATCCATTGTAGACACTCTTAAACGACTTCAGCGTACTTGCTCCCAGCCAGATAGTAAGAAACCCATTTAAATATGTTTAATGAATTATCGTTTGTAAAGAAATAATAAAGTAACCCAGGTCTACAACAAACTGAAACGAACATTTGGATATTGTGTGTGTGTGTTTACCTTTAATCGGAATTTCCGATCTTAGATTTGCTTTCGACAACTTTGTGGTAATCGTTTCAAATCAGTACTTTCAAATGCTAGCTGTATGTGCTACGGAAATTCAGAATACTGTAGACTGAAGCAATGGCAAACCGTGGAGGTTTATTTAACATGCCTTATTCTTTTATAATAACAAACCAAAAGAGACAATAGGTACCTCTGCTTGACACTTTCAGAAAAATTTATCTCTTTGTACTTTATACACCGCTGTATCCATTAAAGGGAGGTTACAGAATTGGTAAGAAAAAAACTCGTAAAATATATTTTGATCACAGATTTACATAAAACTTACACGGTCTAATGATGATGAAAGTAGAAAGCATCCCTTGAAATATTTTTGTCTGAAATGCCATGTTTGATGCGAAATAAATGAAATTAATTTTCCGATTGGAGTTTATCGCTCAGTGAGCGTTTTATTCATCGATGATTTCATGCAAATGTGTAATCAGTTTTCACTATTTTCTCGT
>JAUELU010000003.1:11914325-11925048 GCA_032357145.1 Evasterias troschelii
TATTTGTTTTACAAATAAACGAGTCTGTTATGATACGACAACTAGGCCACCAATAGGTGGTTCTTTTGTAAAAAAAATAGTTTGTACTGTTTTACATGAGGAGTCGATAGTGAACAATGGACGACATCACATCGAGGCCACATTACAAAGAAAAACATGTCGCCGATAGCGAATATGGTCCACGTATTATTCATCACAATGGCAGTTTATTGTTTTAAGGGCATTGTCGTTATAACGAATGGGATGCAATTAGGGGAAACCCCCAAAACAACACAAACAACAGACAAACAAGCGAACAACTGTGATGGAGTTGTATACTAAACTACAAGTCAGTGTGTTCACGTATGAGAATCAATCATCACACCTGTAAACCAATCAAAACCAAACAGTTTTAGAGTGATGGCAAATGAACAGTCCGGCAGCTCGATGGTGTTCGGCACTGTTGGATAGTCACAATTGCTCAATATTGTGCACACAATTTGCATGATCTTGCCATATTTGTTCTACCTAAAACGAGGCTGGAAGGTGAGTCTCATTTTGAGAAATGAAAATCGTTAGTCGTTATTGATATTGATAGCATAGCCATTGGCATCATGATCAAGTTTCACACGTATAACTGACAGCACCAGACTGTTGTGGTTAAATAAGTGTCATTTTTGTATTGCCATACTGAGGTGACATTGTCAACCATCGAAGCAAAACCCTAATAGAAAAACATTCTAAACTGTTGCACCAACTACATACTCCTGCCTGAACAAACATGCGATGGCAAAACGCCACCCCTTGCACGAGCGAAAACACTTATGACAACTTCTTGCAGAAAACGTTCGAGGTGTAGTGAAAATATTCTTGCAAGAGCATCGCACTTGAAGTGTTGACTCGCATTCTCCCCGGCAGCATTTCAGAAATTGAGCATAGGGCCGCTTTACGCCATGTCAACCAACACCACCAGCACCCGACGAATCTTCCACGTCGCATACTAGACAACAAAAGTCACAGTTGAAAGAATCGTCTTCGATTAAAGTTCGGGACTGATAGTGCCCTCACGCATTGGTTACGATTACTGACAGTGAGTCGTGTCGTCACCATACCCCCCCGGGCTAAAACTTTACACATGTACTGAAATGTTGACAATTGTGTTTCAGTTCCTGATACATTGTAAAAGAATCAAGATAGCCCATGTAGCAGCCAGGCTATGGCAACACTATTCAGTTTACACGACCGGGAACGCCTGCTATAATTCAATTTCAACCATAATATTATCTCAAGTATTCAGTTAGAGAGGCAAGAAGGAGAGTCGCGTAAACTGAGGACGAAAGATAACAGCATAGTTTTCCGTAACAACAAAATAAGACGACGGGATTGTTTCACCGCGAGGCCTGTCTGAATATCGTCTTTAAGTAGCACATAGCGCGGAGCATCCTTGAGTCTAGGAGGAAAGACTACAAATTTTCCGGTCTTGTGAGAGTTTTTTCGACTGCTCGCCGCGCAAAAGATGTACCCTCAGGCGGAACGTACTTATCTATGTGATCATAAATTCGCGCAGTTGCTCGTGCCGCTCTTAGACGGCCCGGATCGGCCAATTTACGGTACGGACAGCTGGTGGTGAAGGCCTCGACGGCGTCATTATAGCCATGAACAATTCATCATGAATATATTAAGACAATAATATTTCCGGGTTAAATATCGTGAGGGAAATACATAAATATGAACTGGCGGTTCTGGGTTGACCGAAACTACTTGTCCAGTATGTATAATGACACTTTAGCCCGAGGCGTGGATGGCAAAAAAAAATTAAAAAAATGAATGGTCATTCTGAAATGATGTTTATTCACGTGCTTAAACAATACGTTTACCATAAAGACCGCTGGTAATTGACTTAAAGTCAGTATGGATATGGCCGACTAGGTTTTAACGACTGGGTAACGGAACCCAAACATAATTTCAAAAGTCAGTATGGATAATTATGGCCGACTAGGTTTTAACGACTGGCTAAAGGAACCCAAACAGAATTTCAAAAGTCAGTATGGATATGGCCGACTAGGTTTTAACGACTGGCTAACGGAACCCAAACAGAATTTCAAAAGTCCGTATTGATATGGCCGACTAGGTTTTAACGACTGGCCAACGGAACCCAAACAGAATTTCTGAGAAACGACCTTAATAATTGTTCTCAATCTTGATCAGTCTTTTAAGTTGTAATTATAATGTGACGGGGACTCGACAGCCAAATCCTAAGTAGCAAATTGCACACGCCCACACTGTAACTTACCTATACCTTCAGTATAACAAGCAACCATCACCACACAGAGCTTATTAAAGGTTGTTTTCAACTCGCCCCCCCCCCCCTCCCCACCTTTCTAACAATGATTTAGTCGATGAAAGTTTGATCCCGCTCTCCGCTTAGTCAACGGCTCGTAACTGCACACCCACTGCTCGACTCCAAGCTTTAACTCGCTTATTAATTCGAGTACTGTATTCAGTGGCAGACTTATATTTCCAATGGAGGGACAGCGAAATCGATAAGTCATGATTATGGGAGACAACACTGGCATTCTGCATGTGTGATTATCATTTCTAGGCGATGAGCGATATGCGGTCTATTTTCAACTCGGGCTGGCAGAACGGCTCGATAAAATGTCATACTCAAACCGTCTCGGAGGCGGCTATACTGTATAGGTTAACACGCAGCAGTCCCGATTTGAAATTGTCCAAGTACAAACGATCGCTGTATCAAAAACTATCATCTCAATAATAACCGGCGGTACTATCAGTCACTTTTGTTATAGTTAGACCAATGTCATTAAACATTGTTTAAGGAACCAATACCCCAACATGTACACAGTAGACATTGAGTTGATATACATACTGAACACGGCGAGTACGTGTCCACTGGTTTTATAAATCTATTCTTCGTCAAAGGATAATTCGGATGCGTTTAAAAATACTTCTTAACAATAACAAGTTAAGTATATCACACTAACAGGTAAAAGCCAAGGGGCCGTAGTCGACCCTCATTCTTAACTTGAAATGAATACTATTTAAGTAAAGTAATATAAGTTTGTGTTTAAAAAGTTAAGTACCTGGCTGTTTTTCTACGGAGTCTACCTTACGGCTTGGAGTTCCCGCCGTAAATTGTTCAGCTTTTTGCCGCCTGCGTCTTGTCACGTCACTGTCTACAATGTCATTCATGTTACGTCATGTCATGTCTTTTTGGTACATAGTACTGCCTTAGCTTTTGTGTACAAAGGTCCGAAAGTTTTCAAAGTAGAAAGACAAAAAAGGAAAAAAACAAACAACAATATCAATTCGACAAAAGCAAATTTTTAAAGGTCGAAGATTTTTTGTTATGGTGTTTTCTTTTGTTGCGTAATTTACGGATGTGAACTGTTTACAATGAACGTGGGAAAATGTGTACATCCGCAAAGGGTTTAGAAATGTGCATTTATGATTCATGGATAATAAAACGAGCCGTGGTTGAACAAATAAACGAAATTCCACGAGGAAACGGTCACTTGGGTTTAAGAAGACAAACTCCATAATCAACTTGCTCGTAAAAATAATAGCCTCAGTGTGAACTCGAGAGGAAACAGTGACTACCAATAATGTCTCAAACAAACACATCTATCATAACAGTAATACGTGATTAAGAGCGCCATGCTCACTCTGGCTTTTGTGTCCCATAATAGCCAATATAATTTCGATTCTAATTGAGAAGAGATTAAGATGAACGGAAGAAAGAGGGTCATTTTGAGTTGCATTGATTTTACAGGATCAGCCTTTATAGTCAGTTTGACTTGTTTTGGGTGAATAGTTGTACGTCAAGCAAGTCGTGGGTCGAGTTGCAGTCCGCAAATCTCTAAACGGTTAGCTCGGCCAAAAATAAATAACAAATTATAATAAAATAAAGTAATACAAAATCTTGACGAATCAGATATTCATTACATGCTACTTTTGGCAAGCCATGGACATTACCGTATTTAACTCAAATGCACCAAATATAAAGCGAAGCTCGATTTTACCTTGGGAGACACTCGTGTATATAAAACAAATAGATACAGCAGTCTTTCAAGTAATTTTGTCCAAAGAAGTATGACGCACTACTTCAATCAAATCAAAGACACCTTTCGTACAATAATAGCCCAAACTACCATCGAATTAATGCAAAGATCAGAGCCCAATTTTATGGATCTGCTTACCACGGACTCATACTTGCTTACGGAATCATACGTGCCTTACAGGGAGCCCGAAACGCAGAGTTCCGTGGTAATTAGCAGAGACATGAAGTTGTCACCAGGGACCAATTTCATTGAGGTGCTTAAGGGAAACGTTGCCTTTGATAAAAGCGCTTGAAACCGTTTGTTATGAAAATGCATAATGCTTTAAAAGTAGAGTATGATGATCCACACAAATATGCATCGAAATTGCGTGGTTTTTCATTTGAAATTGCGTGGTTTTCCTTTTACATCGTGAACTAACACGGCACGTCGTTTTGTAGAGCCAAATTTTTGACTCCACAAAATGGCGGACCGTGTTAGTTCGCAAAGTAAAAGGAAAACCACGCAATTTTGAGGCATATTCGTGTGGATCATTGTATTCTAAAGCATCATTCTAACCATATGCATTTCATAACAAACGGTTTCAAACGCTTTTTCATAGACCAACTCGCCCAATCCAAGGCAAGGTGTCCCTTTAAGCAGAACATATTGCTTAACAATGTGCTGCTTTTAAGAGGAAATGAGCAGGATACCAGTCACAAATTGTACCTTTTACATGTTATCATTGGCTGGTAACCTTAGCTCGGTAAGCGTAATTTTGTTTGACTGAGCTATTTTTGTGCTTAAGCAGTTCTTTGCAACTAGGCCCAGGATGTTAACTTCGTGTTGATTTAAAGCCACCTTTTTTCATTTGAAAGACGCTACCCGTTTCATAAATCGTCGCCAACATGCCGTCAGCACTGGTCGTCACTTTCACAACAATATCAAGATCAAATCATGAATATCATTACTATTTGTTGTCAAGCATAACTCAACTAGAGCAAGATATGATAATACTATGGCAGTAATTACAGGAACGCTGTGGGTTACTAAAACAGCCTGGTTTGTACCACCCCCACGCATTGTTACATGGTTAAATGATTCTCAACTATAACACCCATCACTTTCCCAGGCTAGCAAGGACAAAACACAGGTATTGAATGAAGTAACTGTCGAGACAAGTGATGACTGCTCAATTAACAACAAACAATCTGAAGGTGTGACCCATCATTGGTTTATCGGAGTGCAATCATTTCAATATGTCGCTTTCGTCGAACAAAGCTATCGACAATCTTGAGAAATTTTCTTCCAAAAAGGGGGTCTGGTTTGCAAGAAATAAACGATAAACAGTTTATGAACTGTTAGCGATTCTGTGCACGTTCTTAATCTGCGTGCTCTGATTCGGCCAGAACGAATCGAATTTTTAAGGGAAGTCTGTTTCGGCAGTGTGTCAGACAGAAATACTGCCCAGACAAATTCGTATTGGTGTCAAATCTATGTAAAATTTATTCCAGATTTAAAGTATACCCAGTCACAACCAATCATGTGTCATACCTTTACGAGGTCCATAAGTCTCAGATTCTGATGGTTTTTCATATTACTACAAAGGGGCGATAGCAGTTCATGTCTATCTCAAATTTATACATTGTTAAGTGAAGACAATTGTATTTATCAATACGTACTGACAATAATAAGTTGAGTTTAGTCTAACGTTACTTGTAATAAAGTAGGCTGGATAAAACTGATCTCCTTACAACAAAAACGCCCCTCCCCAAAAGAAAAGAAAAGAAAGAAAAAAAAAAAAAAAAACAGCCCCCTGCTCTCCGAGAAAAAAAAACCCAAAACAAACAGACCAAAAAACAAAAAAGCACCAAACAGACACGGTCACACCTGTGTATGTCAGACGCAATATGACGGTTGATGGGGATGTTTCCACAAATGAATTGGTGCAGAAAAGCAACTTGAAAGCAAACGGTAACTAACGCAACACATTCCTATAAAATAATTTAATAATTCCCTTTTTTTTCGTCCCATGATGCTTGAGTTCCCATGTAATCTATAAATTGCACCAACCGACTTTTTACCGAATTACCAAAACAAAAAAAACAATTTATGGGAAATGAAAGTGTTTTCAACGAAAAAGTTAAGATTTTTGTTTTGCCAGGCACAATGCACAGGATATTTGTGACTATCAAATTGTTTAACATTGACTGCCAGTACTACGAGACGGTCTACAGTTCCAACAATATCTTCTTATTCACTTTTACTAATCATTGACAGTGTTGTTTGTTTAGTGAATCAAATAATACTGTTTAACTCCTTCCACTAAACAACTTATAAAGTAATGTTTATTGTTTATTATTGGATTTGTTTTACCATCGACTTGGCATACAATCACACGATGCATCTTTGAGCATTGAACTTGGCAATTAACGGAGTAGTAACAACGTTTCCCTGCTTCGGGGCACTTTCATTCCAGAAAAATAATTGTCGAATCCGTCTTCTATAGAATGATCCCCCGTGGCCAACAAAATATTAACGCACGTATACATAGACATCGCTTACACAAGGCTCCCGATGGATTTTGCTCTATTCAGTTTAAATGTGTTCTATTTTGACATTTGTACCTATAAGCCGCTAATTCGAGGTATAGTATAACAAGCTTTAAGCAGTTCGTCCCACGGGAAGCAATGCGAGTTTGCTGATTTTGATTTGTCCATTTCCCGAATCTTTTAAAAGGTGTTTTATTAGGCCATAATAATTGCTATAAATATATCAGGTGACAAGATTGTTGTAAAAACAAATCATGATGATCGCAAGCCATCGGCACAATGACATTTCCTATATAGAATTCCTACGAAATTCAGTTGTGCAATGAATCCACAACGGTCATTCACCCATTATAAAGAAAAAGTGTGTTATAAAAACTGTTTGAGCAGTACTTCTGTTCGTTATACCTTTTTACTATAAAATACGTTAGTCTGGAATACTCTTACTTGTATACATGATAATATAACATGCCGTCACACGGTCAATGAGTTAATATCTTCTCTATTAGTATATAGTTGTATTTTGGACTGTGACACACGCAAAGATAATGACTCTAGCACAATAATTGTTCTATCATTAAGCCAATCATCGGCGGAATGAGGAAACTTCCGGTATAAAGTCATCACAACATCGTCAGTGGCTCTTGCCGTTTGTGGACATATTTTCATTATTAGTAATTAGTCAGCGTGGAGAGATACTGCCTCCTCTTGTAGGAGTCACTTGCACAACAGAAAATCAGCCTCTTGAAAGCATTGCGAAAGTCTCGGTTAAAGATGGTGTAAATGACAGGGTTGGCAGCGGAGTTGACCCATCCAAGCCACGTCACCGTGGCATAGGTCGTGTGGGTGATGTCACAGTGGGGACACAGTCCAATTACAACGTTCGTAATGAAGAAAGGTAGCCAGCAGCATATGAAGACAGTCACGACAATGGAGAGAACTGAGGTGGCTTTGCGTTCCCTGGCCACCGAAATGCGCTTAGTCCTGGAATCGGTCCCTCCCCTCTCACCAGAGCACGCCTCGTGTGATTTCCTATCGTGCTGCTTTTCCACCTCACCACTTGACGACTGTTCTTGCTTGTCACACAGAGTGGCGAAATTCTCAGTCTTTTCGTTGACGAACTTCGTCACAAGAGTTGTTTTGCCCGCACCGACGCCGTTCTTGTAGGCAGGACCCTTGCGGTATTTGATACTGCCACCGGGCTTTCGACGTCCTAGTTTCTGCACAGAGCGGAATATTTTGTAATACACAATGAGAAGAACGAAGCATGGAACATAGAAGGAAAGGCAGGAAGATCCGACTTGGAATATAGGGCTGACGTTGAGTTGACATTCTAAAGCAGCCATGGCGTCGTAGCCACCGACTAGGACCAGAGCAGGTATGGAGATCAGGAAGGATAATCCCCAGGTGGATAGGATGGTGATTAGTGAAAAGATTGGTGTTCTCTTGATAGCGTACTGGATGGGACGTGTGATGGCCAAGAAGCGATCCACCGAGATCACACAGAGGTTCCAGATGGAAGAAGTGCACGTGAGGACATCCATGGTCACCCAGACGTCGCAGATGATGGGGCCGAGATACCAGAGCCCACCGACCACCTCCTGGTACAAACCGAGGGGCATGACCACCGAACTGACGGCAAGGTCGGCAATGGCCAGCGACACGATGAAATAGTTGGCCACGATGCGGAGGTTGCGAAACTTAAAGACGGATATGCAGACGAGAAGGTTGCCGATGACCCCGCAGATGATGATGGGTGTCAAGAGGGTGACCTTCAAGATGGTCATCGCAATGTCCATCTGCGGGTCCTCCACCGTCAAGTTGCCGAACTGGTTCGGGAAACTTGAGTTATCCATTCTCACGAAGGATCTTCAAATAGTCGAACGAATTACATCTATACGGTACAACAGTATCTGAGGCGAAAAATGCCGTTTAAAACTATTTTGTACACAACCACCGTTTCTCTGTCTCTCCTCGTGAAATCACATCGCTGAGTTACTCCACAATGACTGCCGAAATTAGGTTTCAGCGCGATTTTTATAGCGAGGAACAAGGCATGGATTTCCCCCTGCCGGTATTGTCGTCAAAAACCTGTCGGTCTGTCCCAGCGTGGATGGGAGAAATCAAGGGTAACCTCCCGAGGTGGTTGAATATTATCCGATCTGACTAGTCACTGAGGGACACAACTCATCTGATACTGACATGTCCGATGCACTGTAAGACAGTACGGCTTGCCCCAATGTAGTACCGTGACTGAGATGCGGGCCCATCAAAGCCACGCTTTATGAATCAGGCGTTCACACACACGCCACACTGCGTTTATCGCCAGTTCAATGTTTCACTGCGTGTTGCAGTATAACATCACCGAGTCTAACGTTCTTGATCAGGGAAGAGAAGAGAGAGAATGAGAGGCGCATGCGTCATAAATAAAACCCCATCACCAGCAGCCAATCACATTTCGCGGCTGGTGAACCAGGGATATTGTCAGCATTCACCAAACGTAATAACCAAGAGCAATATCTTGCACTGCGGATAGGAGTTTCAGTCGACCTCCCTTGGCTTGTCCCGAACAGCCAAACAGTCCTCGCTAAAAAATGGTTGACTGAGTCAAATGTTAAACACGCTCAGATGAAAGCGTACTGTAGAAAAGATTGCTTCGTTGAACACATCACACAACGGGACCATGAATGGGAACGAATGAACAATCGATCTATTCTGACATGGAAAGAAAATCTATAAAATGCTTAAGAAAATACCCTCCTTGAAAAGACTAACAACCACCAAATGGTCATACGTTGCTCTTGTGTTTTGTGACAAAACATTGGAAAATTGCAAACTGTTTACGGAATACTTAGTCTACACAGAGTCGAGTGGGGAAACCCAATAACTACATGTTAGCTGTAACCTTGCTTCTTTATATCACCTATCGTATATCAGTATAATGTGACCGTGTACAGCGATATATACATTAGTCTGAATGTGTGGTCTTCCTTGAATACTCAACATTGATTTTACTGGTGATCAATTTAACAAGTGGCACCGAATAATTAGCTGTATGCACATGCACAGGTTTGACATGAAACGTCAAGGATGGTTGGCCTTTACGTTGTTAGCCACTGGTTGGACCTGTTGCCACTATCAAGCCATTTATCATTATCAAGGGAAACAACCCTCTCCATTCTATATTTGCACTAGTCTTGCAGTTCGTTTGCTTCTCTTGATTTCTCTCTCGGTGCTCAAGTTCCCTGGAATTTGTTCCTGTTAAATGGGAATGACAAATTGGCCGAATAAATACCCTTCAAAAATTGGTCTGACACTGATGATGGTTGTGAAAACATACCCAACGAGTTTAACATAGATTCACTGCCTCACATGAACATAACATTATTACTTTGATCTTTTTTTGTTAATGTTAAAGGGCTGTTTAACAACGACAACCAAGCAGTTAAACATTTGCCGGAAATGACGGTGTGTGTTTACAAGAAGAAGTCGTAATAAATGCAGCTCGAGATGAAATGTGTACAACCTTTTTGCAGGGACTCTGAAAACGAGCATAACGTAGTCATCCACTTGGCAATACTGACCTGAAAAGTCCATTAATCAAAATTATGATAATTTGCCAAACCCAACTCTTCATGAGGATGCAAAGGGGGGGGGGGGACATTAATCTGTTGTAGGGTATTCGTACAGCTCTGCATATACCGAGGTAGTACTGATACACGACAGTGCTTTGTATACTTCTAATGGGAGGGAAACCAACAGGGACCGCATGTCAGTGGGCATCGCATTATTTCGCATAATACAACTGATTTCATACTTGCAAGACCGACGAGCTGACCCAGATGAAAGGGATACTGGTTCCCGTAACTAACAGGCCAACCCCATCCATACATTGGGTGTAAACACTGAATTGGCAAGAAAACAAAACACAAACAAAACCCATAATCAAACAAACACCCTAACATCCCCAGCTAACAAACAAACAAATGTCCCCCAGCATTCTGTATGATAATGTGTATCAAACAAACACCCTAAAATCCCCAACTAACAAACAAACAGATGTCCCCCAGCATTCTGTATGATAATGTGTATCAAACAAACACCCTAACATCCCCAACTAACAAACAAACAAATGTC
>JAUELU010000003.1:11997809-12010906 GCA_032357145.1 Evasterias troschelii
GTGATGGTTTTAAGGTGATGGCTTCTGCTATTGGTTTTTAGAAGCACGCAAACTTCAAAAATTACCCTTAACTGTCCCTTCATAGATCAGCATATCAAATAAACTCGGATAATCAACGATTGTTCACTTACATCCATTTTGATCAACAAAGAAGGCACCTATAACAAACATTGCAGGGGTTCATCCTTCACATGGCCTTCTCAATTATGGCCAACTTGAAAGAGCAGAAGTTGATAATAATGTATGCAACACATAAACACTGATCAAAGTACAGTGTCACATTGGTGAAGACTAATCTTAAAGGAACATTGGAGAGCAAAACAGTTTTTCTTTGGTTTTGGGAAAAATACAGTAAAATGACTGAAATCATGTAGTTTGCAGCAAACACACCGGACAAACAACTTGCGCAAAATAATGTCATCAAATATACCGCTTGCTTTTTGGTGACCAGTCCCCCCCCCCCCCCCAACAACAAAACAAAAACAACGGGGAAATGGGGTCCAGAGTTGTGTGCGTGAACGCTCACATTATACATCCTTTGACCGCGGTAGGTGCAGCGGTGTATTACAGGGTTTGTGTGTACTATTTTCTCGGCTTTGCAAGTATTACAAATGGAAATACTTCTCTGTATTGTTTTTATAACAGATGAGCTTGTAGATTAATCCGGTGGAGTCAATTTTGTAAAAAGGACAAATATTTTGTAATTTCAGAGAGTAATTTAATAACCGAAACGACTCAAAGATAAAATAAATAAAAGATGCATCAGGCACGAACTCGTTGTTTTGAGCTACTTGCAAACTTGTCCTGGCGTTCAGGCCGGCAAAGATAAAAAGGTACATCAGCCTTTGACCGTTCATTCACCACAGAAGCAAATATCAGGTCTATAAACGGCCACTGAAAACCCCCTAAATAAAAGACTAAGCGTACACAACCTATTCTGTCTGTTTACATGTACGAATCTAAGTATTTTGTTATATCTGAGCATTTCTTCTTTTTTCAAGTAGTTGGATATTGCATTTAACACACTCGCTCATGCGTTAGACCTGCTACAAGAGCGAACGGATGTGTGATGTACGGTACGTGACTGTAATACCATCACCAACCTCAGCTCTGCCGAAAGACCGACGCTTGCACGGATGCAAACAGGTTCTTGTACTGGCTTGTTAGATATAAATATACAACTTCTACAGGGGGAGGGACATACTCCCTCAGGGAGGATCGGGGGAACCCTTGGGACGATGTTTACTCGCTTGAATTATACTCTGGGCCTACTATAAAAAAAAAGGTGGCGGGAAAATGTTGTCGAGGGAAAACATGCTGAGATAATTGGTCACCATGCTGCGAGAAGATGATTGAATTATATACACTGTGCTGTTTGCTGCTTGGTTTACAAGGTTTTTTTTTTTAATAAAAAAAGGTTTTAAAGTACCACTCTACTAGGTCTGAAGCTTATGTATATATTCATGTTGATAATTGTGCATAGTTTATTTAAAGATAGACCTGGATTTTAACACACAAAGTGTTGCGCGTTGTAGCATGGTTAACGACCTCGAATACAATTATATACGCCATATTATATTCATAAGGGTGTAGATCTTTACTGCCCATTCCCGGGTATTTTCTGACAGTTTTGTTTCCTGGCTTGCGTTAGAGGAATCTCCCGAGAGAAGTTACGAGATTTCATTTAAAGTGCACATTGGGGCTAACTTTCAATGTGGCAGGTAGGTGATGGGTGTGCATTGGATGATACAGGTATGGAATTTAAGATGGCCACAAAAATGAGATTGATCTAAGACAGACAAAAGGTCCCCTCTGGAATCTTTTGTTGAATTATTGCAGGTATTTGCTTTTTGAAGTAGAGCTCCCTCTAGGTCAACTCCAAACTCGTGCTTAACACGCTACCTGGAAAGTTCAGGGGGGAACTTACCAATGAGAGAAACAGGACAATCGGCCAAGGACCATCTGATGATGTAAAAAACTGCTTGCAAATGCAGTTGGTTATAAATTAAATTGTGAAAGCTTTTGCTCATCAGTTACGGTGAGACTTTGGTAGGTAATAACTCTAGCATCCCTTCGTACTTTACGAAGGCAACTTGACCTTACCGTAATGGGTGCTACTTTGCTAGATGGAACGATTGATTATGACCCAATATTTAATACAGTGTATGTTTTCAGGAAGATTCTCTGGCATGTCATGGATGACAAGAGAGCTACAAGACCGGGAAATGAATCGAGTTAATATCTAACGGCGATGGTCTGCTTTATTGTAGAGTACCACGTCAAGAAAGACGTCTCTGTCCACGTCTGGATCATCCAGTATGACGTGTGGCTTGAGAAACAACAAACAAAAGAGAACACAGTGTTCATGTTTTGTTCTAATGACCATCGTACCATACTTTATATCGAACTGCGGTAATCGATACCAAAGATGTAATTAGTTTACCGTGGTGTCTGTAACTTTTAATATTATAAATAATAGTTTGAAAGCCATGGAAATTCATGACAAGGAGACTGAAATGATGAACAAAACAAAGAAGACTATTTTAAAATTACAGTCTTGTACGAGAAGCAGAGCCTTGTATGCTCTCACTCTAAAAACACCAGGGTGAGAAACTGAGAATGTGATTTTTAACTAGGATTTTGTGTCAGTTTGACTCATAAAGAGTCAGACCCAACGAGCCACGGATCCAGGTCAAGTCTGACCCGGACATACTTAGGGCTCTCTATAGACCCATTGCATATGACGTCATCATCTACACGCGCGTAATTTTGGGGGTCAAAACGTACACAAAAGAATGGTACACTTGTTTACAAGCGCATTGTGCGTAAACACGTGTACCATCCTTTTAGGCACGTTTTGACCCCCCAAATTACGCGCATGTTTGCGCGCCGCTGTACGTTATGCAAAGGGTCTCTACCTATCCCAGTCAACACAAGCTCGGGCTTCGCGTGCCCCCCATACCATACACCAAGAAATGATGGTCAAGTTTCGTGCTCGTCATGGTCAAGGACACAAGGACCAAGACCACTGCGCACTGTGAGATCACTGAGAGGTGAGAGGTCAGCGTGATATCACCACACCCACGTTGCAGTCTTTATCAAACACTAATATCGCAGAGTCTCCACTGAGATTTACGACTCGCGTTTTATTACCAAGGACAGTAAACTACTGTTATTTATCACACTCATAAATGAGACTACCAGTTATCCTTTATATAAGGTTGATGAAGAGTCTGTCCTCGGAATTGGTACTTTTAATCTATGAGCTCTGCGCCCTACATATTGGTTATCAATAGAGAGCACGCGTGACATTACAAAAGCCTGGGCATTTACTATATTTTCATTAAAAATCTATTTTCCAAAGTCGGTCTTTTGAGCTTTATATATTATGGCAATGTCACCGCTGACTGCAAAATAGAAATGTTTGTAGAAGCTGTGTAGACAAACAGTCATTTATATTATGTTCTATTCTGCCTCAAGCTTGTAACAAAACAAAAACAGTGAAAGTGAGAACTATATTAACACAAGGAATAGATATTCGGTTCAATAATGACATATGTAGAACGGGTGGCCCTCAATGTATTGTCCATAAACGAGTATGTTGATTTGTTTCCAGCTTTGATGAATTCATAGTGTGCGGACATTTTATCATTTTATCGGGTTGATACACATTGGTGTTGCCAATTGTTGGTTTTAAAATCAATTGTTTCTAAATGTGTAAAGCATGTTTTAAAATACACAGATAGTATACTGAGGGGAAAGGAAAAAAGAAAAAAAAGCAGATCGTGGATTATAAGCCTAGGTTTATAGCTGGGTAAAATTGATTTGCACACCATCCATGTTAAACCTGCCGTCTTGTACGACGTCACTGGATGCCCAATTTACTGGCAGCACAGACGTTGCAAGTTCTGTGTGTTTTCAAACATTTGTATCACCACGTGGTCGCCGTACATTTCTTTAATACGCGAAGGAAACAAATTCGCGCACTTTATACGGGTTGATGTTAAAACACGCGCAAGACTTACAAAGTCTATTCTCTACTTTCATTACTATAGTGTGGCATTTATATGCTAGCTGTGTAAGCCAATAATGCTTAGCATCGTAAAATTGACAGCTTCCACACTAGCATGGGGGTATACGCTTACGCTAAGCGTGGATTAGTTATTCTTACCGTGGATTAGTTATCCTTATCTTACTTTTATCGTAAATAGCGCTAATATTTCACTTTACGCTTAGCCAGAGCCAGAATTTCGTGTACCGCCGGCAAACAAAAACATAATAAAACATTTCATCAGTTGTAATCATGCTCAAACAAAACCAAAATTAAGCTTATGATGTTTTGTAAGACTTTCTCGAACTCATGTAGGCCTTTTAGTAAAATGTATACGGGACTGGGAAATATACTTCCCTTTGAACAAATAGACATGATAACATGAAGCATCCATAAATTCATAGAAGCTTCTTTGTTCGGGTTTTAAGAGCTGATAATTTCTTATTTTGACGTTTGCCGCGTACGCTCAAAAAGGCACAACTCAATTTCATGTCTTTTGTTCCCCGGACCTAACAATGGCTGAGTGAATTACATTAGATCTCCACCAACGGTTGGGAAGGCTAAAGTGAAATCCGTCCAGTCTTTACCACATCTTCCCGCTCAATAATTGTATCGTTGTAGATGCATTTCCTATTAGAGAACTGCTCGAGGAGCCGTGTAATTTCACGGGCCGCATTGAAGCGCACAAATCTAGAGTGAGGTACCACCCATGATTCCCAATAAAGCGACAGGAATGATTTTCTGTAAATTCTCTTGACTTGCAATCAATTTCCAGCCTGAGTTCATGATTAGTTAAACCGGGTCTAGATTTGATAGCTCTCATTGAACAAGCACGTCATCCGGTCACCAAGGTTTCACTCGATCTCCCCCTGTCTCTGTCTCTCTCTCTCTCTCTCTCTCTATCTTTCTTTGTGCTACAACTAGATCTATTTTGCCAAGGATCTGTCATTAAAGAGGATATCGCGTGCAGCTCAAAACATTTTAAAATCTTTAACAGATATTTCAAAATCACGTCAAAAGACAACACGTGTCGAGATATATCTACCGTAAGATTTTCTCGAAAGTAGTTGGAACGGCCTGAACATAAATGTTAACTGACTCAGTGAGCGTGTTTGTCGCGCGCAGAGTCCTTTTGGTACCTACCAAAATGTCAAAGTTGAACATCCATCAAAATGTACGGTTCAGTGACAGGTCCTTACCTGATGCACTACTGTTAGCCTCAATAACATTGTTTGCATTTCACATAACTTTATTCTTTACTATATTTGAAACTCTTTTTATTTTATTTTGTTTTATCATTTCGCACTTTTAGATTTTGTTAAAGTTGACGCCTGCCAGCACAGTCGCACCCGATAAAGTATTGCAAAGGAAAGGTTGAAAATGAGTCTATCGAAAAATAACCACACACACAGCTGCCACAATACAGAAAGATCTGAAACCAAGTTCCGGTAATTCTTCTCCCCACAGTGATCAGTCTTCAACAAGTACCGGTAGCATACATGACATTCCACCGTTACCGGTGAGGAAGCTTCGATGGGAACGGAAACGCAACGCAATAACCACTCAGCATCATTCGTCTTGCAAACACTGTTAAAGAACAGTTCAATTCACGATAGAAGTGTAAGTGTGCCAATACCACCCACAGTGGTGCAACTTATCAGTTACTGATTGATGAGTAGAACGTCACAAGCCCAAATACAGCGCCCTCACTGAGGTAAATGTGGACCTATCATTGGTTGAGAGTTCACACGCATACATGGTTCCATAGCAGCCTCACTACCATACATGGACAGCGCCATATCGAAACCTCTTGTCACTATGAGCAAGCAAGGCATGCTGGGAAAATTGGCGCGGCGAAACTGATCACCCTTGGGAACGAGTTATGCAAGTAGGGAGGGGGGTTGTACACATATTGGAGAGGGTTAGCTTTTGATGTCTCGAACCATTCGTTTGTTTCATTAGTTTCAATCTTATAACTAATCTATTCCAGTGCAAATCCTATACACCAATCCTTCACCAATCTTGAACTCTTGGTGGCAGCAGATACGCCTCCGTTATTGCTCTGGT
This sequence comes from Evasterias troschelii, assembly GCA_032357145.1. NCBI lineage: Eukaryota > Metazoa > Echinodermata > Asteroidea > Forcipulatida > Asteriidae > Evasterias > Evasterias troschelii. The sequence goes on from JAUELU010000003.1 coordinate 12,003,928, forward strand.
ACCTGTGTGGTACAGTGCTGCTAGAACATGTTTAAGGGTTGGGCTACATGGCGATCATCTGATCAGACATGGTTATTTGGACTTTTACTTTGCAAATCACTTGAACCCGTCTAGGGAGCGTAGTACCACCCAGGTATCACCGCAGTAATGGATGCACATCTGCTGCCACCAAGAGTTCAAGATCGGGGAAGGATTGGTGTATACGAGGATTTATTTTCTGACGAAATAATTATCAAAGCTGAGAAATGGCATTATGAAGACTCCGGAAAACACAGCTGATTGGCATCATTTATTTAATTGTAACATTGGAAACAAGTTTGCGGTAACACCGTGTATCTACTTGCTGGGTAGATTATGTTCTTTTGAGATCTTGTCTTCAGTAGAATAAATAGCAAGACAAGTTTTAAAAAGAACATGCCCTATATACCCAGTAAGCAGATACACACAAGGTGTTACCGCAAAACAAATATACATTGATACCTCACCATGCAATGCTACAAATCCCACATTGAAACAAGCATGTTCCTGAAAATGCAGTAAATCACTAACAAAACATCAACCCTTTCTGTTGCTGCTTCTACTAACGGTTATAAAGGGAGTTTATACTTTTGGTAAATGTCAAAGTCCAGTATCCTCACTTGCTGTATCCCAACATATACATAAAACAACAAACCTGTGAACGTTTAAGCTTAATCGGTCCATGAGAAAGCAGAAAAAGTGGGGAAAGACATTAAGTGTTTTCACCGTTTTCAACATCAAGTTTTTGACTTATTGAGATCAAAACTAATTGTTTTACTAATTTCTCAAAAACTATAGCATTTAAAGCAAATATATTTCAAAGGGAGTTTCCCTTCATGACCATCTTTAAACCATGTAAGTTATGTGTGAATCTGTGAACATTTATATTTGTTACTCTTACCAATGTTACAAACACCCTTCAAGTAAAACGTGACAATGACAAGTTCACGGTTAAGTTGAAGGTGCGTTACAGGACAAGAAGGACTTCACAATTCCTAAAGCAATAAATGTCAAATCTCCCATAACTTCAAGTGACATTAATTGGTAGCTTAATCATTTGATTTGAAAGTCTCAAACGTTATAATTTAGAGCACAGTCATCGACTCATTTCCTACCGTGGAGAAAAATTCTACGATATCATTAAGTCCGGTGGGTGAACATAAGAAGACTCGTGGGGAAATACCCACGGGCGTTGAGCTAAGACTCTCGGCATGTGCGTTATAACGTGCCCCTCTGATGCAACGTAGTATTAGGCATGCGGGATTTCTTATTTTAAATATAAACATAATGTTCATACAGCTCCTACCATTCCCTTCGGAGTTCGTACTCTTGCTATTTTATCAATTCTTGCTTTGATCTAATCAGTAATCCGAGGGGACGATGCGGCCAGTGAGTGACCGACACTTGGCATAGCTCTGTAATAACATTCTTGACTCGGAAAAGAAAAACCTACAACTTCTTGAACGTTTCTTTCAAAGACAGACCGAACGTACTTATAATATGTCTTTCAAGATTATTAGCTGAAGCACTTTTGATATCGCGTTGTTAATTCTGCCGACGGCTGTTCCAAGAAGATCATAACGTTTTGTCTCAACTTTGGGATCAAGAAAGCATTAAGCGGCCGCAGGGCAATTAGTTGCGACCTGATGCTATATTATTAGAGTGACACTTATGTATTCATGTATTACATAAGGAGACGAACTACATTATGGCAACACTTCATAGCTGTTGTCGCGTAGTTTTAACGTTTGACAACAATTTTTACACTCGCAACTAGCCTACTATGGAACAATAGACTGTGCGAGTCTCGTGCGTATCCGAACGAGAAAACAAGTCAAACGAAGACATTTTTTATTTCTGAAATTAGATCTTTGTTTTAAATTATATCTCATGACAAAATCTGAACAACAAAAATAAATCATTACAATTTTATGACAAGTTTTAGCTTTTGAAAAAAATCACAATAGTGTGTATATTATTATTGAACAAAAAAATAAAACTCAGGGACAAGGATGCCTATTTGACGTTAACTTTTTAGAAACCCCTTACGCGGATTCGTGAAGGTCAAACGGGTCTTAAATGGACCTTAAATGGTTTAAAGAGGATGCTGACGCCTCAACAACTATGGACTGCAATCAAAAGTGTTTGCTTTGCAATTACAGCGTCTGGCGATTATAATTGCGCATCCAAAACAAGCGTTTACGTAAGTGTTATGATTGTTAATATGATTTTCTTCGTTATACTGTTGAATTAGTTTTGTTTTATATTTTGTTATCACTTAGTATTACATTCCCAACAACATGTATACTTTTCAAGGTCATAAACTACGTAAAACTAAATTAATTGACGAAACAAAATCTCGCCCACGTAAAACTCAATATGGTTGGGACCACTATGGTCCCGGAAGTTCGAATGCGCGCGAGACTTGCACAGTCTATTACGATATTTTAAAGAGTCTTTTGTGAAATTAAATATTTCAAAGTAAAATCGTGCAACGATTCTGGGACTTATGTCATAACGTCATTTTTATTATTACAACTAAGTTAATTTAACCACACCTTATAAACAACTATGTTAGTTTTGCTCAAAGAATGTTATGCTTAGCCTCTTGCTTTGCAAGAGTTACCATCCTGTAAAATGTATCGTATTGGAGTTAGTCCCTCAAGAAAACTCTGATTAGAATATGAAAAGCTGGCCCATGACTCTGGTACAGTAAAGGTCTAATATGCTGGAAATTGAGGAAGTCATTTAACTTTTTGAAAAATGCACCCCTTTCCTTAAATGGGTCCTGATAATCTTAGTGTTTTAGGCACAACCATCCCACACCCTTTGGATCGTTCTGAACTCATCGCTGCAATAAGATGATAAATCAAGACAAGTTAAATTATCAATTTAAGATGTTCAGCATCTTCAGAGAAGATGAGGTGTTATACATTTATAGTTGAAGGTTAAGTTTGTGAAGATTTTAACGACCATTCAGTCATCGGCCACACGAGGTTTTAGACACAGTACATCCCTTGACAGTTGTTGACGATAAATTCAATGAGTGCGTAACTGTTCATGGCCAATAGCACTTAGGCAAATTGTTGGCGGTCAAAAACGAAGTGACACTAATTGCCAATGGGAATTGCCTTAAACATAACTAGAGCCGAAGCTCTAAATGATGATAGGTAAAACTGAGTAGACTCAAAATACACAATCAAAAGAGCCATAAGGTAGTTTAATTAAAAATCATCATGATGGCGAAACAGACAGGAACGGAAGTGTTAGATTTTAGAACCTGCAGTAAGGATTTCTTGAGGCCAGCTCCTAAGACAATGGTATATACTGCCACATGAATACAATAATCTAGAGAGCAAAACGAATTTTTCAATTAGCAATGCTTTGTTTTTGTTTTTTGGTTTTTTTTCATATTGATTAAGTATTTTTGTCCAAATATGAAGAAAGAACCGGATCGGATTTGAACAAGTTGTCGCGAAACAAGAAAACCCGTTATTAAATAAAAAGGTAGTTCCTTTTAAAAAACTGTGAAACCATGATTTCATAAGAATAAATCAAACTAAACATTGCTGAAGCAAAATAGTATATTGGCCCAAAAGACATATCATAGTCACAAATGGTTTTGCAAAATAAAGTGGCGTCATTTATTACTAATGTTTTCCCAAAAAATATTGTTGCAAAATGTAATCATATAGGCCTACACCACACACTTCAATAAGATTATTGCGAAGATGTGCGATGAAATTTTAGACATACCCCCAAAATGGCGGATATATTTTTCATGTGTTATGTCCATTCCGGTCAACAAAAGTATGACCCTCTATCGGTGTTTGCTTTTTATTTATATTTTTTTCAACGGAGAATCAGTTGTTATCATTGCGATCACACACACTCCCTTCAAATCCAACATAATAAATGTATTTCACTCTCGCTACGTACATTTCTACTTGCAAAATGACAGCACCTAAGGCGGTCTGATACACCCCATGTCTCTCATCAGCACACTACACCTAAAGAAGATTTACATCCAGCATTTTACCTAATCACCTGTGCAGTGCATCTGGCAAACGCTGGGGAATATGATTGCAAACTAGATTCGGACAATCTCACTGCATGAATTACTGACATAGTTGGTATCTCCAAATATCAATCATTGGATAAGTAATGTCTTTGGGCCATGTTCGTGACATTTGCCCAAATTTGCTCGCATTAACTGCAAAATACCGTCCACTGGAAACAATTATTTCCCTCATACCTTTGGAGAAATGTCAGTTTACGAGATGAAATGTACACGTCCCTGGACCTCTCAGTGGATTTAAAGGAAGGCATCGGTATCGCGTAATAATTGATATCGTTGTGCCACAGGCTTATGGTGGTGCCGTAGAAGCACGTTGAGTATTGTCAGTACAGTAGGGGTGAGAGTCATTGCTGACTAAACATTCTAAGACAAGGATCCATTATTTTAAGAGAAATGTTGACATGATGGCATTTACACCTTTTTTAGTAGCCCCTGAGGTTTAGAGTTCACAGAGATTTTAGGAACAGTGTCCTCCGAAAGAAGTAGGTCAAAAAGTTGACGTTTTTTAGGCCTATATCTAGAAAAAAAATAAAGGCTGTTTTTTTTACCAAGCTGATTTAAAAAGTCAGATAAAGGTCATGAAGATCTTACCACTTGTATAGAATTCATATTTCAGTCTCTGTGTATTTTGACAACAAATTTGGCGTCACACATGTCTTCCCTTAACACCTTAAATTTGTTATTCAATATTGACCATTCAGTCTATTAGATAACAAACATGTTAACAACTTTTGTATATTTATTTTGTGGTTCTCAGCTATCAATCATCCCTTGTCTGTAATTCTTTGTTTTATCCGTACAAAGGCTTTTTATTAACACTATTTTCCAACAAGCTGACCTCTTATATCACGTGAGACTGTGTTAGTCCGCATAGCTTTATTGCATAGTGTTGAGAATTGCTGCACTACAATGTGGATATGGCATGTTGTTGTCAGTGTGACATGAACGTTTCGTCTATCTAGGCCTATATAGTCGGGCTGAGTGGTCGAGCGCACTGGACGTGAAGCAGCAGCACGTAAAAGCACCCAGTTACACTTTAAAGAAAGGGGTTTGCCCTAATGTGCTATAAGCGTTGCAGCACGTTGAACACCCTTATAATCGGTCTCACAATTCAAGAAATCTTCAAAATGTTCTGAAATACTTCTTTTTGTTCAAGTGCCTTGAATACCTTATTGCCAGATACGTGCACTATATACGACCCCGGCATTATGATTGTGACGTCTATCCGATTGCAGTATTAGCCGCTGACGCAATGTCTCTTCTGTATAGTAGAACTCATTTTATGCAGAAGTACAAATTATTACAACGTGGTGCCATTGCCCGCGGACTCCCTCGTGCCCTCCCCAAGCCCCACGCCACTGAGGTCTAGGGTGGCATTCAAGCATGAGCATCAAAACATTAACCACTCGTTTATTTCTGCATGGACTGAGATGAACAAACCTCGCTGTTTTAACCTATATAATCAAGTTCGTTGTTTTTGATATCTTATGATATCGTTCATCGTCAGTGCTTGAAGCTGTATTTCTTCACCTCTCGCTTGTTCAACCGACACAGTTCTGACATTTAATAGATCAAAAGATCGTAACAAATGGGCCGACTAAATAAATGCATTTCACTTTGGGGGAATTTTGAGTTCAATGCGTCTCTCATCATGAGCAGCCTACAGGGTTAACATTGCAGGTTTCAGAGTCCGCTCCTCATCACCAAACTGTTGAGCCGTTCAAGGTGGTTGAGTTCGCAATATGCGCTACTTGAAAATTAATCATTTGTAGGGTTTAATAAGATATTTCTGAACAAGTCTAAAAATACATTCCACGTCTAGAAGTGGACAACAACATGTTTACAAAAGTGAATGTTAAATTATTGCTATGGTGAAGCATCAGAAACCAACAACATGGATTTAACAAAAAAGTGAACACGCAGCTATACTTCCCGGAATTGTTATTCCCCAAGTGGGTGATGCTTTAACTGTTGTTTATGTTTTGTTTTGGTTTTTACAATTTTGAGGGAGGAAAAACAAACTACGTATGATAAACCATCTTTTTATGATTAATAGTCAACTCCAATTCACTTGTTAAAAAAATAACTTTAAAAAAACTGCCATTATACGAAACGTATAATTTTGTTTAATAAAGTGTTTTGAGTTTAGAATCAAATTAAGTCTACTTATTATACTTTATTTATCGGGAGGTACTTGCTTCAGGACAGCTGGTACTAAAGCTCGCTTTTATAAGCTCCCCTTGTTTGAAGGTTTTCATTACTAAAGGTACAAATAATTGGTAAGATTAAAAACACTGTTGTATAACAGCTGAATTCGGTTGTTACAGCCCAAATTAAGAGCAATTTGTTTACATGCAGAAAATTGTGCATGTGTTATTACTACTTTCTACTGACTCACACAACGGGTTAAGCCAAGTTTGTTATTTCTGGTAGCCTATGGTTGGATCACACAAAACATGAACACTGTCTGTGACTATTTTGACAGTTCTTTCAATCCTGTACAATAATTTTAACAAATAATAATTCAAATACAAATAATAATTAGAAATAAAACAAATACAAATACAATTTATCACAAAATAATCCCGTTCTCATGAGCAAACCTTTAGCTTGTGACGTTAAACAATAGTACAAAATAAACAACTTCGTTCTCGTCGGAGAGCCATTTATAGCCTGTAAACAATGTAATGAAAACAACCGCCCGTGAAATCTTCGCCCTTGTAATAAACGTCCCGTAAGGAGATATTTTGCCTCCTGCACTATATTGACACTCGATGTGAGCTCAATATTCAAAATGAAAATCCAAGGTTTCATCGTCATCGTACATGTCAGTATTTTCCTTTTAATGTGTTTTCGGTGGTTTGTTACAAAAACATCACTGCC
>JAUELU010000003.1:12072711-12088620 GCA_032357145.1 Evasterias troschelii
ACAAATTCAACTCTATTTGTGTAACACTGCTACAAACTGCGGCAATCTGTTTTTGATTTGCAGTTATGGCTTTCCATCCTGGGTTGGCAAAAACTTGGGCTGTGACGTTGCAAAAGAAAGGTCTATTGAATGTACCATTTCATTCATTGACCTGTTATAGCGCCCTCTCCCATGTCTCCTGTTTACAGTATAAATAGGTCAAGTTTCTACTTTGCATACACACCAGACAAAGTAATACATTGTAAAGTCATACATTGTGTTAGGGTCCTTTCACTATCCACATGTACAGCAGTACACAAACAGTTAGTATCTATGAACTTGCTTAACTAGTGTGAGTGCAGGCAGTTCAGCACCACTACCACACTCAGTTCTGTAATAAACACTGTTGTTGTATTGAATAAATCACAATTACATTCATTCTTACTCAAGAGAAGTTGTCTACTCTTCAGTCCTTGTTTTGAGCTATACATTGATATAGGATCAGCAACATTTTCTCCTATAAAACCATATGAACTAACCTTAGCTCCATAGATGTAATTCTCCAGCATTTTACCGCCTAAAGTCTGTCCTCCTATGTCCCATACTTGTAACGTCACATGGGTATCTTCTGTATAGGTCGGAAAAAACATAATCATAGTACCAACATTTTGGGGGAAAACTTAGCAGGATGCCAGTCAGAATGTTGTGAAATGGGGGCACTTCAGACAAAATAAATGCGCAGGATGCTTACTACCATTATCGTCTCAATAACGAGTTGGCTTTCGGTTACAAATTACGCGCTTTGTATTCAGAGTCATTATCAAAAAGTATAATTCTATCTTTTGCAGATACCATTTGTACACAAGCAGCTGAAAGGAAGAAAATTTAGGTAATGCATGTAATCACTATATCCGTAGCTAAAAGCTTATTGAAGAAAGCTCCGTGAGCCGAAGATTAGAATCATAGTGGCTGAATGCCCAAACAGAAATGCAAACCCATGAAATAGAGCGATGGTGGAAGATAAAACTGTTACCTTTGATAACTATCCTCTTCAAGAAGAAATCCAAGCCAACAGTCTGTTGATATTGCTTGCCAAATTGGTCCTGTGAATACCTTGTAGCTAGAGAGGTCTGTATTTCAAAAAAGCCAACAAATGAAAATGTGAAAATGCTCTGGAAAGCCATTCACTTTATGTGTAAGAAATGAGGTACACTGAGTGATTATAATTTTATAAAGAGTCGCCAGGGCTTGAATGTGGGAGGAAAATCCAAAAGACCGCAGGGCTTGCAGCTCGAAATTGTTAATGGAATAACATTTGTTTTAACAAGACCAGAATCAAAAAGAGAAACACTTTTTACACAGTGTAACATTTAACCTGGCCCAATTTCATAGAGCTGCTGAAGCAGAAAATGTGCTTAACAATTTGTTACTTAGCAGAAATGAGCAGGATACCAGTTACAAATTGTGTAGGTGACGTGGTAGTTTGGCTGGTAACCTTATTCTGGTAAGCATAATTTGTTTGTGCTAAAAGCTAATTTTTGTGCTTAAGCAGCTGTATGAAACTGGGCACGTTTTTAGTTGAACAAGCACTAAGGGAAGATTCATCTCACTTGGTTTCAGAATACTTCCATACTCAACAAAATTGAAGATGTTTGTCAGGCTCAAAGTCTTAAAAACACAAGACACCAGACTTTTGCAGTCAAATGAAGAGAGTCAGATGTATATTTAATTGTGTCATGAACTTTTTTTAAAAGTTGATTCTGGTCTTGTAAAAACAATTCTGGTCTAATAAACATTTTGAGCTATAAGCTCTGCATTTTTGTGGATTTTCCCCAAAAATCAAGCCCTGATTGAGAAATAGTCAACCACAGTTCCTTGTCCAAACTTGACCTTTTCTGGTCACCCTAGGACTGGGAGTAAAATACAGAGAAAAATCAGATGCCGAGTTGGTAATCTAGGCTGTTTTCATTCTACACCAAGACAAGCGCATGGGAACGACAGAGCACAGAAGTTGTTGCATAATGGCAAAATCTTCAGTTTGATCACAAAAGTGAACCAATAGTAATTGCACTGATTGTTAGTGAGCATAAACATATATCGACCAATGATCAATCAGAGTTCCTCATCAAATTGTGCCCAAGAATGACCTTTTTGGGCCAACCCTGGAAATACGAGTAAAAGAAAGAGCAAAAAAAGATGTCGAGAAGCATAACTACCTTCCCTGATGAACCATCTCCAAGGATGACAATCTTGAGTTGCTTATCACGTTGGGGTCCTTCCCCCTCGGAGTCAGACATGTTGTGCTTCTCAAACCAACAAACCAAAACGTCTTGGGAGACTTCTCTTTATGAGTGCACTGCACTCTGAAATGGTTTGTTTTTGAGGTTTTGGGTTTCTGTTTTCAATGTTAATCTCTAAGTGTATGTGAATGGGCTGCAACAGCAGCATTAGTTTTGGTGATTTGTCTCCTGGAATCAGTGACCTGTTCAATCAATCATGACCCGGTATTAAGCTGCGCTTGTTGTAACTTCTTTACAAAGCTGTCTTTTAAAAATGTAGGTTAAGCGGCTAGACCTCCCATTAATCTCCTCATGACATTTCTCAAAGACTGTGTAACATTGGCTGCATTGAAACCAGTTCTTCCACTTCTGAAGACAGAGACTATTTTAACAAGTTACAACCAGGTTTAGCATGTGGAAAATGCAGACCTTTTTAGAGAGCTTTATTTTATTGCTGCAAAAGTTATCATCTCTCCTGATCTGAAAATAGTATAATAATAATAATATGGATTTATATTACGCTTTATCACACCCAAGGGCGTCTCAAAGCGCTTCGAACATTATTACCCCTGGTCACTGGGCCATTTATTTCATTCCTTAAACCATCTCAGCTCCCTGGGGAGTATACAGCCTGTGCAACAAATATGCGCTACTAAGCTAAACCAATCACAAGAACAATCTCTGCCCTCACAGGTACCCATTTTACCCCTGGGTGGAGAGAAGCAATTATAGTCAAGTGTCTTGCTCAGGGACACAAGTGTCACGACCGGGACTCAAACACACACTCTGCTGAACAGAAGCACCAGAGCTTGAGTTCGGTGCTCTTAACCGCTCGGCCACGACACGCCACAAAGATATAAGGCATATATAAAATATGTCATTTAAAATTATACCATGACAGGGCTCGATTTTAACCCCTAGCCCGGCGTACAATCACTAGTCAAACATGCTTCTAGGTAGCCTGGGCGGGCTAGTCAGAAATTGCTCTACATACAAACGTACACCAACGTAAAAAAATCCACTCGAAAAGTGCTGCGAAACGCTGATCACAATGTACACACAACGCACGATCCAATACATAAAGCATACAAAAACCAGTAACAAACACCTTGACTAAATAATTAGCTTGTCTGCGCATGCTCAAGAAAAGGAGTTATTCCCCGACATTGCAATAATATTCTTTGCTGGTGTGCGCACTAACCAATAAACAGCATTGTCTTTGCTAGGACTCGTGCACATTCTGTCGGCAGTATGGTCAACTTACATGTAGCACATTTCCGTGGAAACTTTACCTTTTCACAAAAAACTAAAGATTTTTCAGGCATCATTCTACAAAAAAAGACCGATATAGGATACCCTCGATGAGCAAAAGAACATTTAACTGTAAAATGCAAGGTTTTTTCTTTCTAATTTTGTTTTGTTTGTTGTATTTTTGGGGTTTATTTTTGGGGGATTGCGCTTGGAATGTTAACCATAATAAATTGTTGATAATTAATAATAATGGTTAAATTGAGGGTCAAATTGAGAATGCAATGTGTCGGGATTATACGCCCAACAGCCTGCTTTAAAAATATTTTGATTTTGACGAACACAACAAATACGACAAACTCAACCTTCGAATTGAATGTTTATTTTCCATCCATGGTTGAAGCAAGGGGCACGGGTGCTGTCATCGAGTGCAAAACATATTACTTTTTCGTTTTAAATTGAGTCATTATTACTCAACATATTCAATTAATTACCTTTCTGAGAGTGAGAGCAAGCAAGCGTCACACAAAACTAGCGGATTGTTGCATCGTCATTACGTGCTCACTTGTAGCCCAAAAGATGAACAAAGAGATACTTATTGCAGCGCTCAGTGGGCCTGTTTGGGCTCTCTACATAGCCCACACTGTTTATTACCTGTTTGTTGTGGTCATGTCAACTATAACTGTAGTAGACTTGATTTAGTCTTGCTCACCTCTTCGTTGGAGTAAATAATACATGTACTAACGCTGGAAGTGCTGAACTTGATAGGGTGGGGGGACCTAAAGGGACACGTTGCCTTGAAATTGACGAGTTGGTCTAATAAAAAGCGTTTGTAACCGTTTGTTATAAAATGCATATGGTTAGAAAGATGTTTATAAAGTAGAATACAACGATCCACACAAATATGCCTCGAAATTGCCGTGGTTTTCCTTTTACATCGTGAACTAACATCGGCCATTTACAGGGAGTCAAAATGTTGACTCCCATAATGGCCGACCGTGTTAGTTCGCAAAGTAAAGGGAAACCACGCAATTTCTATTGCAATCTTTCTATAACCATATGCATTTTATAACAAACGGTTACAAACGCTTTTTATTAGACGGCAACTCGCCCGATCTAAGGCAACGTGTCCCTTTAACTGCAGTAGGCGGGTCGGATAGTTTACAAAGACATTGAAATATTCTGCAGAGGGGGGGTATCTTGGCAAATATTAATGGAAGTGGTCCATTGGGCTTAATTACATATCACGATCCACGACACCCGTGTTTGTTTCCTTCTTATTTTTGTTTTTTTATAACACTATATAGCACTCAGCGTCATGTTTGCAGAAATGTTTAATTCCTATAATGTGAGCGCTGTGACTTGATAGAAACTGTCGACTTGAAAATTTAATCTGTATCGATGCTTCTCAGGATGGTCTCCACTTTTCAGGTTTGAGACAATATTATCAACTATCGTAATACAATTAAGGTATGATGCAGAAACAGTGTAGCTCACCACCTTTACCTCGACCCTTGACCTTTTCACCCCACACGAATCCCAACTTAATCAACAGAAACATTCCAAATTTCCTCGGGAATAGTACTATTAAAGTATAAAGTGTCACTTCTAACTCACTGAGTAAGTCGGAGAAACAGAAGGTGCCCAGCCAGGCCCCAGTCTGACCGGGACCGTCGTGGTGAGTGCGGACCCAAATCAGCAGTGGCTGACCATAAAGCTTCGTTTGACCATGCTCTATTTTGGTTTGACGGCACTTTTCCAACCCAGGGCAAATCCCATGGGAAAAAAAGAACTTGGATCATTTAGTGGAGGATATGTGGATTCAACTTTGACTTTTTGGAATTGATTGCCACTCCCCTTTAATGTGGGAATTCCCCGTGAACCCTGCGCACCCACCATGATCTGTTTTCTGTGTATCCGCTTCCTGCACATAGATTGCGCATGCAGAATCCTTCCTTTTTTCTTAGAATCTTAGCTCCAGGCTATTGCGTCGAAGCCCGGAGAACATCGAGTCAAAGGTCAATATCACAGCTGGATTAGGCGGCGGTTTGGATCCTAAGAGGTAAGGTGTAATTTGAAGCCAGATCGAGTTTTTTGCGAGAACAGGTTGTTTACAATAACCAGTATGGAACTCATGCACATAATATAGCCATTCGTGCGTTGGGTGAACCCTTGATTCGCCCAGCCTTTGCATACTCGTGGTTTGTTGAGCCCACGGGAAACCGTTGGGCACACGTAGGCCTATTGACCGTATTTTGAACAGCAGGGCACTTTCAACACGGCGAATTTCCTTGCATAACAATTGCAGTTTTACTTATTAAGACTGTTTGTTGTTTTCTTGTGACAATGGCAGCTAAATATTTAATAATAACGGTGAAAAGATACCCAGTTCAACTTTGCATGCATCGAAAACGGAACTCACTTACGCGCGCCCTCACGTGGTAAAAAAAATAATGATTCCGTAGGAAGTAGCTAGATTGTAAACCATCCACGGAATTTATGACAATGCCCCACTGCACTACAGAAGCCTTCTTCAGTGTCAACAAATATAATAAACAATCGTCCACTCCTACGGATTAACAATCCATTTTTTTTATACCGGATTCACAATTATTACGGATTCATGATTGGAAATTAATCCGTAAAACAGATTCATCTGTAGTAACGTCCTTAATGACGGACTGGACATTCATTTTTTGTGGGCGCTTGGGCGCTATTGGGCTTTCATATTCTGCATTCTCAGAGCCTTTCTGAGCTAACTTTTGAGCAAAAGTATATATTTTCAAGGTTTATGATGCATTTTCATAATCTTTCATGCCATCTTAGTGGATTATTTTCGACGGAGGCATGCAAAGTACTGTGCAACTTGATTAATTATCTTTATTTTTCAATTAGGGGCAGTGGGTGCACACCCTTAACCTGGCTTTACTGTTTCTTGTGTAATGTATAGTATTGATGAACTATAGGGGGCAGTATGTTTATCACCAAAACGGCAAAATATAGGGGGTCCTCAGGTTAAAAAGCCCCCCCCCCCACAGGGTTTAGAGGACGTGCACTGCTCGAACCAAAAGTACTGTAATGTAAACTGCACAACCTATATCTATACAAGCTTCAATACTATTTCGAATATCCACCGCGTTATATGGTGATCCTTGAACCATTTTCTAGATGTAACGGTTTAAAGTATTATTTTTTTCATAGTGTGCCTGTCTTGTGGAACTCAGTGCCCATTGATATCCGTTGCTTGACACCTTTCTCTTTATTCAAAGAACCAGTCAACAGCTTTCTCCTCGATTCAATTCCTATGCAACTCAAAGTTTATATCTTGTCCCTGTGTATATAGAGTGTCACTGTACCTTTAAATTAATTAATAAATATTTTTATCGGCAGACTGAACCTTTAGGTTCTAGCCTTCTTTATATCTATATTTTGCATATATTTTGTATATACATTTCTATCTTGTATCTCTTTTGTGTAAATTGTTATTGAACTTGTGGAAAGGTATAAAATAATAACAATTGTTTAAACAAACACAGAACAAAAAACGCATTTCCACTTAATTTTCACCTATTTTTGCTACTGGCGACACCGACTCAATTAAGATTAAAATGAATCGATCTGATGTGCCTGCTCTTGCCTCGCCTGCCTCATCGTACCTTCATGGCACACAACAAATACCATATTTATGTATATGACTTTAGCTTTTCTCTTTCTCTTTTACAGTAACTAATTTTGAAACCAACGGATATATCCCATAGTCAAAGTTCGTCATGGCAAGGCAGTCAGAGCCAAACGATCTTCATTTAATTCGAGCCGTTGCGTTTTATAACCCGATGGCACCTCCGCTGGTACCACGAGTTCTCATCGACGCACTTCCTCATCTCATGGAGAAGATTCGGGTATTTCCCGAATATGGGATGTTGGGCGTCAGCCGTCCAACTCCATACCAGCGCATAGCGGGCGCCGTGACCCACCTATCACTGGTATACAAGAACTTGGGGAAGGCAAATTACATCCAGCAACCAGATTTTACTGACCCTGCGTTCCAAGCTGCCTACGTGTTTCAGTACCTGGTGAAACACTGCCATCTGATCTACCAGACCCTGTGGAAGACTTTACCGATCAACATCGCAAGGGTCTGGCTCCAGAAGGGCGTAAATGTTTGCTCGATCGGAGGCGGTCCTGGCACCGATATCATCGGGGTCCTGGTGTTCCTTCGATCCATGGGGTCGTACCTGGGATGCCCGGAGAACACTGGGCGTGTCATGGGTTACGTTTTGGACAAGTTTGGCGCATGGGAGAGCGCCTGGTCGTCTCTTAGAAGCAATAATACCACTCTGAGAGACAGTCAGATCTACTGCTCTTACATCACTTGCGATCTCCTGGACGAGTTGCCCACAGCTGCCACGGAAGAGGAGATCCGACAGGCCGACCTGGTCACCATGATTAAGTCACTATCTGCCTTTCAAACGTTCCTGAAGGATGGACGTGACATCAGGCAGTGTGCCGTCACTAAACTTCTCAAGCAGTTGAAGAGAGGTGCTCTCGTCCTCTTCATCGACAACAAGGACGGACTGTCCAGACGAGCCTTCTACACCGGATACAGGAGCCAGAACAGGATATTTCTTGAAGACATGGCGATGCCTGCAGGGTTACGGGTCGTAGGAGAGTGGCACGGTAAGACAACCACTCGGGTTGAGTGGGACGCCCACCGTTGCCTGAAAGCGCATCTCGATCGGTTCCAGTTGGACAGCTGGAAAGTTCCAGGACTACGTACATGCGATATCAGTGCATTCCTTCTTCAAAAGCAATAACATTGAACATTTCAGTGGTCAGTGGCTATACATACACAAAGGACAGCCATGGGCATGTATACCCTAAAAGACATTTGTGTATTCGTCTGAAATAATATTATTATTAAGCATGAAACAAAATGAATCACCAATTTAAATCAGATGACAGCAATACACTATTATGCAAAAATGTTGAATAATAATGAAAACACGATTGTTCAATGTAAAATTTTATCTCCAAAGTTCAATAGATGTACTGCCAGTTTTTACTTTTAATGGTATCTCGTCACTTCGGCACAAGCAAACACAGCACCTTGCTTATGGCACCCACAATAAACTCGGCACACCCATGGGTATGTGCAACTACAAATTCGACCTCTTCCAAAAGGCCGATTACCAATATGTTCTACTTTTGCGTGAGTATAAACAATTGCGGCACCTTTGGTCAAACAGTCGGCTATTTGCAATTGAGTTTCCCAAAGGGGGACATTTTTTTGCAAAGTCTCTAACAACTTTTGAAGAAACTAATGCAGAGAGTAAGTCCGCCCAGACATTTGTTGTGTCATTTATTGGTTTCGTCATTATAATTAATGCCAATATAACAAAACTGGAGTAAACGGTACATTTATTTATTTTATATTTGTATTTAAAACGTGTGGTTATTTATAGACCATGTTACCCTTGTTTACAAAGTGGTGACCTTGTACATTCTAAAGCGTTTCCTGGAGGGCAAGATACTACACAGGCTATATGGGAAAATTTACATTTTGTGTCATAATTTTCACTAAAAATCAAAATTTACAAAAGCAACAGCTTTACAGTTTTTAAGATGTTTCCCGTTTCTTCATATCAAAAGTTGAGAAAAATCAGACAATGCAATCTCCATAAAATACAAGATTTGTTGTTTTCTTCCAAATGTGCCTGCAGGAAGTCCAGGCTCTGTGGCTCTTTTGTAAACATGTGACGTCAAAGGTCACATCGTCTATAGGTTTACAAACTTTTTTTTTGGGGGGGGGGGTACTGTCACTTACAGTGCCAGGTAAAACCATGTAGTTGAGTACCGGTAACTAATTGCCAAAAAATTTTGAGAAGATTTGGGTTAGAAAGTTTGGTTGTTTCTAATTCTTTGTCATTTGAGTAAATTCAACATAATAAACAACGAAATCCTCGCCTCTTCGACGATTGCCCACCACACCACCTTCGGATATCTATTAATTATAAAGTATATGCAGTCGTTCTGTGGTTGCATTTTATCGGAAATTAAAAATTCTTTGCTTTAAAAAAACGTATTATCTGTTACAGGTGTGGGCCGACATCAAACTTCATCTTGTACAGTTCACCCATACCACATGTAATGACGTCACCCTCGGTCACGGGATGAATATTTGGGGGACTTCCAGTCAGGATGAGGTCCCCCTCATCGAGTGTCATGTACTTGGTGATGTGACTGATCATTTCAGGTACCTTAAAGATCAAGTCGCTTGTGTGAGCGTCTTGCTTTAATTCACCGTTCAGCTCCAGCCACATGCGAAGGTTGTGTGGGTCCGGGATTTCTGCTTTGTCTATAAACTTGCCTACAGGGAGTGCTGTGTCAAATGCCTTGGCAATGGTCCACGGGTGACCGATCTTTTGGAGGGGTAGTAACAAGTCAACAGATGTCATGTCTAATGCTAGGGCGTAGCCTCCGACGTGGTCCATAGCGTTGGCTGTGGGGATCTTGAAGCCTTTCCTTCCAATAACTATACCCAGTTCAACCTCATAGTAGAGCCCTTTGCAACCTGGTGGAGCCTGGAAGGGGGGGGGGGGAGGGGGGCACGAAATGATATTAGTCACGGGCTACCATTATACGTTGGAAGCCATGCTCGTCATTGAGCAAATTACAAAATTCGTGTCACGAAAAGTACGGCCGCCGGACTGCCTTGCGCTTTTACAAACCCGAATGGTGCAAAGACGCAGCTCGTTGTGTGTGCCAATCAACAGGGCGCGCGGTTTTTGAAACGCGAACCTCGTCCTGCGCGCGCACATGTACAACAATACACTGGTGCGCAGGATTTAAAACGCTTATAGCTATTACAATACTGTAACAATTTTATTTATTTATTTATTTATTTATTTATTGTTTATCCTGGGAAATCCATTCAGTAAGAAAAACTCACTGATCTCCCATGGATCCCAGCTAATAACAACAGAAGTGCACTTCAGTAAAACATTGCACATGTAGGCCTATGACGGGACCCGACGGTGGCCGGATAAACAAAGACAGCAGACCTCCCTCATGCTACAAGATCCAAACACCTCTCAGTTCACACATAATTTATTTTACCGGAAACTGGTAAAAATATTAGAAACCCAGTATTAATCGCTATATAAATGCAAGCTGTTATACTATTATTGGATTTAAGAATGGATTCTGCGTCAGTGTGCACAGTCCCCCTGATACCCAGAATTGGGTTAATTCGGACCCAGAAGTTTTTACATTGTATGTAATAGCTCATGTTGCTTATAATTATAGATTCTAACACAGTTTGGTTAGCCATTACTACGACTGGGCGAACGAAACTTGTATGATTGGAACACGCCATGACAATGACGGGGCTGCCTTTGTTCTCGCTTCCCATTGTGAAACTTTCGGCGTGGTTCTTTTCAATTTTCCCAACTGAGATTAGCTTGGATTCAATTGGCATAGAAAGCTATACGGGGATCCACGTCGGATGAACGGTTCATATAGCATTTCTGTCAGGCAAGACAGGTGTATAAACTTGCGCTGTCGTTTCTGTCAGGCAAGGTACTCATTAAAGTGCTGGTAAAAGAAGTTCTACATTTTGCTGTACTATTTCAACATGAAATCAAGTATTTTCTAAAATAAAAATGTAAAGCCACGAAAAGGTTTTGAGATACTTCCGCTCTTAATGACAAAGAAATAAATATAGAACGATGCTAGAAATGGTAAGTTATTGTTAATTCTTCGTGACATTGAGCCGTGTACACAATTTGTGCCTGCAGGAACTCTACAACAAGGCTATATGCGGCTCAACGTGTTTTGAGTTTACGAAAATCAGCACGCATGATTGTGTGCATAATACTAATAGCAGGCGTAACCAGTCGAACTTACCCTTATCAAAGCCCCGTTGCCTTCTTCCAGGTAGCAACTTGTCGGTTTGAGAAAAAGCAGTGGCTCTTTAGGGAGAGGCAAGTTAAATTCCTTGGCAAGTTGTCTGAAAATAATATTTTACAAATAAAATATCCCCAGGACATGACTCACTTTCTCGTCTACTTTCAATGTCACTCTTCGTTACAAAAAGAAAAGACATTTAAAACTCACGGGGTGTAGTTAGCCCAGGTTGGACTCCTCCGTTGCATGCAGTGGCACTGACTGACGTCCTACCAGGGCTAGGGGTGTAGTTATAAATTAATGCTCCTTTTAAAATGGTCTACATTGTATAAGATGGAGGAAAACATGCACCAGGCAAGGAGTTCCACAGAGATGCGGTGTACGTGCAAGGATAGAACTGTTGGAATGGCTCATTGAAGTGCAAGATAATTTTGAGTGACGTCAAGAATTCACGCCGGTTGTCCACAAGAAAGGGCTCCCACTTTTGACGGTAATATTCATCTTTTTGAGAATATTTCAACAGTTAAGTTTAATTATAAAATATTGATCTATGAAGATGTAAATAAAAACCGATTTCAATTGCATATTTGTCTGTCGGATTATGTTTCAAAAATTTTGCAAAACTGGCTGTCCGTACGGGAAGCTTTATTCCATTCGGCGTCACAAACAGAATTCAACCCATGGTTTACGTTCGGTTACACGACACAATTCATTGAAGAATTTACGAATGGCATTCAATACACCATGCATATACTAAAATAAGATAAATGTGAATATACTCACCTATAATTTAAACCAACTCCGACAATTTTGCGACCTTTCTCAACGAACCTACTCAGTGCCAATGACGCAGCCATCTTAAGGTGTTGTTTTAAGGCAATGAATTAAGTGGTTGAATATACCGTCCTAGATGATGTCCACTTTCCCACACTAATTTCCTCTGGTCTGAAACCTCCCTCTTAACTCGCCTACAGAATTTATGGGATTCCAATCAGACAAAGAAGACACAATCACGGGGCCGGGGGGTTCACGTCGCACACAATGTGAAATGGGCAAAGGGCATGGCGAACCATGGAGAAAGGAATCACAAAGCATGCAACAACCCAGGGGTTGATTTCACACATGTATTGTGACATCACTCTGCGACTGCGATGGATTTGCAGTTACGATCAGTCTTAACTCTTTGTGAAATCGAGCACAGGTTAGGTTATATGGTAACTATGGCGGCCCTGAAAGGACACTTAACATATAAATTTACGTAAATATACGAACTGTGCCTCAAGCGCAAATATTAATATTTGCAAATTGGGGCAAAAACCGTAAATATTTACGAACATACTCATATTAATACATAAGTTTGATGTCCCTTCAGCTAGGGCCACCATAGGTAATATATGTTTCTTCTTTGAAAATGAAAGCGGTTATCTTCAAATATTCACGAAATTGGCAAATTCACCCCAAAAACCGTGGCAAATAAATTGTAAACAGCGCTTTCAAACTCCTGTAAAAAAAAAAATAATAACCTTAGGCCGGGCCGAAGCCAACCAAGTTTGGAAAACTACCTCCATGAAAAGCCGTCAATGCAAAGCACAAATAGATAGACACAGTTTGAAGTAATTTCAAAAATAGTCTCGAGTTTGTTGGAAACAAAGCAACAAATTATTATTTTTTTTCTTTGTTTGCAGAAATGTTTAATTTGATCCAACTAGTCTTGTTTCGACAGTACACCTTGACAAGATCACGAAAGTACATTGCGTTTTCCCCGGGAAAAGTCATTTTCAAATAAGACACCAACGAGCAGGATTCTCGATGCATGATCATCGAGTTGTTTATCATTCCGAGACGAACATCTTGAAGCCTGCCCGTGTATTTTGAATCCCCATCATTACGATACGTCCCTTGGTTTTAATTTTCAGTTGACTCTCCTGGGAATATCAGATACCAACGAAGAATGGGGTTTTCGCCATCTGTTGACAGACTTGCGTACTCCTCAAAGAATTTTATTTCGGCAAAAGAGCCACAGTGCATTGCACCGTGATTGCACTGGAACAAAAGGTCTGAAGAAACGTGTTGAAAAGATGGTGACGAAAAAACAACAACAGTATGAAAAACCAACACTATAAAAAAAAAAAAAAAAAAAAAAAAAAATTGACTATCACCCCCCCCCCCTACACACACACACAAAATCCGCATCCACTTGCCATGATCCGGTCTGCGAGGTTGGATTCGAACAGCGAACGGCAGGGGAATAATCCACCCGCCCACCCAGTTTTCTTCCACCAGTAAGAATGTAAACAAACGCTACTAAATATGAAGGAGGTTTTAGACAGTTGGTTTGTTGTATTCTTCAAATGGCATTACAATCAATGTGATGTACAAAATCGTGCTATAATGAATAAACTCACTTCAAACGTTATTGGTATAGGTTATTTGTCGACAAAATGAAGTACATTATTTGGCAGAATAATCGTAAAGAATTAGCATCAAAGTCTACAATTATCTCACAACCCCAGAAGTATATATATATGGTCAATGGTCAATAAAAAAAACGTGAATATATTATTGCAATGAAGGAAAACATACGTAAGACAGGAACCTTTTAAGTTATTTACATTACTGATATGAAGTATCTAATTACATTTAATAGTGGGAAATAAAATGCCTCACGTATATTTTGAGTAAATAAACAAATAAATAAACAAAAAGACAGAACTGGTGGAGGGTGCGGAAATCAGTTAATGGCAGATTTTAAAAATTGTAAAATCTTTTTGCAATTCAGTTAATTCTATTTCATTTATACTGTCCATTTTTAATTTAAAAAAAATAATCACTACAAAAAAAGTAAGTAATTGAATGCCTTTGCGATTATAAATTTTAGTTATTTATTTACTTATTTATTTGCTTCCAAATTACCTACATGTAAACCTGCTTCCCTCTGCTTTTGCAAACAGATGTCATAAATAAGTCTGACCTGCACTATAAAAAAATGATGACCATTACTTCAATAGATCGATCCATTAAGCCCCGCCTCCTTAAGAGTTGACCAATCACAGCCGCGAAACCCGATCACCATTAGTGCAAATATCACCAAATGGCTCAATTGGTGATCAGATTTCGCGGTTGAGATTGGTCAATGAGAAATGGGCGTGGCTTAATGGATCGGTGTACTGATTCAATTCATGAATGAAAACAACAAGCACATCTGACTGTTTTTTTGTTTATATATTTAAATGACTTTGGACTGACTTGCAGTTTGAAACCACTACCTATTTTTGTGTTGTAACTAGAAAGCTGATCAGAAACACAAGAGCTCATTCTCGCTCTCTAAACTGCTCGGTCATGACACACAACCTATGTTGTGTGTTACATTCTGTACATTGTACAATACAAAACAATGAAAACTGGCGATGCATTCTTCAAAATCTAACATGCTATCTACTTTTTATTTGCAATCCATTGTTTGGACAAAGTGTTTTCTTAACAATAGCAAGAGGTTTGTACACATCAAGTACATGATATCAATTCTTCTTTGAGTACAAGCTGTCGTTAAGTTATGCGGTCTTGTCAGGGGAAATTCTGTAAATCATTGAGAAAGACACCCATTATTCACATAACAGTTACAAAGACAATGGTTTTTCCATGTCTTTGTGCACAAAACCTTGCGTCGCCAGCATCCCAGCTATGGCCGCGTGCAGCACTTGTGCACTTGTATTGTTCTATTATTGGAATGAAAATCAATTTCCCCAGGGATTTTATTTGGTAGAAAACAAAACAACAAGTTAACTTGCAGATTGTAAGCTAAAGAATACCATCAATTCATAATAAATAATAATTTTGTGCAAACCTTAAAGATTTACTAAGCTTATTGAATACATGAAGTTGGCAGGAGAATGTCAAGTTAGCTAGTCAGTCAAAATACAACACATTCAAACCACAAGTGTTGATTACACATCCAACAGCACAATTAAGGGCAGATAACAGGACGAATAGGAAACAACAAGAAATTTGTAGTTTTAAATGTAGGAGAAAAACCCACACAACCAAGTAGGGACTGAAAACCCAATCTCCATGCAAGGTCTGCAGTTCTGAGGTAAGATTCAAACAGAGGTGCACAGAGACCGATGAAAGGCAGGGAAACAAAAACCACTGAGCCAACCAGGTTCCCTTTCCCAAGAGTTTGATGGATTCAGTAGTGGTTTCATATGTAGTCTTTTGAAAACCCCAAAGCATGCAAGGTCATCCAGTCTGCATGGTCTCAAAACTCAGATGAGTTGAACGTTTATATAAACTTGGCTTAATTCACCAGATGGACTACATTGCAATTATCACAATGTAACAAGTAAAATCAATTTCCCTGGGTCTAGTGGTAAGACATCTGCCCTAGAATGGCAACAGTCGTGAGTTCGAATCCCACGCAAGTAATATGCATGTTGGTTTCTTTCACAGGACTCTGGAAGGTACTGTTTAAACACATACTTCGGTGTGTGGGTACAACACG
>JAUELU010000003.1:12198073-12208233 GCA_032357145.1 Evasterias troschelii
ACATAAAAAAGTTAAACACACAATATGAAAGCAAAACAAATGGCGAAAAGTTTCGAATATTGACAAGCAAAACCTTTAAAAGTACAGAAGGTACAATTCACGACAAAATGCATGAATCCTTTTCGGTTGTTTAAACATAAGAATGAAATAACACGTTGTGACACTCATTAGGAAGGAAGGGGACTGGGGATACGCCAAAAATGGCCAAACCATCATAATACTGACGTGATATTTATTTGACGAACAATTCATCAACGACTATGGGCGAGACTTTTAAAGCCGTAAACGAAATACTACATTTAGCTAAATTCTGGTATATTCGCGTTAAATTAAAATGCCGGGTCTTATTGGGGCCACAATAGAAGGCTGTGCGAATCCGACTGAGTAGATGCACTTAGATTGATGTACCCACCATATATCACACACGCCTAACAAACACACTGAGTATATACACACGCATTGCATACAGACAGAAATGATTTCTCGTAGATAACTCAGAGACGGTATAGCGTTTCCAGTTACTCAGAATAATTTCACTGGGGCTGGACGGTTAAAGTGGTTTTCCTCTTCCATGGTTGAAGGCGAACGGGTCTTTTTTCCTGTCTCTCTTTCTCTCTTTAGGTCGTCCATAGGTCGTCTAAGTCCACTTTACTCCACCCGCTATCTACCTCGGATAGCGCGTGCGGTGATCTAGTGACGCCTGCGGTCGGAGGCGTGTCCCCCGTACCGCCAATCAACGACGGGATACGCGCACCTGTGGCTTAGCATCGCCGCTCCTATACGCGTGTCACCAATCTCAAAGCCATAACAAACTCATCATTCCAGTTGTTACGAACATGCATCACTGCAGTGAGGGATGCGGGGACAGGGTGGTAATACCGCGTCAGTCTCCATAATGCACATACGTACATCATGTACAGTCTGAGCCAGTGAGGCGGCATCGGTACGGCTACGGGGAGGAGTGCATTTGATTCAATAGTGCTGTAACATGCGGGGTGTGACTGATAGGATGATATGTATCCATGTTACAAAGCTTCACGCAAACAAACATGACTTTGTTGAAATGCTCGTCTCAACTTCGCAGCGCCGTCAGTTGAATTTCAACGGAGGCACGGTCGACATCCGCGAATCGGTCACCATGCACGAACATTTACGATGAATTAGTCAACTCTGTTCGTCACATTACCTGCACCGCAAAGTCACATAATTCTGATACTCGTTGATTTAGTGTCATCTCGGTGGAGGTTTCCAGGAGATGGCTGAAACCCTTGACAATTCTTCACTGCTACTTCGTAAAGAGGAATGATATTCTTGTATAAGAGAGAAAGACGACTAGATTTGAAGTCAGCGATTCAGCTAAAACAAAGGTATGTACAATCTTCTAATTCAATGCATTAACTTGTTGATAAATTTTGTTGGAGTCTGAAAAAATACAATTATTAAATCATTTCAAATGCCTGAATTTTCTATTAGTCTTAAAAGCCGCTGATTGTGAAGAGAAGAAGAAAAAACATACGAGGCAGATTTAATATATTACTTGTACAAAACATTTCAAGCGAGGGGGGAAAAGACTTGAGGATAAGGATACCAAGAAGCAGGGAACTTGAGAACGAATTCCAGTAGGATAGGGTATCGATTGCTTATCACTGATACCCTACCTGAAACCCTTATGGTTGTTCTCGAGAGAGGGGAACCCAGGCTGACGTAAACACCTTAGTTAGCACACAGCCGAGGCAACCCAAGTGAATATCCAACAATCACAATCTCTTTCTCTATCTCTTTCTTAGGATACCGTTGTCTTTATTGATTACCCAGCTGGAAGCCAACGGATGTGAGTTACATCACTCCGTGTGTTCTCTTCGGTCATGTGGACAAAGTGGTTTTAATTAGCGGTGCTTCAGAGCTGGCTCTGCATGTTATGTTAAATAGAGGACAGCGAGATATCACGGATGGAACTTCAATAAAACAATTCGCTGATTATATTAAAGACCGTTCTCATACACAGATTGACTTGTGTTTGGTGGAGTGGCTATGGATTACCTCAACTCCACGGTCAACTCAACGGGCCAATGGATGGGTGATGTGAACACGACCAGCATGTCACCCAACGAAACGTTCGCTTTTCCCCCTAGTGGGTATCATATTGCACACATCATTGTCTGGAGTATAGTGGTAGGACTCATCGTTATTGGGATTGTGTTTGGCAATGTCCTCGTCTGCATATCGGTGTGTAGAGTCAGGGCACTAAAAGGTATCCAATATCGGTTCCTGGTGTCGCTCGCCCTGGCAGACTTAATGGTCGGAATCTTAATTGTGCCACTGAGCATAGCGAATGAACTACTCGGATGTTGGGTGTTTGGGACCTTTCTCTGTCTAATTTGGAAGGTGATTGACGTGTTGGCATGTACAGCTTCCATCCTCAACTTGTGCCTTATCAGTCTCGACCGCTACTACTCCATTACCAGACCAATCAAGTACGCAAAATGGCGAACGTACCAACGCGCCTACATCATGATCGGTGCAGTGTGGACACTTTCTTTCATAATTTCCGTACCGCCTCTTTTTGGATGGCGGAACGAGGACCGAGTTGTGAACGGTTATTTCTTGTGTGAAGTCAGTAGTGATACCGGTTATGTACTGTACTCAACAATGGGGTCTTTTTTCATCCCTGCGTTTGTAATGGTGCTCGTGTACATTCGAATTTGGCAGGCGGCAAAGAAACACGCCAGGACGAGTCTCGGGCAGGGCCTGGGTGACCCCAGACCAGCGACTAGTCACGCAGGAAATTGCGCACGATCCACCGCTTACGAATTGGTCGATACGGAGGAGGCGTCCAGCCAAGCGGCCAGTTCCATGCTCCGGGTGGATCAGAACCGGAACAGTCAGAACTGTCAAAAGGGGACTCCCCGTGAGCCCTTTAGCGAAGGCGGCAGCCGAAAGTACACTAGTAAATCGCTTCTCTCTCCATCCTCTGCTGCTA
The DNA here is from genome assembly GCA_032357145.1 of Evasterias troschelii. Lineage (NCBI taxonomy): Eukaryota > Metazoa > Echinodermata > Asteroidea > Forcipulatida > Asteriidae > Evasterias > Evasterias troschelii. The sequence continues at coordinate 12,201,054 of JAUELU010000003.1, forward strand.
GTGATATGCGCCGCCGGGCCTCGTCGTGTGATTACCGTGAAGTTGAGAGAAAACGTAGGAAAGTAGCCCACGCACGTGAGAGGAGAGCGACTGTCGTCCTCGGCATCATCATGGGCAGTTTCCTCGCGTGCTGGTATCCCTTTTTCCAACTCTATGTTATCGCCACGCTCTGTGGAGACTCTTGCAACATTCCCGTCCTTCTATTCAAGTTTGTATTCTGGATCGGCTACTGCAACAGTGCGTTGAACCCTCTCATTTACACCATTTTCAATCGTGACTTCCGTAAAGCTTTTAAAAAGGTCCTGGGCATACGGTGAGATTGTTCACGGTCGTGTTGTAAACGATCTCGTCTCGGCGGTCCCAACATTCTCAGCGTGATTGCAAGGTAATTATTAAGCAATCTCTCGATGTGTAGTAATTGGGAACGGATAACTCATCGTATGGGACGTCACTAAACTACGCCGTGATATAAGCCCCATAGCCCCTTTAATGTAATTGTAACGTGTGAACGGATTTTATTTCAGAGTTGATATCTCCATTTAGTGTTACCCAGTACAATAGGAACTTGCAAGTTGTGATCTAGAAACCGACTTTAAAAATGTACAAAAAGTCAGTATGGAGCGGCCGCATGGTTGTAAAGGTCATTGTATTAAGGTGACAGCATTTACAGAACTCAGACAAAATGTAACGGTCTTGAAGCCGCAGCACTGTTTCAATGAACCATGCATTACATGCCTTGTGAACGAATGTGGTAATGGATTCAGGGCAACGTTAAGTTGTTCCACGGAGCCGTTTACAACAACTAATTATATATGGTACTTCAAAAGTCACAACAAATCAAACTTTCCAATTAATGTAGCCCAACCAAACCGAGGCTGGAAAGAAAATAGTCTGGTATCTGTCTGATATAAAGTATTTACCACTGTTTAAACAGACCTGGATAAAGGCATCGTCTAAATTGCTTTGCGTACAGGGGAAAAGTCACAAACAGTTTACTGTAACGGTACGCAGCATTTCCGATTTTTACTTGATTCGGCTAAGAAAAATTAAAGTAACAATTTTTCACTGCTAAGCAGATCCGTGTATACAAATAATTACAGACGTTTCTTTATAAAGCGCTTTATGACACCCGACGGGCTTCTCAAAGTATTCATTTGTGTCAAGATATAGATAGAATTAGAGCTACGTTTGAGTTACGGGAACACTTGCTTTAGCACCCTGCAGGGGTTTTTACAAGGGTTTGCGGTGCAACCTGCAGCCAACAATGCCAGAAACACTGGAGCCAACCCTGTCTCTTATTGACGGTTTAACTGGGTAAAAGATACACGGGCAACACTTAATATGGGACCTACGGCTTCACGTCACACTACAAGTAATTTGCATAATGTGTTTTGAGTTATTACAATTAGTGTTCGTATTTATTTTATTCAATGAAGGCTTGAATACTGATCGGCAGGTGCATAGTTCTTCTTTATAATATCTTCAATCCACCCCATCCCCTCTAAACAATTTTCGTTTGAAATGTTTACATCGAGACGAAACAATATCCACCTTGCCGCAAAAGGGTGACTGAAACTCTACACTCCGTTTTTAAGTTACTGTAAAGGTTGCTGTTCCCTTTATATCATCAGGCCCTTTCACTGTCGACCCTTTGACGGACGAGTCGTTTAAACCTAGAAATCAGCTCGCTATTCCAAATAAGTTAGACTTTACATGTATACCCGTCCTGCAGGATGACACTCGTAATTAGATTGACATTTATGTCTCACGTGAAAGACGAAACTTGCAGACTCACTTGCGAAGAATTTGTGTGAATTTTTATTTAAATCAAGTTTGTATCTTTTGAATTTACGATTGGTTTGAATGTGGAAGACCACGCCACCGAAAATATCCAAAACGATTGCAAATAACGTTTGGGTTCAGTTTTAATCAAAGGCCTACACCGGTATTACTGCTTTCCTTTATTTGTCCTGTAAAGGTTAAACCGAACTATCGAATTCATGCAATATTTTCTTCATTATGCCTGTGCTTCTTGCTCGAAAAGGAAGAAGACATCCACGTCTGCCTGTGTAAACATTTCCAGTCCCTTGCTATGATGCTCGGCTGCAATTATTTCGCAGTCAATCAGCAGGTCCCTCTGGCCTAGATTTTTTGGTTCCGCGCCATTAAAGTCCTCTTGTGGTACTTTTCTGCGAACATTTTTTTTTAAAAACAATTCTAAGATTCATGGCCTAGTTTACTCCACGCTGGGGTTATGTCTCCCTAAGCAAACCAAACTTAAATAGCAGCAAGACTCGCACGCTGTGAACATGATTGATAAAGTGACTTTTTATGATGTACTGTCGCCAATTCGTCTTCGTTTCCACCTATTTTAAATTGCAAAATTTATCGCGCGGCATTTTACTCTAAATATATACGGTTGTGTTTGAACATCTCCAGATGGTTTGTTTCCTCCGAGCTTTGAACTGCGTTGTTTATCCGGTGGTGTCGAGACAGAGATATCAACACAGAATAAAATGAAACATACAAAATGTAACAAAACAAAAGGGTACTGAAATTTGTTGACATAAACGACGTCGGACTATAATGGTACTTTTCGGAGGCTAGTACCCTCACTCAATGTCATTCAACATACATGAAAAAACAAACCCGTCAATAGTTTAGCTTGATCAGTCATCAAAGTCACGAGGAAATAGTTGGGGTAAATAAAATGACAAAACAATCTTATTTCTAACGTTTTCACTGTTTTCAAATATCTGGGTTTTAGATTCGCGTGATCAAATCTTATTGTTTTACACAGTTTTTCGAAAACGATTGCATTTCAAGAAAACGCAACTCTTGTGATTTGTTGTCACCAAGATGATCTGTATGCCATGTAAGTTATGTGCAAATCTGTGGGCAGTTATACTTTAAATCTTACACCAATGTTTGTGCACCTTGAAATATCGCTGACTAAAATGCAGACTATAGTAAAATGTCCGTGTTCCCCCATTTTTTAAACTGAAAACTGTTTCACTTTTAGAAGAGATAATTGCATTGATGATAACAACTCTGTAAAGTAGATTGTCCTTAATTTGTTGTAGTTTTGGCGTAGTCTTGAAATTATTTGAATGGATAACAATAACGGTGTAACAGCATTCGCAAACGGAAACCACAACAAGTTGAATTCTCATAAACTTGCCTTATGAGGTGGGTTTCGCAGATTCGAATTTGTCGACATTCATGGATTGATTTACCAACGGGGGCATTTCAGACGATGTAGTAGGATGCTTGTTACCATTACCATCTTACAAGGAGGCTTTTGGATATAAATAACACTGGGGTCACCACTGAAGTATGACTCTACCTTTAAAAATGATAAACCAACATATCAAGAAAATCTGTATTATGTTGGGTCTTATAGCCAGTCAGCTGTACACTTTCCATAACAATTATACACAATAACGCTGCAGATGAATTTACTTCTTCAATCTTTGACTTGCCGTTGAAAATAAGGAATAATTGTGACTTGGGTGAACCTTCTACGCAGTATATTGGCCTTTGCTATTTTGACACAATTCTTGTCAACCATGTATAAAGGAAGAGTGCTAGCAGTCCAACTGATCCGTAAGATGTGCTTTTAAATTGACGAACAGGAAGCTGATGCTCTCCACACGGGAGAGAGGAGGAGGGGAGAGGCTCAAATTGGTCAAGTCCATGTATACACAAAAATAACACCCAATGGCGTAAAGGCGTAAGCTGGTTGTTTTTCGTACGTGGTAGATTGTGAGGTGTGAAGGCAGTCGCATGGACTTGTGAGTTGTTTTTCCTAGCGGGTGAGCGCACGCCTTTAGACTGTGTGCTCGGAGGGCGTTTAGGTTTCATCTTGTGGAAATAGAAAATAGCAAGGTGACATCATAGTATATTTGACATCAATTCCCCGATCGTGATGGGATCGTTGATGACCAGGCTTATCAAAATAAAGCCCCGGGTCTGCTTAGCGTGGGTGATAGGATCATCTTTTGATGTATCCCGCGCGTCTATGCTATCTTTGAAATGGGCAGAGGGTCGGATACTGATCAAACTGAATGAGGTTTTCATAAGACACACGGGAGCTTGACTGATGAGAGGGTACGGCAAGGGGGGCACCGTCGCGCATAACGAGTGGTAGTGACCGAGACATCGTCTGGATGGATCGTGTTTAAGTTCCTGCGCGAGGGCACCAACCCCAGTCACGATGCCCAGGGCACTCTACAGACCACGTTCCATTTCGGGGATTATCGAGCAAGAGGTTTCAAATTGTATGGCTGGCTTTGTAAAATCAAATAACAATCACCAAATATTATTTGTTTGTAGTTCCTTACAAACAACTACTATGTCATTCTGACTCTTGCTGACAATTTACAATATCCCGTTTCACCATCGCGTACACCGTGCACGATTTGTTAAGTTCCCCTGTGGAATATTGGCGCCAATGTTTTCCCGCCTTTAAGCGGTTACACACTTTTAACAATTTCCACTCGGAGTCATTATGGATTGTTTCCTTGAATAACTTTGACGATAACATGGGGGCCTTTATATTATAAATGCAATCTATGATCAAACATCGCTCTTTGTCCCAAAATTAAATTCCCCTTGGTACAGCACTTTAATTTATGGCTTTTGTAATAAAATTGTGTACCCATTCATGGAGTTACGAACCCAACACAATATCTTTATTTCAGCTATACACTCCCTCTGTTTATTGCAGTGTGTTTTTTCTTTCACATCCCATTTATATGCATTTAAAGACATCGACCTGGAAATAATTGTATTCGGCTTTGCAAATCGTAGTTTTTCATCACAGATGACAGGTAGGAAAACTGAGAGAGGAAATTTCACAGAACCGATGAAAATGACTTAATCCTTGACGTCACAAGTTGCTTGCGGGCACGTTTTAAACCTATGACGCTGTGTGTGCCTCGTACTTTCTCTGTTGTCAGGAATTGTGTTTGTTTAAAGCTCCGCTTTTGGTTTATTGGTTTAAGTGTTGGGTTGACTCTCAATTCGATTTGACACGAATTACAGAGGCATAATTACCCCCGAGTATGCGCCCCGCTTTAATATTTGTCGGATTGACGTACACACAGATATTGTTTTTTGAAGTGAACAAAACGGAAAACATTGGAAGGCAAAATACACACAATTTGACTGATTGTGCTGGGCGTTAAATCAACTATGCATGTTGGATATGTGGCAAGTTATCAACATTGTATCTATGTGTAAGATGAAAATGCTAGCAGTTGCAATTAAGGGTTGCCATCGTATGCAATGATTGTATTCCCATTTGGAAGTTGGCATGTTACATTTTGTGTAATAACAGTTGATCCAATCGATTGAACGAAGGGCTGACAGAAGGTATAACGTTCCGGCAATGCGCGCCCAGACCTTCATGCGCCACAGCATTTTCTTGCTTTCCCACCGTTTAAAGGTAGGTTCATAGGTTTTTAAATACTCCGAAAATTAATGACAAATAAAAACTTACTGGATGAGAAGTACTACAGCTGTTGATAGTATAAACTACTTTGAGTCCCCTTCGAAATGATATGGTTCGGATAACAATTCATGCATTTTTAAAAGTCGTTTCTTAGATTTCTGAAGGTTGGATATGTAGATATGCAGATGATTCCCGCTGTCACCTAACTAAACACGGATGGTTTCAAAGTTCTTGTGAAAATATCGTAAAAGTTTTTTGCCGTTTTCTCAGCAGCAGTCACTGTATTCAGCTGAAACTTTCAAATGTGACTTTTATGGTATCCTTCTTGTTATTTTTGCCAAGAAATCTGCATTACGTTGACAAAAACAAATCTTTGACCTAACCTTTAAGCCAATGTTAAAAATGTGCTGCACCCCCTTCTTTAATTAAAACAAAAACTTTAATAACTACTCCGGTTGAAATGAAGAAAAAAATAACATCTATAAATTCTCGTATAGGACCAAGAGGCTCGTGTTACCATGATTGGTCATGTTTGGTCATTGTTTAATATAGGCAAACGGGTATAGTTCACCATCGATACACCTCATTCTGGATTCAAAGAGTCCGTTAGCAGTATTGGTATCTATTCAAGCTGCTTAAGTTGGGGGTTTTCAAATATATTAATAAAGTACCTTGTCTTGATTCAAGTACAGTGAGCATATCATTGAGGTTACAGAGACAAGCATCTGATCATGGAGAAAGGAACAATAGTTTTTCGTTATCAGCATCACCACTGAATTTTCGATTCCAAGAGGACAAACTGACATGATGGTTTTATTTTTTACAAAAAGCTCAACTGTATGTTAACAAAATGTCTTTGAGCACTTAATTTCATACAATTACCAATAGTGTATATAGGCCACCCTCTCCGTTGAGACGCACAAATCAATTCACCAAACTGGTGAAAAACAGAAGCAGACGTAGTGTCGGGATGATTGCGAAAACGTTTATATTCAAACGCAATCATACGAGCCAAAAAATTCACTTCTGTGAAATAACTTCGAGATGAAGTTATCAGTCAATAATGTTCGACCCAAGTTATTACGTTTTACGTATTAGCACACACTTTGCCGGCATGGCAGTGTTTACAAAGAGACAAGCGCACATATATTAGATTTGTGTTTTATAAGTCAGCAGAAAAGCAACGATGGGAAAGGGCTGGTTGAATGCTCTCTTTGATAATCTTGACAACAAAAGAACAAGAGCTGTCAAACAAGCTATAAAATAAATGAGTTAAATTATGGATTGGCTGAAGATAGTAATTCGCCTTCAGGCAACTTCATTCACCCAACCTCCAGACATGAGCTGTATTGGGCATTATAGGCTATAGGGAAAGGCGTATCTTTTTAGGTACAAAGCAAAAGTGCAGCTCGAATAAAATGTAATGAATGTTTTTCAATTCTTTCTCAGAAATTGCAAGCTGAATTGCCAGCTCTGTCGTGAAGCTATTCATGGGGATCAGATTCAGATGCTTGTACTTTGTCATTTGTACAGACATACCCTGTCTCAACAAAGGGTAATCTCAACGATCCCTCTTGAGATGGACACGTCTGGATACCAGAATAGTATGACCTTTGTCCCTTTCTCGTAAGAAAGAGTTTAGCTACGGCTACGGTGTGGCTAGACCACTGCGTCTGCAAAATGACCAGAGCCACAGCCAATAGCCAAAAGCCATTCCACAATAAT
>JAUELU010000003.1:12488757-12501406 GCA_032357145.1 Evasterias troschelii
ATCAGCGTACACAATGGGTATTGCGTGCATGCTGATACACCATGGTGGTAGCGTAACAAAGGTCTCAAAATAGCATGGACTAAAATACACTTATTTATGCCATAAATAACCCATTACGAGTTAACTTGAAATCGGTTGGATTCACTCCTGATTCTTTAAGGCGTAGGCCTAAGGGTTGATTCACATAGTTTTGAGGCATTGCATGGTGAGATATTATTAATGTATACTCAGTTTGCGTGAAAACCGTGTGTACCACATCTACTAAAAATGCTGTGTAGATTTGTTCTTTGGGAACGTGTTGTTTATTCTACTGCCGAGGAGTAGACCACATAATTCAGAAACATGCATATTTATGGAGTTAAATACACACCTCCTTTGATTGCAACCTTTCATATACATGTACAATCAGTGGGAGTTATTGATGTCGTTCCTGAAGGAGAATGGAAGCTTGGCTCTGCAAGCCATGATGCTTGGGAGCACAACCAACTCAGGGTATACTTATATTTTTAGTGCAATGTTTGCAAGAGAATTGCCACTGGGATAAACAATGAGACAATTTAGTGTGCTGCTGTCCTAAAGTTCGACAGAATAAAGGAATAACACAAGCGAGTGCGGGTTGCACTACGCAAAGACACCACGAGATGGCGCTTCAAAATACGTCACAGATACAACCGCGTTCACGCAAATACAAAAAACAAACACATTGTCCGTGTGAAATAGAAAGGCATTTTTAAAACCATTGAATTACATTGAATCAAGCTTATTCAAATGGGGGCACCCGGAAGCACTATACAACAATTGGGTGGGGGTGGAAGCACGTGGTCTGTTTGCCTAAAATAATTGTCTGTGTGTGAACGTTAGTGCTCATTTTACGTTGTCACCAAAGGGACCCAGACGGTTATTATACCGTAACGTGCTAAAAGACCATATCGATCGTTTTTGTCGTTCTACCAAATGGGGATCAGTCTATTTCTTCCTTTTGGTCTCAGTTTGGTCTCAGACAGTGTGCGAATCAAAGGCTTCGGTAGTTGCGACGGACGGACTGCGAACAAGTCTTATTCGTCAACATTATCGTCGCAGTTCACGGACAAAGCCGTTATAACAAAAAACAGAAAGAGGAATACCAAAAAACACTATCATTGCTTTAAGAACTTGCAGCGAAAGTACAACATTTATCAACTAATGTAAATTTTTTATGAAGACACTCATTGGTGATAGTTCAGGCACGTGTAGCTCAGACTATCAGATATATTGGGGTTTTGTACAATATAGGAATATACGCCTAAATGAATGCATGATTTTTCGGTATTGTACTCAATAACTCGCAAGCTTCGGCCTTGACCAGCCTTAAATTGCCAAAGTCAAACTAATACAAAATTAAATGATTTCTTGAGTACAGGGAAAAACATGATAGATTATTTAAAATGTTCCCTCTTGTTGAGGCTCGCGATGAAAACCTGGGTATACTTTACAAACTCGAATCTAGTTCGCTGAAGGAGTCCTCCCAAAGACCATTGCAAACAACTTATATTAAAGATGTCAAATTGTTGACAGCTTTTCACTCATCTTACTCCATTTTGTTTTCCTTCTCAGACAACAAAAGAAGTTCCAGTTACCGAGGGAGAAACATTTTGCTGCACCCGTGCACATGCTGCATGTGTGTGGAATAACAACATGATTGGACACCATAGGAGAGTGTGGTGGTGCGACATTCTTGCTTGAAAGGATGGCTACATGGGTGGGCAAGTATTAGCCGTACGTCATCACCTACGTCCTGAAAGCCTCTCACGATGTGCTAAATATTGCAAATTGACTGGTATTGGAGACTTCATCATCAGGAGCGATGTTTTTTTTTTTTCTTTCATCTACTTCTTCAGCGAGTACCACTGACCTGTCAAGGCAGCCATATAGGAGATGGGTTGGGAGACAAACCAACTTTGAAGGGAGTTATCAAAGACGGTGCGCCACACTATTTCACGACAAGTAATTTCGACCATGTATCAAAGACCAAACGTCTTGGGGCCATGCTGATAAAGAGGCATCGGAGACCGACCTCTTAGATTCTTCATATCTACGCCGGCAGCCTCGTCTTCGGTGATGAGAATTTATGAAGCTGCCTTAATGCTCTCTTACTATCCACCTTGCAAGAACATAATGAAAATACAAACCATTGCTTGATTTTTTTTCTTTTTCTTTCTGTCATTTGAAGCGCCACCCTGCTTTGCCACCAGCGACCCTGATGTCTCAGCCATTCATCCGTCACCACTTTTCATAAATTTGGATGAATTGCTTTGTAATAAACAGCGATGAATTCGGCTATTATGGCTCATCACCGGCCAGTACTCTCGGGCAATCACCGTCATTTAGACCCGTGTTACTCACACCCATTATCCACTCTGCACTGCCAGTCCCCGTAGGTTAAGCTAATGTGCATGTATAGACACGAACTCGGGCCACGCTTCGTGGGCCCACGAGCTCTGTTTTGTTTGATGTTATATCTTCAGCTTTGTTTATTGTTGCTGAGAATTGCCAGAGAGGAGGACGATGAGAGTACTTCTGAATTTTTTTTCTTTCTCGCTCTCTCTCCCCCTCTTTCTATCTCTCTTTGGCAATCACAAACTCTGCAATCAATTTATTAGAGCCGCAATCTGTAAGGCGGGAAAGAAAATTGGCGGGAAGAAAAATATCGTTAGACTGGAAATGTTTTATGAATGTAGCATGTGGTTTTTGTAATGTGTGTTCTGGGGGTAGTGTTTTTTTTTGTCGCAGTATCGTGTGCCATACAGTTCAATAGTATCATGGATGTTGAAATAAAATCTATAAACTGCTAATATTTAATTTTTCGGTTTTCTTTTCTGTTTAAGACATCCGCGCTGGCGGTTACCGAAGAAAGTGAAATTATAGTGTTGTTGTCTGTACGTTTATACGATAGTGCCTGCAATCACCATTGGAGATGCTCCTGCCTGATAGGGAGAACGGTGTGAGAAAATCCTGAATCCATTAACTGAAATTCTAAACAACAAATAAACGTATATCTAATATTGGTAAGAGTTCACTTGAATTTGTACACAAGTTACCTGGTATAAAGATGGCTTGGAATTAGGCCTATTTGTATAAAATGCTACAGTTTTTGAGAAATTAGTAAAACAATTATTTTGATCTCGCAAGTCCGAAACCTGATGTTTGAAAACAGTGAAAACAAATAATTGGGGTTTTAACTACTTTCTTGTGACTCCAATGACTGATTGGGCTAAAAGAATTTTTATTTCATGTGTTTGTTAGGTGACATGAAGTGTGAATACTGGTCTTTGACAATTACCGATGGTGTCCTTGTGCTTTTAACGGTGTTACGTCGGGGCCCTGCTCCACAGTAGAGGAGCTTTACAAATATCTATCGTAGGGGAAAATAACTTGGAGACAAGTCAAAAGCAATGCATTTGATGTGGTATTTTGGCTGTAAACCGTTTTCTTCTCAGCAGATTTTTTTTCGCTTAGCACTTTTTTTTGCATAAGCAGCACTAAATAATTGGTCCAAGAGGAAACAGAGATTTCTTATCGATTTATTTTTTTCAATCAGATTTGGTCCACTAATTGGATTGTCTCTTTGCACGAGATTCGTATTCAACATACCTCCACGGACCCATCTTTCATTACTTTAACCTGCTTTCTCCTGAACAATACTCCTGAAGTACTAAAATAAATCAAAATTTACATAATTCACCAGTTAGTTCCCTCGTCAGATCACCAGCACCTCTACTAAATCTCACATTCGGAGTTAATATACCCTCCTTGGAATAAACATGCAACGGTATTTGTTTGTTATTTCAATTTAGAGTTTTTTTCCAGTATATTTCCGACTGGCATATTATTAATAAAACATTCACCACTAGGCGCAGCTCCTTAACAAGGGTCGAGCAATGCGAGACAACGTGTAGATGGCGGTTGTTCACATCGCGAGTATCCTGAACTTTTTATTATAAAACTCTCAGAGTATTCGGCAATATATCATCATCATGTGGCCCTTTTCCCGGTCTTAAGATCTGGGCTAAAGGGACGGTGCTCCCCGAGAGCCGCAGAAATAAACAAAAACGCTGGGTGATTTAAGTGCGAATCGAAAGGTCCTCACCCGTCGTGCAAAATACCCATAACAAACCGTTGATTTAAGCGACAAACCCCATTGAGAAGGTAGACTTGTGTGGCAGAGGTCCTGCTCAGAATGTAAATTATTCTTGATTATATTTAGATAGGAAATACCGAATGCCGTCGACTTGCTAAACATGGAGATTGTGTCTGTAAATGCACAGTGTACATGGTTGAGCACTTCATCCATCATGCTGCTTAATACGCGCCAAACTACGTCAGATTTTGAAAGGGTTGTAACAGTATGGTCTAATCCTCTCAACTCCGCATCATCTGTGACAAAAATAGGAGTGATCTACAAAGAGCATACTTTCTTGTGTGGCAAACTCTGTATTTAAAGAGAACCGCAGAAAACTCAATATCTGCAATGAGAAATGCTGAGTCAAATCACGGTACAATGTTAAAGACACATTTGGATTGCCAAAAAACCAGTTTCCTCACTTGGTGTAGGCTAGTTCAACATATGTGCGGGAAAAACCTGAACATTGGGGCTCAATTGGTCATCAAAGTTGCAAGAAAATGATGACAGAAAACCCTTATTGCATAGAACTGTGTACTTTGAGATGCCTAAGAAAAGACTTCATGTCTGCTGAAGCCTTTCTCAGATCCAAATGTGGGGGGGGGGGGGGGAGAAAACTCTAAAACTCTATTACTTCAAAGGGGTCGTTTCTATAACAATGTTTTATAATATCTAACAGCTCTCAAGTGCTCTTCCGTAAGTTTTCATTGTTACTGATTGTTTGAGTAACTACCAAAAGTATATACTCTTCCTTTTAGTTTGTCGGGAAAAGAATGAGAAAGTATTCTAATTTCTGGGACCATGTTGGTCCCAACCATCTTGAGTTTTACGTGTGCGCGATTATGTTTCTTCATATACATTTAGTTTGACGTAGTTTATGATGATAAATACTACACCGTAGGTCTATTGTTCAGAAATAAAAACTGAGCAATGAAATATATTAAAGTAAAATAAATTTAACAAATCGACAAAGAATATCCAAGAATAAGACTTGACTTCTGTATTTGGTACAAAATAAGCATCCTCGTCCCACGTTTGAATTTTGTATCGATGTTGATTTAAACAAATTGTATAGGAAATTTAAAGTAAAACAAAACAAATTTGAGAGTAGGATTGTTTTCAAGAATTTGTATAAATGTATTTTTTTTAATAATGTTTAATATCATAGAAACAAATTTGTTTTGGTTCGAGTTGTTTTTGTCGTTTTCGATACGCGCGAGACAGAGTCGTTAAGCATTAGAAAACAAATCAGATTCAAAAGTGTTTTAATAAATGACAGCGTTTAAATCATCCGAACGAATTATCAACTTTATACTGTCAATATAAATCTCGTTCTCTGAGTCCAGATACATCCAAATCTTTACTTGATATGGATATAATTTTGTTTCTTTGATCCAGTAGGACAATATGAAGGCGCCATCAAAAATTTAAATTGTAAAAATTGAAATACCATGTATTGTCAACAAGATGCGATGATTGGTTTACACACAGGTTGTACAAGGGACATAATTACCTTTCACTTTGAATGTATATGACAAGTTATAAAACTGCAGCAAGACAAAATAATAGCAATAATTCCTGTCTTCGCCAAATGGCGTTATAAAACATTAGCCGACCTAGTATTTCCTGCCAGCATCAACAGCCAGGCAAAAGCACGGGCTATAAATTGGGTCGGTATTAGCGGGCTGCATCAAACAATGGGCATACTTGTGGCTTAATAAGCTCCATTTCAGGACAAAATTGTTGCATTTTTGGGTCCCAGTAATGCGTTTTTGGTTTTCGCAGTCTAATCGTGCGCACGCGTATAGAAAACCGGACAATGCTGGAGACACAATGATTGCCCACAAATCGAATTACGCCGCGCAGTCAACTGCTCGGCTCAAGGCGAGATTAGCGCGGTAAGAACTTTTCCTGGGCATTTGATTTGAAATTGACCATATATAGTTTTGTAATTTAAACTGTGTCTTCAATTGTTATCATAATCGCATTTAAAACTCGACAATTTAAGATGACAAAGGCGTAAAGGTCTGACGATTATACACTGCATTATTTTGGGCACTTGGCAATCGTTTTTTAATCAATTTTACTTGGAAATGTAAACAGGACTGACATTTCGGAAAAATATTACTTTCAATATGAGTTCTGCACTCCAGAATCATCTGTAAAGCTTCGATGCAAGCTTCTGTGGGTAAACACAGATTAAAGAGACTTAAAATTGGTCAAATATTACGGCTTGGATATCGAATCTTATCCTATAAAACAAGAAGTGTGTAAATCTGAAACAACAGTTGAGAAATTTGAGAAGAACAAGAAAATTCTTCATAGATTTTACAAACATCTGTTCAAACACTGCAAAAACTGGGGTGTTAAAATTGAAACCAAAGAGAGAATAAAAATTAACATATATAGAGGGGTGTTCAAATAACACCAGTGTAATTGTGTTGGCAGTAGTGTTATTTCAACACCATACGGTGTACATTTTAAATTTAATTTTTTGTATCTATATTACGGGACAACACAAATAGTGTTACAGTCATAACCCCAGTTTTTGCAGTGTATCAATGCACGATTTAAGATTTCAACTAAAGATTTACTCACAAAAAGTTGTTCCTCCAGCATTTAACACGAGTTGTAACCTATTAGTTTTATCAAAAGATCTGTACAATCCCTAATCACAAGATACACCCTAGGCTATTTTCCAAATAGATTTAGTCACCTTTAACCCCACGCCATTCAAAATAGGTTCAAAACGCTGGAAAGTGGTGGTTTATAGACCTAAAAGAGTTCGACTTTCACAGGGAAGGCTGAAAGGCAACATTGTTGCAGTTGAAACATCTAATCTGCGGTAACTGTAATTGCCTTGGCATAAGGTCGTGTGTACATCAGGCAACAAACAGTATTGGAAGTTTGTATATAGGGTCATTTATGCCAATGGGTACTGTGGTTATGGATTGTGATATGCTTTTTGGGGCAGTGATGTTTTTTATGTCAAATAATGAGTCCATGCATCAATGTCGTATTTTCTCTTTGCGTTAAGATGTCAAAAAATAGGGGGACGTTTTGAGCTTTGCTGTTATCTTTTAATCTGTCACGTTTAAATTGATCAATGCAGATTGTCAAACGAGTTAATGTAAGAGGAAAATGTTTAGAATGCATGCTTAGAAGAGAAGTAGTCGAACATTTTGTGAAAACCTATCAGTAAAACGGATTAGTAGCAGCGGTGGGATGAAGGAGCTGAAGAAGTTTTCAAAATCTCAAATGATCTGGAAGTTTTAAGTGGCTCACATCTTCCACACTCACTGAATTTTGAGTTTTGAAGGCAATTCAAGACAGTATAACCGTTTTTAAACTGATGTAAGCATGCAAAAGTTCAATTCATGTTGTTCTTTATTGCTTAAAAGGGGGCTTTTCAACTAGTTGACGAGAACGTTTTTAGGTCGACATTGTCGCACAATCATCTTTACTCAGGCTTTATCAACTTGAATGTTTTACATGAGGCAATTATTTCAACTTGTGAACAACTTTAGTTTACAAACTGAATATAAGCAGGTATCCTAGAGAGAATGGATCTCCTTTACAACCAATAAATTAAAAGTTATTTCAGAATTGTTGTTGCTGTTGTTGTTTGCTTGTTTGCTTGTTTTGCTTTTACGACCAATATTTTGATATCATGCCAAACACCTCGTTTTTGTTATGCAACACAAATTTAAGTCTAGTTTAATGTATTTGTTTGGGGGGGTAAATGTGTGTGAAAGGAACTTTAAATGTATGTTGAGTTTTTTAGGAGTTGGTGAAAGAAAGAAAAGGGTCACTGAAATAAAATGTTGCTAAGTTCTCCAAGTGTGTTCCTTTTAGGCCTAATGTACCCTTTTTTCTCCATTAAAATGCTTTTCCAATTTCTGTGCTCGTGTTTTTCTTTATAAATTATATAAATTAGGAGTTCGTCCCGAAGAGAGCCACCGTCGCAAAGGGTCTCTGCGTGAGCCTCACGCCCTGGGGATTAAACAACCATTAAGTTACTAATTCCAGGAATATCAATTCATGATATGTTGATACTTTTGCCGAACCATCGGGAGCAAGTTTCACCCCGCAATCCATTAACAATCATCTCACATCTACCCACAAGGCATCCAAAACATCCCAAAGCACCCCCCCTCCCAAACCGAAACATTTAACTTCACTGACAGATTCAATTTACCCCATAAAATTACGAGGTAATCTGTGTGTAACATATCGAAAAAGGAAGTTCAAATGGCTGTCTTCATGCATCTTGACGAGCGATAAATTTTACCAATATATTTCTCTCGATGGTGGAAGAAGGGGGGGAGGAAAGCACTCATCGCACCGAGACCATAACAAGGGAGTCCCTGGTGATCGTTATAGAATACGCGCTTCTAAACCGCCATGTTTACAACCAATGTCACAATGATTTGTAAATTATCTTCTAAATAAGTTTCGGTGGGGAAGACGGGTTAAAGGGAATACATGGTGGAACTGATTATTCGTCTGAGATTTCTCTTAAGTGGGGGTCCACTTAATAGCTATTTGTGCCAGTTAGTACCAGGTGTTGAATTCCATATTGGAGCCTACACGAGCTGGAATGTAGACATCACAGTAGAAAGAAACTGTTTCTTGACGAATCAAGGGCTGGTGAAACAAAGATTTCCGTATCGTGTAGAGGGTCAACAAGTTTTTCCGCCAATTTCCTTGAGTCATCACTGCAGCGAAAACGCAGAATATAGAAAAATGTAGCAAACGAGCTGAACGACAAATGAAAGGGTTCTATCACGTATGCTTAAAAAGGACACAACTTGGGACGAACGCACTCTAAAAACTTCCTGACCCCGATCCGGGCCAGCATTGACCCGGATCAAAGTGTGGCCTGACCAATTCCTATAGGTCAGTATGACCAGTCATCTGTGTCAAAATGACCCAGCCGCCTGAAAGTAACACTGAATTAGAGGTATTACAATTTGTTTAGTGACCACTTTCTTGGTCAGCCTGACCCGGGAATGGGTCGAGCCTCCCGGGTATATTGTGGAGTATTATTACTCGAATAACAGGGCATCCCTCAGAGCTTCGGGGTACACGAGGCAATGACATTGTATCTTGTTTTCTATATCACTGCTGAGCTGGTACACATTCTGCCTTAAGCAGTTGAGAAATCACTCTGCACTACAGAAGAATCGGATCTGTCCTAACTTCGCTGACGGAATGAGTTTAATGCAGTTGTTATGACAATCACAATACGGAACATAAACCCATAGATTCATGGTGTTACAATTCCAGGGGGGTGGGTAAGGGGGTCAGCTACAGACTCTCACTCTTTATCAATTCATCAATTACCTTCAACTTCAAAAATGTGAAATTGCAATGCACCTGGCCCTTTCTTTAATAACCATTCAATCAACTTAAATTAAAATGAATATCTGCTTGGTTGGGTCGACCATCACGTATACATGCATGGAGTTTGCAGTCAGTCGTTCCTCTAGTACAAGTCAAATCTGTTACGCCCCCTGCCTTTGCATAGTGGTCCGTGTTGACACAAAACCTGCAATTATTGTCATCACAATGATAAAACTGCCCTCTAAACAACTCCAATTATGACACGTCACTAGAGGTTTTTTTCCCCCTTCTCCTTCCCCTCTTTCTTTCTGTCTGCTGCTGATAATGCACCATTGGATAGTTCGTGATTTGCCCATCCGTGAAGTAAAAAGATGACTCATTTGTACGGCTGTTTTATGTAGTCGAAATCTCACGACAATTTTGTTCATCTGCATTTATAGGTGATAGGTGACCGGTAGATTATGTATGAAGCTAAAGTGTTTAAAAAAATAAAGACAAACACCTCAAAAATGACAACAAACAACAGCAAGAAGACCACGAACAACATCAACAACAACAAGAACATGAACAACAATAACAAGGACATTGACATCAATAGCAACAGTTACAGTATAGCAGCAGCAGGGGCAAGAGCAGCAGCAGTAGCAACAGCCATTATACGTAACAGCAGAAACAACAGCCAGCAACCATAACAACAACAGCAGTAGCAGCAGCAACAGCAGCCATTTAAGTAACAGCAGCAACAACAGCCTGCAACAATAACAACAACAGCAACAGCAGCAGCAGCAGCAACAGCAACAGCAACAGCGACAGCAACAGCAACAGCAACAGCAACAGCAACAGCAGCAGCAACATCAACAGCAACAGCAACAGAAACAGCAGAAGCAGCAACTACAACAGCAGCAGGAACAACAGTAACAACATCTTGTTGACTCTTGTTGGCTTTATGGTGCAAACACAGTTTTAAATACTTGTTACGAACTAATGTACATTGTTCAGATTCCCTGCTCGCAAAACGGTTTTATAGTGCTACTCAATAGTACATGAACATGACTCCAGACCCGAGCCCCTGCTAGTCTCACTTTCAACATAAGATATTTGTTATCGTAAACACAAATGCCTTATGGGGCAGTTCTTCATAACCATGCCTTATGTAAATGATGGATGAAAATGAGTATGTATACAATAACATCATAAGCCCATCCCTAATAAATACCGCCAAGTATTAAATTCACCAAATAGAAAAAGAAGCCGACACTATACCATTCATTCTTTTCAAACGGGAATATAATTGAAATT
Organism: Evasterias troschelii; assembly: GCA_032357145.1. Classification (NCBI taxonomy): domain Eukaryota; kingdom Metazoa; phylum Echinodermata; class Asteroidea; order Forcipulatida; family Asteriidae; genus Evasterias; species Evasterias troschelii. The sequence goes on from JAUELU010000003.1 coordinate 12,499,562, forward strand.
AAAAAGGCAACCAGGAAGAAGCCGGAAAGATAAAATGAATCTCTTGATATTATATTTCAATAAATAATTGCACAATGTGGTAAGGCTTGTGTAGATGAAACATTGGAGTTCCGTCGCGCCACACACACCGTTGCGGGCTTGTGGGCTTGTGACGGCAACGCGCCGGCCACAGGCTCTGCATATCAGTCCGTGACACGCAAATAAAAGTTGTCATCTCCCCGCGGGCCCTGGCTTATCTACACGTTTAGCTGTACAATAAAGACCAACCCCGGCCCCCACGACTACAATATTAATCAAAGTATGCCTCAATTATTATTGAAGTCAAATGGACTGTTTGGCGATCCCTTTTGCTGCAATTAAAAGATTGATTTGGTGCTAGGAGCTATGGGTGAAAAAAAAAAAATCCGGCTCAGCGATTGCAAGCCCTCAATGGAGGTGGACCGGGTTAGTGATCATTCATTTACACTCAACATCACATTACGCATACATTGCCTTAGAAAATAGCAGCCATTTTCGGTGGTTTTTTCAAAAGCTTAAGTCGATGTTTTTCTTTTGAAACTGAACGGTTTTCAATCAAGGTGCCCTGGCATTTCACTCAGGTTTTGTCCTCTTTCTCTGCGTTGTGTTCACACCAACAGTTTTTGAGTTTTGAAACATTGTGGCAAATCAAAAAATTGATGTTTTAAAAGATAAGGGTTTGGGAGAAGTATGAATTGTCAAAATTTTAATGGAAATATTTATCGGTGTAAGTTGATAATAGTATCAATCTTTCATTGAGATTGGTTTTGTACGAAAAGGAAAATCTTGATATTGGGGTCAAACGTAAAAGTGTTTCCACCGTCCTTTGTGCAAACATAAAGTGATCGGGTCTAGTTCAAATGCTTTTCAAAATGGCGACTTATGCAGTAGCTCTGCAGCATAGTGATGTAAGGTTACAGCAAGTTTGTTTTTTTGTTTTTTTAATAGTCGTTTCTTTCTTTTTTGTTCTTTTGGTCATAAGAAAATAGCTCTCTGTTTCAAATGCAATTCTGGTTTTCAATTGCGTCTTAAACGAGACAATGACAACTACATTCTTAGGTTTTCGTTTTTGTTTTGATTTGTAGGCCTATGTTTTTTGTTTTTTTTTGTTTTTTTTTTATAATCAAAGGTTTCAGATCTTTGCAGTAGTACGTTTTTCTATACCTTTTCAATTTCAGAATACACATCGTACAACCAACAGTTGACATTTCTTCCAACTATATGGCCATGATTCCAAGATAAAACAAAATAACGGTGTGTTGTTTTGTCAGGGATTGTTCAAATGCTCAATTCAACTTGGCAATAAGAAGCTGGTTTAAGAGGAATCATTTCTAGCTCATTTTTGTTCAACTGTTTTCAAAGATGACCGAAGATGAAAGAACTGTCTGTATTCGGTGACTTCATGTACATGCATGTGTCGTCGACATAATTGATACATCCGACACAAACTATTGGAGAGACATTCTGTGAGGTGTCAAAACATATCGTCCACATCATGTTTTGCGATATCTCCGTTGAAAAGAGAAGGTACAAACCATTTTTTCTTACGAGTGTGTTTATCTCATCGACTCGTATTTACAGATTCAAATTTACATATTTCGGATTACTGGCTTTCTTTACATTTTAAGTGATTTAGATTTTGCTATTGTTTTGTGTCCTGTCATTTCGGCAAAAAGGACAGCCTATATCACATTCATGCATTCATTTTCAGGCAGATTCGCTCTTTACTTAAAACAGTCTTTGAATTTTTCTTTGACGCATGCGAATTAGTATACAACCTTCTCTTAGCCATGCAAAATCAGCATTCAGTATATATTGCAACTGGAC
>JAUELU010000003.1:12622691-12640042 GCA_032357145.1 Evasterias troschelii
AGCATACTTTTGTTGTGCTTAGCTACTTGTTGTGCTTCAGCAGCTCTTTGAAACCAGGTGCTAAAGCTACTCTTCATTGTCACCATGGTCATGTTTTAAGAATGTACTATCCTAAACCCTTAACAAAAAAAGATGTTAATCATTTAAAACCACCAACCACCTGGTGCCATAAACCTTTAAGAAGGTTTACCTTTCAAAAGGTTTATCGCACCAGGTGGTTGGTTGGAGTACCAAGGGCCTCTTGACAGTTTGGGGAACCTTTGATTCCAGAGGGCCTGTACATTGCTTTAATCTTGTGAGAAAATTTGAGTAGGTACTGACCGTGATTTGCAAAACCTCAGTCATGAGCCATGGCTAAAAAATCTTGAATCTTGGAATGCTTGGCCTCCCTGTATAAACTATGGTGGCAGCCTGTCCATTTTTGTATGCCACATTTGTTTAACAAAAGGACTAAAAGGGAAAGGGGTAGGCCAATAGTTAGGCTTAAAGTTACAATATCAATTTTCGTTGATTTTGACATGGCTACATCTGTGACAACTTCAGTTTAGACTTTTTGGCCAGGAATACTTTGACCACTAATACTTAAAATCGAGTCTGAGTAAACATTCAGTCAAGTATCGAGTTAAATGACTTTGAGTACAGATTATTTCAGTTGAGTATCAAGTGAGACTTAGAGTAAGAGTAAGTACAAGTATGAGTACCATCACATCGATACTAGAGTAGTTATCAAGTACAAGTACTACAACAAAAAGTTAACATGCACTTTTAACAGGTCATGATTTTGGAACAAGTGTGAGACTTGCACATTCTAACTTAACTTCTCTCGTTGTTTGTTGTATTTCTAACTTTAGGTAAGGACCAAGGCACACCTCAAGTCAAGGAGGGAATCCAAACCCTAGGTATCGAGGCAGACCCAGCAGCCGAGGAATCAGAAGGCAGTGATTGGACGCCGTTTGAATGATGACCCCTCTCCGTGACCTCTAATGCCTCTTTCAAGAACTTTTTTACAATCAGGAATAAAACAACTCTTAATTACTTTTTGTTGGGTCAAGGCTAAAAGGTCCTATTCCTGACCACAAGAGGGCAACAAAGCATTGATATTATTATTGTATATGAACAGAATGAAATCACGGTTGAACTGGCAGTTCCAATCCAGAAATGATATAAGTTTTAGTTCGAAAGACTACCAAATAAGCCACAACCCAAACAGTTAATTGGTTTCAACCAATTAAACAAAATGTACTCTACCTATTAGGAGAAAATGCAAATGATAAAAGATTTTTGAAGCAAACAAATAAATCCCAATTTCAATTCAAGTATAACCCAGTTGGGATAGTTTGAGTGACAAAACTCCTTTAGCACCAAGCGGTTTCACTTAATGGGTTTCCTGATCAAGAGCAGTCAATATCCTCAACGGGAAACAATTGTTCCAATTGGGGTCAAAATATACCCCAATTGGGTAGTTTTTTGACATAGACCCTAGTTTGGGGTATTTATGTGGTAACAGCTACCTTGACTAGTTACTTTGTTCATACATGCACATGAAGAGGTCACAACTGTGGCATCGTCTTGTGGCAAAAAACATCAGAGCTTTTGCGTTCAGGTATTCGTTGAGATGATTCTGCTCTTTGTTACTTTGTAGTAAATTCTTTGAATGTTTGCAGCAAGTATTGATGTTAGAACTGGTTGGTATTATTAGAAAGCAACGTATTCCTGATGGTCAGTCACACCTTGCGCGTACTTCCCTCCTCTGGCATATGTCTCAGTATTCTTTAACCTTTATTTCATCATTTCAATATTTTAAAAATGCAATATGAACAAAACATTACATTTTTTTAATGATACTTACAACTGTTGTGAAACATTTGAAATGCAACTCCAGAGCTTTCTAGTTACATACGTAAATTCTGCAACTGAAGAACAAACTTGTTCAGTGTATTTCTTATGGCTGCTGACCACTGCTTGAGTCTGTCTGCTTGAAATAGGTTGTGGGTGATGTTAGCAAATTTCCATTTCCAATAACATTGAACTGAATTTAATCGAATTGAACTACATTACCGCAAGAATCGTCTTAACATGGTTAAGATTGTGTTCATTTTTTGTCCTCAAGTTAGCTTATCACCCTTTGTAAAAAATGCCTCCCCAAAAGAATAAAGAAACAAAAGTTAAACAAACACAAAAAGAGTAGGCAAACAAAAAAGAAAAGTACCATAAAGAAAAAACAACAACGGAAGATAGTCCTTAAGAAAAACAACAGTTACTCAAGTTAAATTAATGGCTGAATAGTAACATATACTGAAAATTATGTATATGAACCAGTGTATTTACATGGACACAACAATAAGGTGTACTTCAAGAAGTAATCAACACAGCAATGCAGAAACTGCCCATGTTTGTAGCCACATTTTGTGGCCCTTAGTTTTCAGTTTTCCCTTACAGTGGAAGGAAGTGAGGGGGGTAAAAACAAAAAGGAATTAGGGGCGATGACTCGAACAAAATAATGCAACAAGGTGATACAGATTTTATCTTCAAGCAAACTTAAATTCTCAATTCTGATTGGTCGATCCATAGCATCACCTTGTATTGCATGGCTCATATCGGACCCTGTTCTATTGCGCTGTTTTAACTCCAACGAACTGAGCTACTTTAATCTACGCATTAAGTTTGCTTGAAGATATCGTTATCACACACGCAATCGTGTAATTCCTAAAAATATTGCGTGTTTGCATTTCATATGGGATGCATTAGGGCCTTGATTGATATGGGATGCAGAAGCACTATTTTTGTAATGTATTCCACTCACACTTTTGTGGTAACTAATATTAGCTTCTATACATATTTATATTCCCACCAACAAACCATGAAATCATGATCAACCAAAAAATACATCATTTGATTTTCAAGATGGCAAATATTTGCAATGAGGCACTGTAGACTCTGAAACCCACATTGAGAAAAGTAGAACAGACCATCACGTGTTAATGGTTAGGGAAAATGCTGTTTACTGTGCCAGGTTCATAGTATCCGCTGCAGAGGTAGATTTTATCTTTTTATTCCAACCTGTTTTTTTGTCCCCTGTGAGACAGTAGATGGTTTTTTTCTAGATGCCCTTAAGCCAAGATCACCTCCTTTTTTTTATTTGCTATTAAAGTCCCTAAGTCGTTGAAAGGTGGACTGCGTAGCCCCTTGGGTCAATTCACTCCATCTTTGAGTACCTGTTAGCCTCGTTCAAAGTGAATTTACATAAAACAACTGGATCTTCCTCCGCCACATGAGCTGTACAGTAAACCCCTCTTGTCAAATTGTATTGGAGTACAATTAGCTGCTGCAAAAGGAGGACAAACTCATGACCATGGGGGGGGGGGGGGAACGGTTTTATCTTTACACTTGGATGAGGTTGAATATTTCAGTAGATGTAAGTGAGAGACAGACATTAGTGTCTGCCTCAATCAAATTGGCCCCTCATTAAATAAATAAAACAATTTTATTAGCCAAGCTTGATTTTATTGTTACAATTAAAAAGTATGTGCAAAAATTCTACATTATTTTTTATGTTATTTTAATTTTTTGTAGGATGTTTATTGTATGATTAAATGGAATCATTGCTGTATTTAAAATATCATGGTTTTGGGGTTTTTTATTTTTTTTTATTTGATTTGGGAAGAACTTATGTTATAGGTACATTGGTATGGTGTGTTAAGTTGTTCTGTGGTTTTATAAAATGAAATCAATGTGCTGGATGTAATGAACAAGAATAAGAAAATAATATTTTTGTGTTAATTCAATATTTTAAATCTAGCCAATATATACTGAAGATTTCTATTGTATATACTGAATATTCTAAATTGGTGTGTATGAAGTAGCTATATTCATTTTGGGAATAAAACAAGAAAATGGTTTAAGTCTGTAAAGTATTGAAAGAAATTAGAAAAGAAGGGTAGATTTTGTAAAGACAATTCTGTATTTAATAAATGAAGCGGGGCAAAGCCACGGCTTGCCTGCTTGGTTTGCAACAGTTGAGGATAGAGTAGAGTTTTCACCGGCGTTCATGCATGATTTAGGATTGCTAGATAGATGCACTTAGAGGAGATCCATTTAAGGAACCAGGGAATGACTTCAACACCTCGAGGAAAACAGACTGCATGACTTGTTAATGTACATGTAGGTATTCAAAAGAGATACATGTAGCCCTTTTATTTTTTTTATTTTTTTTTCTCAATGCATCAAAGTATTCTGTGCTTCCAACGTTAAGCTGTCATTCTGGAAGTACTGTTAGTAGATGACTTGATATAGACAACAACAACTGGTTATCTGATCAGACGTTGTCAAGTAAAAGTGGATTTTTATTTACTTAGGAATGTAGGATCTTGTGTTAGAGTTGGTTTGTAACTGTACTGATGTCAAAACTGTAATATCTTGTTTGCTTGCAATAACCTTATGGTAATGCTTGCAGTGTGCTGAAAAAAATAGGCACACGGTCAAAAGGTTATCGCTGCCCTAGCCAAAACACTCAGCCAATAAATTTGTGCAAACCTCGTTTTTGACATTTTGCGTAAAAGGTTTAAAGTGTTGTCAGCCATACGCAATTTGGCACACAGTGAACAAATAACTGCAGGCAACCATTCGGAAAGCTTGGATTAAAAAACGGCCTGCGGTCAGCCTTGAGTCGGTCACTACTGGCTGAATTCTAAGATAGCCAACGAAATGCAGTCAGCATCTTCATTGGGCGAGTTAATCGTTTTTCAGTACAAGGGAAACCACAGATACCCTTTTTCAGTGTTACCGGTCGATAACAAATTTTGCAATTACAGCTTCACTAATGGGTGGGGGGGAGGTCATTTTGTAAAGTCAATCAATCTGCTGTTTACTCTCCTGTTAAAAAAACAGAATTATCATTTACTCTGTCACCATCTACCATGTAAAAACGATTCTTTATCAGTTATTTTTTTGCTTGCCACTGAGTTTATTGGCATATTGACACGAAAACTAGATTTCTATGTTGACGCTAAACCAATTTTCTCAATAACTTGAATGGTATCGAGTGTATAAATCAATTGAATTCTTTTGTGTGAATTTACGTGTTGTTTTTCTTCGGAATCACTATTATTTTTCCATCTGTTTGTACCACATGTGTTTGTTCATGTGTGTTAAACGAATTGTTGTGGTCTGTAGAAAGGTTTGAAAACCATTTTAACCGTAAATATAAACTTTTTGTCATTTTCTTGGTGTGGTTAAATTTTTCTGTTGTCAGTTGCTAGTCAAATTATTTAATGCTGTTTGATAGTGCAGACATTCTGTAACAAAATATAGTTATTTTTTACAGAAGTTTCTGAGAAAAAAAATTGTATGGTGTGAAATATAGGGACGCAGCTACCAATAGTCGGGCACCTTGATTTTTTGTTTTTATCTTCCACTTAGGCTCTATCTGTCAAGTTGGAACATTATTCTTAAAAGCGAATAATTTCAATAAAGGCAAGACTTTGGGAGGCTCCCTTTGAATCTACAGACAGGGGGTTAATATTATGCCGCTCCTTGAAATTGACTTCTTCTTTTTTAACACTAAAGAAAGCCAGACATGTTTTTGTTTTTTTAAATCAAGTATGCTTAATTTTTTTGTCAATTTGGTTCAATGTCTAAAAAATTATTGTGGTATTATGTCAGCCTAACTGGCAGTGGAGCATTGCTTGAAATACTGCTCTCGTACAACTTGTGTAAGTTGTAGAATCAAGGCAGCTAATTAGTATCTCAATTAATGGCTTGAACCAAGTCTTCTATGATGTAACTCACCTTGTAAAAAGGTGGTTTTACCTAAAACAATTTTTTGTATTATTATGAATCACTAGAGCCAGTTTGTGTGAAGGGGACATGGCTTACAGCTGGATTACATCACTCTTAGGAACAGAATAGTGTGTTAATTAAAAATTATAAGATTCATTCTTCCAAAAACCGAATGATGTACTTTCCCTCAACATTTTGAAAGGGTACATGACTTTGTTTGTATCTGTGACAAAACATCATTTACAAAAATTACTGTAACAGTTCATTTTATCATGCCCAGTTAATCGCTTCCAGTGTCATGCCATTAGCTTTGCAAGTGACTTTTAACATATTAGATTGTTGTTTGGGTGCAACAAGATTGTGCAACAAATGAATATCTCGTGCCAAAACGCTCCATGCAACAATTTTATATCTTGGCGTCCATTGACTTTGTGTGTTCGTCCTGGTTCATATGACCTTTTCACATTCCAAAATTTGTGTTTCATGTAAACACTCCTGTTGCACCGACATGACGACGAAATACTCATGCAGAAATTACGTGCAATGAGTACTTACTTACGTTCACCATTGAAAGAGTTTACGTTTCCCACTTTTCTTACAACCCAAGCCAAGAACATGAGAGGTCGTTTTGTTTTTATAATTTAGCTTTTAACAAGTAAAATTATTGTCTGAAATAATTCATAGTTTTTATCTTAGTAAATGAAAACATGCTGTGTAATGTACTTTTTTTCTTCTTCTGTTTGAAACAGGTTGTTTTAAAGTATAAATTATATATTACTTTTTCTGATTTTAAATTCTTTATGGAGCAAACTCAATATTGTCAGACTGACGCTGGCTGGAAGGAACTCAGATGGTCCTTGTTTTGTAGAGCTATGATCATGTTGTGTATACGGGGAACAAGACATGATAGCTGCAGTATTTTGTTGATCAGACTTAGTTTTAAAAGCTTGCCCAACTATCTAGCTTTTGATTAGACACAAAACTGTTGGTTATGTTCGATGAAGCCAAATAAAAATGTCAAATTTGAAAAGAAAAGATTTTGGGGTTGAGTCTTTTTTGTATGAATCAAAGTCTTTTTTGTATGAATCAAAGTCAATAGTATTAGGTCTCGATGTGTTAGGGCACTTTTCTCTTTTTCTGTAACAGACTGCAGATGCAAATTTGAAATTGTTTCAAATATATATTTTTTGATTCTTTAATGAAAAATAAAATACTTGTGATTAGCAACAATTACATTACTTCTAAATCATATACTCATTTCAGTTTTTATTCATTTCAAACCTATCGGTACATCAATTTTGTTGCCCCAAAATAAACATTACAATCAAACTTTAAGTTACATTGCAAAGTTTCACACTATAAAGTACAGTTGAAAAAACTGCTTGGCATTTGCTTTTTTATTCTTAAGCTTATTTGAGAAAAAAATAATTAATTATAAAAGCTGTGTGCAAAGATGTATTTGTATCAAAATGAAGATTGGGTCTTTAAACAATATGTATGAGTTAATACAAGAAATAAGAAACAGTACTGGGTTTCTCTGAGTGTGCAACCATTACAAAAATAATCACCAACATGTCACTTATGTTGCCTTTTTGGTGATGACCTCATAAGAAAAGCTCCCAAAATCATGAATTATGCAAGTATTTCTAGGCTCCAAATGTGAGTAGTTAAAGGGAGGGCTTACCTTTAGTAATTACTCCAAAAATTAGTGACCATAAAAACTTACTTTGCAAAGAGCACTGGAAAGCTGTTGATATTATAAAACACCAAATTTTAACCTGAGAAAGCCAAACATGAAGCCTTTCTCAGGCATCTGAAATCACACAATTCTATGCATCAAGGTTGGACATTTTCTTTCATTATTTTCTTGTAACTTTGATGACCAATTGAGCCCAACTTTTCACAGGTTTGTTATTTTATACATATGTTTCTGGCACACCATGTGAGGACACTGGTCTTTGACAATTACCAAAAGTATACCCTGCCTTTAAACATGGTAAAAATGAGTTTTCAGGTGTTTTTGTTTTTTCCCCCAATGTGATTGGCACAATGTTATTTACTGGATTCAGTTGGCTACATGTAACTCAAGTAGTTTGAGATCTGAGTATGCAATTATCTGAGTATCCCAATATACTCCAACACTGCAACACACCAAAATGATGATCAAAATGTCTGCAAACTGAAAATTCCTTGGGAAAATTCCTTTGAGTTGTCAAGAAATATACAAACTTGCTGAGTATTTCACTACAAAAATATGCTATGATATAATACTTATGATACAGTAACACCCTTGATATTTAAACTAACTCACACACAACGTTTCTAAGTAAAAGCAAAGGACCTCTACAGCCCAACTGAAAGTCACAGTAATTTCAATTCAGTTTTACATCATCAAACACTTTCCTCAATGTGTGTGTTTTTAAAATAAGTGCACCCTTCACCTGGTCACCGTGGTCCACCGATTAGACTGCAGGACTTGCAATCACAAGGTTGTGGGTTCGAATCCCACTAAGCTTACCACTGGCTTCTCAATAACTAGAATAAGTATTGTCGTCTAGTTACTGAATCACAACCTTGATTTGTGCACTTTATAATCATAGATGTTAAACCAATGTATGTTGCCAGCTTGGTGTTTATATCTCCTTGTGGGAGTTTGCTGAGTTTCCTTGATGGGAAGAACATCTTAAAAACCAAACAACCAATTTTTTTTTGACAACACACCACAGATACTCAATTCAATGTATTCTTACTACTGAACCCACCCCAGAATGGGACAATGTGGAAACTCCTGAATGCATAAAAAGTCATACGGCCAGCGTGCTTTTTCTATGCCTTCTCCCATTCTTTAGAAGAAACTTCCCCAAAACATCAAAGACTCACAAACTCTGGATCAATTTAAACCCTTTCCCCCTCAAAACCCATTTGTTAAACTCTGACTATATTTTTGTTTGATTTTTTAAAACTCTGTACAGCGCTTAGGGACTCTATGTGTAATGCGCATTATAAGAACGGTTTATTATTATAATTATAAAAAGAAAATCTCAAATTACTAAAACACTTTTTACTCAACACTGAGTTTGTTACTCTAGATCTTATCTATTTTCTATTTCCGTTATGAAACCACCACCCCTTTATAAACAACCATTCCTTTACTTGATTCTAACAATGCCGGCCATAAATGTTCCTTAATTCTCGTGCTTCGTCGGCTGGAACTGGAGGTCCTCTGGTGGACTGACGGATCAAAGGATCGTAGCTCAAAATCAATGACATAAGGGGAGCTCTGAATGGAAAGCTTCCAGGCGATGCTGACGCAGCTTGTTACAAATTTCTTTAAGGGAGTCGAGCCCTCTAGGATGGCATAGTCTTCTGACAAGTCGTACACATGGTCCAGAACATCCTGTGGAAACGACAAACATGTTCAAATCTTTTATTATCAACACAATATAAACAAGTACCATGTTTAATTACTGGTAAACCAAAAGGAAATTACTTCTGGGTTGAACAAAGACAATTTTAATAGAGTCGGATTAGAACGGAAAAACAATTATACAGAGAGTCTGTTTGTTTTACATCACATGGAAGCAAATTTGTTGAGAAATTAAAATGACCAAGTGAGAATTTCTGAAAAAAGGTAACCCCCAAAAAGACTAATAGTTCAAGACAATTAAACGCACTATTTGCCAACACCCATGCAGTTCTGTCACTGCATCAATGGAGTGTCTGTGTAAATAGGTTTAAGGGTGGATCAACAGAGAATGTTTGGAAATAATTTTCTTACGGCTATCATTGGGGAGAGGTCAAAAGCGTTTCCCATCTTGCGGAGGTGTTGAAGTAATTCCACTTGTGACTTGTTGTCTGGTGGGATGTCAATAGTGTAGCTACTCACACTCTCTTCATCATCTGTGGGTAGCTGTTGCATCCGGGCCTTGGCCATGTGCAACTCATGTATGGTGATCTGGGCACTGCGGAAAGCATACTGCAAAGAAGGAAAGACGAGGAAAAACACCCGATATAAATGAAGGTATTCAAGAGGATAACTTTGTCTTGTTCACCGGACCCAAGCTCTGGTGTTGTCAGCAGCAGAGTGTGGATTTGAATCTTAGTCATGACACTAGTGCCCTTGAGCAAGGCACTTAACCATAATTCCCAAAGTTGGGAAGGTAGAGCATTCTTCTCTATCAGCCAAGTTCCTAGTGGATGATACCCATGCCTACATCCCTACATACTTTGCAGGGGGTAACCCTGTTTCAGCCCCAGGAGTAGGTGGCAACACATCCCTGGTGACAGTTGATTTGGGTCGATAGACCAAATCAACTGTTGATTTGGATCGATAGACCAAATCAACTAAGTGTAGTCCTTACCATGAAGTGGCCGTCTGTGGCCTTCTGTAAACAAGGGTGCTTGCTGTGTGAACCAGAAACACCAGGGTTAACCCCTACTCCTCCACCATAAGTGTTGTGGGATCTTTCACATGCACTACCAATCCTAGTACACAATACCTACGGCTTAGTGTCGCATCCGAAGGAAAAAGCAATTATGGTAAACTATCTCTTGGTCAAGGACACAAGTGCCATGACCGGAAATCGAACCCCACTCTGTTAATCAGAAACGCCAGAGCTTGAGTCCGGTGCTCTTAACCACTCGGCCATGACATGCCACAATTGATTGAAAGTGAAAGTAGAAAAAATTACAATAAAACTAATTGCAATATTGTTGATACGAAAAGCCTACTTTTCTAAAAGTATTACGTTCTCTTTGAGTGTGGAGGTAAATGTGTTTGCAGCAAGCAATCCAAGCCCCAGGAAAGTCACACAAGAAAGAGTGACAAGTGGCAAAGGTATTTCAAAAGGTATTGCAATAACAAAAACAATTGTACTTCTCATATTTCTTTGGATTAGCTTTCAGCTGATAGTTTTAAGTTTATGAGTTTTTTCATATTATAAACATCATAAATAATGACAGTCTTCTGTGCTTGGAAAAGTGCATATATGCAAAGGTCTTTGCAAACAGTTTGAGATTAAATTGTCTGCCTGCTTTGGGCTAATATTTTTATGTTCCTCAAAAAAATCTGGAAGACACAAAAAAAGAATAGGAAACATACCACAATAACTGAGAAAAGTACAGCGTCCTTCTTCTGGGGTTCGATGGTCAGACCAGTCCACGCTATAGCTCTCTGCTCCGAGTAGAGTTTGTCGTAAGCATACAGCAAGTCTCCTGTAATGTGTCTAATATGGTGCTTGGGTAAATGTCGATTGATGTGAGTGGATTTATCCCCTTTGTTGGATGATTGCTGGGAGCGTTGGTTGGACCCTGATCCCTTCTGTTTGATGAGACTGGCTGACTTGGGCTGGAGCGCAGGGGAGGAAGTCTGTTCAATAGCAGCTGGTTGAAGCCCGGTTGGCACGGCAGAGGCTTCTACTTCCTCAGCTGAGGGAATCTTTACTTGTACTTTTTTAGGGACCTCCAACTGGACGTTGTTGTTAATTGTCTTTTGGACAGGGGCCTCCTGTTTCAGAACAGTCTTTATCGGTCCATTTTTAAAGGGTTTATCGCCCAGAGAGGGGTTTGTTTGACTCTCAGTTGGAGGGATCGCTGTTGGCTGTTTTTCAGTGGAGGGTTCCTCATGTTCGACAACAACTTTTGCTGCAGATTCTCGTTGAGCGACCGGGACTGGCTTTTCCTCTTTGGGTTGTCCTGGCTGAACATCAATGGAGTCCTTGGGCTCCCTGTCTTTTGGCTCTGTTGCTTCTTTCTGCTGCGGCTCGGCTGCATCCACAGACTTATCCTCAGCAGGTTTCTCCTCGCCTTCTTGTAAGGACTGTAAGTTGGCTTTTGCAGGAGCTGCCTCTTCCGAGGTCGTCATAAACTGCTTTTCAAAGGATTCCCTCCGTTGTTGGACACTGGATTCTTCCAGCTTCCAGAGAGATTTCTTCGGGACAGATGGGCTCACGCTTTCAGCTTCTTGCTTCTCCAGGACAGCCACTTGCTGTTCCACAAATGATGGGGATGATGATCTCTTCTTTGTAGAATCATCAGGTGAAGTTAAAGTTGGAGCTGTTTCCTCATGCTTGCCTTCCTCTGAAGACGGCCCACCTTGATCTGAAGGGAACAGCGCTGTGTTTGACGATTCTGTTTGCAGGACAATTACAGGTAATTTGTCTTCCTTGAGGTCAGGGGAGGAAGCTCTGCAGAAAAGAAGATCATGAAATCAGTTGTATGTCTTGGACACAAAAGTCTCCAGTTGTATCATCTGCAGTTGATACTTCTTATACCGTTGACTCGGTGGCTTCATATGAAACCCTGACTTTGCATGCAAAGCGTCGAGTACAAACCAATGCATACGCTGACTCGTGAAAACGCTAAACTTCAATAGGTCAACAGATACATCTTTTCCTTAAAATGCAGAAGTCTTACTTTGAGTGTTTGGCAATGTGACGGCGCTATGTGTTTTAATTGATATAAAAGGTGTATCGTGTTATGTTACTTCATGGACACTCAAAATGGCAAATCTAGTGATATGTTGGTAACGCTAATCAGTGTAAATACGAAACTATTACGTGTTAGGTCCTGAAACTGGCTTGAAATGTTAACAGTAATGAGTATATCAATATTACTTGTACAGAAACTGATTTGCCATGTTTTGTGATTTTTAACCCACATGTTGCTTCGTGAAACAGTGTTGAATTGAATTGACATCTTCAAAGGAATAATTGCGTGAGTGTTTTTCTCCTTTATAGTCATGGAATCACACAGAGATCCTTTTTAATTTAAAAAGACTTTTTGTTCAGTAAAAACTTACAGTTTTGAAACAGCTTTTTCTTGTGCCTCTTTAAGTTTCTGCATTTCAATGGAGTTCCTTTGAAGGCGTTTGATGAGTCGCTCGTTCTCCTGGGACAATTCCGCTTCAATCTTTGCCAACTGAGTTGGATCAAGCTGCTCCAGGTTCGGCGGGAGTTTGAGCACAGTGGTGTCATCTAATGCGCTATCTATGCCCTTTGACCCCTTCCCTTTGACCTTGATTTTGGCATAGAGTGGATCTGGATTGGTTGCCTCTGATGCTTCAGCTTTAGTCGAGTCTTTGTCTGTGCTGCTTGGAGGCTGGGTCTTGAACTTGAGTGTTGCGTAGGTCGGGTCAGGATCATCATCTTTTGCATCATCCACTTGAAAAACAAGAATATTACCTTTCTTCAACTCATCGTAAACACTTCTTACAGATCATAAGTAAGTAAGTATCCACTATTATTATTACTATTATTATTATTATAATGGAACATAGTGCATTGCATGAGACAAGCTCAAATAATGACGTGCTGTTTGTGTGCATGTTGTACAAACACCAATGCACAAACGCTACATCAATGCATATTCTGAACTCTAACACTAGTCCTATAAAGGACTCTTCCTCCGTGCTGTACACAGATACAGAGTCCTAACTATTAGGTACCATTTCCGCCCCAGAAATGGTACCTGATCTCCAGGACGTCACTGTAGTACAAATACGAAAGTGAAAGGCCGCCAGGGCTACTCTAACACATGCTATGAAACAGTCTTTTTCGCAAAAGTTACGATTAACCAATCATCATTCATGTGACACTAATGGAAAGAACAAATATTCAGCTTCAATTCAGAAGCTATTTGATCCATAAACCTGGGCTGAGGAGTGCACAGGCTACACTAATTGAAGTTGCATGAATCATGACAGTTTTCTCACTAACTGCATAGCAGGGCCTGAGAAGGAAAGTTGTTTGAATAAAAAGGCAACTTGTTCCTTGACAATAAATAACTTTTAGCACAGCAACACATCACAGTATAACCAAATAATTTCTCTCTGTTTAAATTCATAAACATGGGTTGAACAAAGCCTGACCTCTGTCAATTTTTCTCAGTTCAACCCCAAACTATTTTAAAATTTACCCAGTCAGTTTCCCTTGTGGTTTACTACTTGATATTTGAAACTAAAAGTTGCATCCCTTTAAGGTGATCCCTCTGCTGCCACTTTTCAGAGGTCGAATGTTAATCGAGAGGTTGCAGGTTAAAGCAAATGTTATCTTGTTCAAAAATCACCCAGCTCGTTTCCCTAGTGGTTTATGACTTCAAATCACAACTGTCACATTTCAGGATACAGTCACAATGCATGTGTGTCAGTGCTATTTTCTACACTTACTTTGAGAACTGATAGATGGTGTCTTTTCTCCACCAAAGTAGTGTTTCCTCAAGACAGAAGGCGAGACTGAAGAATCTCTGCTCCTCGGTTGGCTTATCCCTCGTTTTTCCAGCTGACGTCTTCCGACAGCTATTAAATGACAAGAGTAGGAGTTTGTTTTAGTACATGTTTGAAGAATTAAAGCTCAAACAGCACCTCTCTGTTATGATCTTATTATTTCTGTTGAATGTTTACAATCTTACTGCAAAGCCACTTCGCATCAATTCAGATCTACCGGTACATGTTTTCTGTGAATGTGAAATATCACAGTAAACTTTGCTTCTTCCATACACAATATTTGATGTTCTTTTGGTTGACTGCTCTATATTCCGACACCTCTACCGGAACATAGGTGTGTAACCCTTTTTTGAAGGAATTCCAGTGCCTTTTATCACTTTGAAATAAATCTGGTAAAAAATTGATAAGGGTGTAAATCTCTAAAAAAAGTAACTAAACATTTACCTGGGGATGAGGCGGACATTTTGCGGATCCTTGTGAGCATCTGCTGTAGTTCTGCACTCTCCTCAACGCTTTCCTTTCTGGGTCTGGAGATCACAATGGGATCCATGGAGCTGCTGCGTACTGGCTGCTTCCTCTCTGCCTCGTTAATGCTGTTAGAAACGGAGGCTTGAATCGATGTAGAAGATTCCAAGGAGTGGCTACGTTTGTGGTGTTTCCACCAGCGAGATCGCTTCTCTGTGGGCTGCTCACACGACATGCTGGACTTCTCATTGTGGTTTGTAGTCGGTGCAAGGATTTGCTCAATCGATGGGCCTTCTTTGACAACATTAACTGCTGAGAATATTTCCAAATGAAGATTCAGTTAATTTATTTATTTATTTACCTTTTTCATGTTTGTCAATAGTCTATGGTTGTGGAAATAAATTTTAAAAAAGAATAATAATCATTAGGAGATCAGGTAGGCACAGTGGTTGCTGTCCCTGCCTTTTACCTCTGTGAACCCCAGTTGGAATCCAGCCTCAGACAAGAGCCTTGCCTATTGTAGTTTGGGTTTTTCAGTCTCTACTTGCATGAGTTTTCCCCATTCATGGTTTTCCTCCCACATCTAAAAGTTAACATTTCTTCTTATTTCCTATTCATCATCCTGTAATTGGAAATTGCGCTGTTGGATGTGTATTGAAATAAATAAATAGTTAGTAAGTTGACATTTCGCGTCCTTTTAAAGAAAATTTACTCCTTTGAAAATAAGCCAACATTTATAAAAAGTACAAAGTTTATTAGGTTCAAAAGGTTTGCTCCTGCTACTGTTTTTCAAAGCTTTTTTTTATAATGCAAGAAATAAAGGAGGTGGTAAATTGGTCTGACCTAATGTAGTAAGTTTCATGATCTTTTTTGAAGAACCACAAATAATTCTTGGTTATTTTCAGGGGTATTCTCTGGTTCTACATGACTTTTTTTGTTATAAGCTACTTTTGTTTTACGTCTCATACAAATTCACGTTATATCAAACTTTAAAGTCATCTTTAAAAAAAATGCAGTCTGTATTTTTTTTTTTTTTACATATCAGCAAAATAATAATACATTAAATAAACAGTCAGAACAATAATTATACAAATTCAAGCTAAAATACTTTATTCGGAATCATATTTCCAGAAAGCCTATAATTATTCAATCAGTTGCAACAAAAGCTACCGCACAAGCAAAACAAGTTCCCACGGTGGCTGCAACATTAAAAATGATTGTTGGGATCTCCTCATTACGTGGGTTAAAGCCCGAGTTAGTTTCACAATGTAGAATTGAAAAACAAATTTGACGTACACAACAAAAAACTCAACGGCGCGCAACAATCAAGGACAATTGCTGATCCATCAAAAAATGTACAAAATGATGTTGACTGGCGAGGCATTTGACTGCAGTGCGTGATCAAAAGAAAGGGGATGCTTCAAAGCAATTTTACAATGGACAACCTTTACAATGACGTCTACCTTCCTAAATGCACCACTATTGCGTGAGAAAACTTGTTGCCAAGTTGGAATTTGTTTACGCATCAGTTGTGTGGAAACACACACAATGCTTGAGTCTGCTTATAACAAATTAGTTTTTTAAATACTTGGAATGTCACTGTTCTGTTGACATTAAATAATTAAATACCTAAATATAAGAATTTGCCAAGTGTCAGCTCAGATGTCAAGTTTGGTAAATTACTAAAGCCTGAATACACACATTGAAGCATGAAATATTAATAAAAAGGTCACAAAGAAAGAAAACTGATAATTCTGTCATTATTTATAGGAATCAATTTTTACCATACCACAAATCACACTTCAACACAAGATAATATGTAAAAGCTTTGAAGCTATAACTTTGGGTGAATTATACAAAAGAAACACAGTGGTTAAGTAGGTATTTTGAGTTGTTTTGTACTCCAAGATTAAATGATTTATTAATAAGGGAATAAAAGAGTGGCAGAAGGTCTGAAATTGCCATTAAAAAACTGTTTCTGTTAGTTTGCGTTGATATAAGGATAGACTATACAAAATCTGGAAATATTTCCTTAAAAATTTATTCATTTATTAACTAATTAGCTAATCAAAATGGCATTGGATTTCACCTTTTGACTGCCACGAAAATTCCTTTTTGACAGACACATTTGTTGTTGATGTCCGATAACTTCATGTTTAAAGTTTCACTCTGAAAGAGTAAAAAATAGAATGACACTCTACACCATTTGAGTGTGAGGTGAGAGATTGGAATTTTTGTCCCAACTTTCAATCTATTGGAATTTGAATGCATCACAAAGCTTAATTTGACCTTACAGTCCTTCTTTTAAAATGCAGTTCAGCAAACTTCAAAAATAAATAAATCCAAGCCATTTGAGATGCATCTTTTTAATGCGTACACTTTTGTTCATTGGACCTGTTTGAAAGTCACAGATTACCCACACCTCAAATATGGAGCACAGAGTTCAATCCAGTGTTTGTAATATTTATTTATAAAATAAGCCCTTAGTATTTTCCCAGTACCCTTGAGGCAAAATGGTTGAATTGTGAAAAGTTTATTATTTGGCACTATAAGCCAGTTAATACAATTCTGGACTAAAGGGTCACAGGATTGATTTCACAGTTGAACTTCTAAAAACCTCTACATGGGGGATAAGTCTCCTACTAGCCTGTTTAGTTTTAGTTGCTCATGGTCACAGCTTAGCAATTTAGGGTCAAGAATTTGTAAACTATTTACAGAATTATTGTAAACAATTACTGTGTAAAAAATCCTTGATAAAGCATTTAACCAGTTTGCATAGTTTTTGCTATAATAGGACCTCCAAATTTGTTTTAAAATTTGCTATACAGTGTGTATAAATGAAAACTGGATGAAAATGAATTTACTCTTTCCCCAAAAACAAATGATG
>JAUELU010000003.1:12733319-12744309 GCA_032357145.1 Evasterias troschelii
TACAAAAACACTCTACTTTTTTCTTTCAAATAACAAATATTCACAAGTGTGGAGACTGATTAATAAACAATCACCTACTGTTGGTTTCTGATCATCCGACATCAGTTAATTTGTGATTTATCCGTCCATGGAGTTATAGAACTAGCCTGTCCAAAAATCCCTCTTGTCACTGAGATTTTTGTTCTCCAATTTAAGTTTGACAGCCTCCCTGTTCTGTAACAAATCTTGTGACTCATTTTACGAGAGTTTCCTGATTGGACTTGCGTGGCGACAAAATAAAAGTTATTATTATTAAGCAACAACAAAAAGCACAATTTATGTAAAGCCCCCTTTTTGATAGGACGGGATCTTTAATTCAGAATTGCTCTTTATAACTTTTGAAATAGAGAGTACACCTGTTACCTTTCTACAGACATTCCCATACACCAGGTACTCAGAGGTGTTTTTTATTCATTGTTGCCTTGTGACATCAGAGTATTCAAATGCTAATTAGTTTGGGGGGCTACAGGACTAAGCGCATTTTACTTTCTATTTTGTTTAGGTACACATATACTCACTGTGGCATGCATGATGTGCTTCATAAAGGCAACAGAGACAATAGAATTGGGAGTTTGTATAAGGCAATCAATTTAGATCTAAAATTATACTTTATTTGAGAGTATCGCATCAGTAAACTTCTGAAGTGGTGAAATTAGTGAAAATGAGAAATTTGTAACTTTTCAAATGGCTTTCAAATGCACATAAACTGAATTTTACTCAGAAATGAAAAATAAATCAAGTTACAACTCATAAAGTGGAACACTTTTCTTTCAAAACAAACAATACAGATTGATTAAAAGATTAGCAAGTTTTTTTTGAACAAAGCTTAAATTGACATTGTATTTGTTTCTCTATTTTTGTCACAAGATTGTTTTCGACCAAACAATCAAAGTGATTCCAGTTGAATATCAGTTGGGTACAGGAATAATGCAATAATATTATGTTCTGTGCTTAAATTATACTGCTCTCTGCAATTGAAGGTCACCTAGCAGGCAATTCCATTCTCTTCAGAGGGGGAAACGAATAATGATTATTCGGCAGACACTGCACAACAATTTTGTTCTCCATGACCTCTTTACTGCTACCAAAGGAAAGCCATTTTGAATTAGCTGATAATAGTTCGAGCAGCCAGTCGATAATAAATTATGTTTATCCTGAACTCTTTTTGTTTTCTTCTCTCTTCTCGCTGCTTACACTCTTTAGAATTTAATTAAGATGTTATAAAACAAAGTTTAGCATTGTGAAAGGGAAGATGATTAACTCACCATATAAGTAATTGTTGGTTTCCTAATTCTTGGATCTTGTGTATGTACCGGTGGTGCAGAGGAAGTCAATATTTTATTGCATGTTAAGTTCAACTCATTTCCGTAAAGTCTGTCTCGAATAAGAAGCTTATTTCCCATTGACTACAAATCTGTGTTTTTTTTATGAAAACAAAAAACAAGGGTATGTTTGTCAATTTGTTTAGCAAAAACACAATGTTAACTGTAAAATTTAGAATCGTTTGTCAGAGGTGCCTATATATTTATAACAAATCAAATAAAATCTTCCAAAGAAAATACTGAAATATAAAAATAGTTTACACTTTAAATATCAGGACGTTTTAATGCACCTTGGAGCAAATCCAACATGTTTAAATAATAATCCAGCATCTTCTTGTTAACAAATCAAAGCAATAACCTGTTTATCTTCAGATTGGTTTTGCCAATCTGAATACTTAAATTACCCCTTCCTTTTAAACAAGCAAATTTGACTCAATCAGAAGTGTAAAAAAGCATAAATGGTCTGGCTTTTTTTCTAAAAAGACTTTTGAACAAAAATAGCAAAGAGATTTGAGTCAGACATGTAACTTCAAAATGTTAAACTTAAATCCTATCGATCCAAGTGAAATGCTCTTGTTATATCAACATTATTCTGTGTGATCTATTTAAAGATGCACACTTGTCTTTAACTTAATTAAGTTTTTCAATTTCATTATTGGATAATTAATTTGTAATTGTTTTAAACAAGTAAAAGCTAAAACTTTGAAGAAAATTGTCAACATATCGAAAATATTTTTCCCGAATGAGTGACATCATTGTTATGATAAAAACTACGTTGAAAGTTTGATTTCAAACACTTCATTATAGAGGCCAAAAGCAATTAACCTCTCCTCCTTAACTTTAAACTTTAACTCTAACTTTAGAATAAGTCACTCAAACTCAGTGATCGGATATGTGTAAACTTGGCACGTAATAAGAGTGATGGTGCATAAAATGTTAACAGAACAAATACTGACCTCATGGATGGGCATAGGGCGACTCTTTTGTTAAGGAGGGCAGAGCGGGTGATTTGCCTGAATCTTTACACTGATAAAAACATAAGTAACAATTTATAATTTGGGGTGAGAAGTACTTTTTAGCTTTCTCTGTCAAATTTGTTTGTTCTTGCTGTGCCAAAATGTTGTCGAATTTGGGAGGGCAGATTTTGCAAACTCCTATCCCCAGGCCCCCTGGGTCTGTTCAAACAGTATGGAAATAGAGTTCAAGTGAGAGTTAACAGATTTTAATTGTTAAAAAACCCACCAATCATAATGAATACACTTCTCAGGTGCTTTTTAGAAATGTTTGTGAAAAGCCCAATGACGTCACCACTCATGTAACTTCAGTTCCCGTTTTGTATAGTCGCTTTGTTGCAAAGCAAAGCAACACTCAACAGACTTGGTCAACATATTGTCATTTTGACGCATACTGTCAACGGCAGAAGTGCAGTTAGTTCCAAAACCTTGAGGTTGTGGCCTAATTTTTTTTTTTTATGATTAGGTGCAATTAAGTTATTGGTAAACAAATTATAAGCAAACACATTATAAACAAGTTAAAATAGCATTCCCAATAATTTTTTTTTTCACCCTTAAGTAGCTGTTTAAATTGATGAAAATTGAGAGTGTCATGATGTACTCTATATGGAGTAGATTCCATTTACTTACTGTATAGAATTGTTTACACTTTGTATTAACCTTTTATTTCATCAAGCAGGTTCTTGTGATAAAATGAGTCACTTTTGGTCTAGATTTAGCTCAAGTTTTCTAAGCGGGGGGGTAGTGACACATCTTTTCATTAAGGGATTGTGCACTTTACTCCATAGATACCTTTCAGTTGTTTAAAACTATGTCAAGGTTGAAAGGTGAGGCTTTTTAATGAAGTATTTTTTAGGAGAGTTACACACTATACCTCAGGAGATGGTTTCATTCCACAAAAGGCTTGAACTTCACAAAATCTTGTTTTTACTAAAGATACTATCATGTATGTTGTATAATGTAGCTTACAAATTTTACTGGTCATTAAATATTTTTTAAAGTATACTTTTGACTAATTTCAAATTATTATTTTTCTCTTTGAGTATTTGCTGAAGTGCGCATTAGTAAATATCATAAGTATGGTTTCGGAAAAACACTCAGTTGTGATGTTACTGACCAAATGAATGCTTTTGAAAACTAATAAAACTTTGGCTATTGTTCCTTGGGCTCTAATTTGGGTGAAAAATCCACAAGACCACAGGCCGATGAGCAACCTTCCTGACCTCTGTATTTCAAAATTG
Source organism: Evasterias troschelii (assembly GCA_032357145.1). Taxonomy (NCBI): domain Eukaryota; kingdom Metazoa; phylum Echinodermata; class Asteroidea; order Forcipulatida; family Asteriidae; genus Evasterias; species Evasterias troschelii. The sequence goes on from JAUELU010000003.1 coordinate 12,736,935, forward strand.
AATACATCATTGATGAAAACAAAAATCATATTCACTCGCCAGACAAACAAGTAAGCTCAGCTTTTCACAACTCTGCCTGAATATTTATCACTGGTCCTCAATGTTTTTCTTTCATGGTAAATGACATTTATCAATATCATAATTTATAAGAGACTCCATGGATGCTCTATATATGCAATCGTCCCCGGAGAATACACTTTATGGAGGGCTGTTTAGCACACAGTGATGTGGAAGTAATTTACCAACCATTTGGACAGGGCTCAAATTGCAAGAAAATCTCGGCTAGACCACAGGGCCCAATTTCATGGCATTACTTACCACAGAATTTGCTCTTATGATGCCCTGTAATCCAAGTGGTTCTATGGAAGTAAGCAACCGCAGTAAGCAGTGCCATGAAGTTGGGCACAGGTTTTGCAGCTCAGAACTTTCACTGGACCAGAATAATTGTTTACCAGACCTCAAACATTTCTTTGTTTTTAGTATTTGCTGTTTGTGATTGGAAAGTCTAATACATTGGTGAATCTTCTAAAAGTATATGTAGTAAAAACACAGAAACTGTTTGTGTCTTGCCGGTGTTTCTGACCAAGTGCTAAAACTAGTGGACTTCGGCCAGTGGGTCAAGTGGGTTTTGAGCCCCTGTGCTTAAAATCAAAGGAGTCTTCAGATCCTCTTATAATTAATATAATTGGTGATTTTTCTAAAATACGTGTAGTAAAAACAAAGAGACTGTTTGTGTCTTGCCTTGGTAACTGCCCAAGTGCTTAAATTAGTGGAGTCTGGCCAGTGGGTTTTGAGCCTCTGTGCAAAACAAAATGAGAGTCGTCAGACCTTTAACTTCACAATATATTTTTGTCATGTATATCAGTGGGAAAAGAACCACCCACAAAATAGTGAAACCGGAGCCATAATGGATTTAATTACCCGCTATGATGATGTGCTGAGACCTTCAATGACTCAATATCCTGAGAAGGGTTTTTTCCAAGTTCTGAATGACAAAATACCAACACATGCTCACTGCACACACATTACAGATTTTATTAGTGTACTGACGTTGCAGACAATTAAACACACTGTGCACTTAGCAATTTACTCCTACTAGGGTTCAACTTCTATAGTTGCCAGTAACTTTTACTTCTTCTTTTTTCGTCGTTCTTTTTTTACACCCAGAGGCAACTCTCTGTAAATCAATCCATTAAAAGATGAAAAAAGAAAAAAATACAGAAAAAAAAATTCACCTTGTCATTTTCAAATACATTTAACATAATTAATTAGTTTTTAGTTACAAAACCTGATGAATTGCTAGTGGTTTCGTTTTTAGAATGTTTGTTTTCCTTTTTAACAGGAAACTAGGTCGGAACACCAATCTAAATGAAACAAATGCTGTGTCGTTGAAACAAACAAGACTGCATCTATTTTTGAACCTTTAAATTACTTGACCCATGCAATCATGGGTCTCAGCTTGAGATGATGCCTACATATGTCTATGTAATGACTCATCATACCTGAAACTTCAATAAAAAAAAAGTCTCACCCCAAAATATGTCACAGAATGAAACACAATTTAATTTGTTTATTCAATACTGTTCAGCTTTATTTGCGTTTAACTCAGTTATTTTATTAACTTCCCATAATATGCATTTATCAATATTAACTTTGATAAATGATCATTGGAAATTAATTTTGTGGATGAATCGGCGTCTGTGGATATCTGAAATGAGACTGCATGATGAAATGATAATAATGTTAATTCAAATTTATAAATCACTGTATGCCTCGATATTTTATGCTCTGCACCTAGCCATAGTGGAAAGTATGTAAATCTAAATATACAGAATTTCCCTTGGCTATCCATTCACAAGGAAATGGTGCTGTGAAAGAAGGTCAAGGTATTTCTATAATAATACAGGGACAATTTTGTTTTCTTTTTATGCAAGACATCATTGTCTGCATGAAATGTAAATTATTGTAAAATTTATCTGTTTGTCTTTTTTATTTTTAAATGGTTGAAAGCCAAAAGCTCCATTCATTTATTTATTTTTAAAAGTACATTTTGTTTACAGTACAAAATTCATTAGTATCTTGCTATTTTCAAAATAATTGAATTAATATTAATGATGGATTGTTTTTATGAGTTATTAATTTTGTTATTTATTATTATGTTTTTATTAATTTCTTATTATATTTTTTTAATTTATTGACTCTTACTTTTTTTCTTTTTTTCTTTTTTTCTTCATAATAATTTGGGGGTGGGTGGGGCTTAACTCCCACATGCCGTCCTGTGATATTTTATGTAGGAGATAATTATTAGATTAGTCATTTAATTGAATTTTTCTTTATATATTTTCTATAATTTTTTATTTGGGTGTCCATTAAAACCAACTCACTCATGCAGCTGCATGGCAACAGTCCAAGAAAAACGGTTGATTCAAAATTAACTTTTCGTCCAGTTTAAAAAAAGAACAGAAAACAATCTGAATGCCAATACATGATGAGTCGCACATAAGGAGCAAGAGATCTAGAGAAAGAGAGAGAAATAAAGAGGTGCAGGTCAAGATTAGACAAGCATCTAAGACAAGCATCTGCCTGGAATTTACGTCTTGCACTAAAAACACGATCCCCTCGGATCAGTTTACCAACCTGAAAGCTGGTCACCACCAAGTAATTCTTAACTTAATGAGAGTGAACATTTAATCAGATGTTCCTTGTTGCTGCAGTCTGGTACTTTGGTCACTGAATCATTATCAAATCTTACCCCTTCCTCTTTGATTTAAACTCCGGTACTTTGAAAAAACCTTCATCTGTGTTTCTTCAACTCCTAAACTTAAAGAAAAGATGTAGCGTTTGGTTTGAAGTGTTTGACCATCTGCGCTGCTAGGTTTTGATCAAATTGACTATAAAAGAAAAAATGCCTGTAGAAATTCCTTAGAAATGACTAATTTTTATGTTGCAGGAGCCCTATATTTTGTAAAAGTTAAAGAATTGTTTGCATTTTTTTGTGAACAAAACCATGGTTTCAAACAAGTTTTTCTGTTGGAACTTACCCCAAAAAATTAAGAAGAAAAACTTTTAAAACATTCCAATTCAAAGTTTCTTCATTAAATGTACATATTCATACCCAAAAGAAAATCATAATAAAATAATAAAAGGGTTTAGTTTAAAAATGCAGCTTAGCAGAAACTGACCATAAAGAAGTACTTACTGAGTCATACATCATAATCCACTAAGAACTTAACACGATACATTGTATGACATTTTGGCTGATATGAGCTGTTTCTGCTAAGCAAAAGCATTCAGTTTAGCAATGAGGGCCCAATTTTATAGAACTGCATTTGCTTAGCAAAATCTTTCAATAACATGGGCCCAATTTTATAGAGCTGCTTAAGCACAAAAAGTAGCTAAGCACAATAAAATTAAGCTTTCCAGTTTGAATAAGATTACCAGCCAAACCACTATGCCACATGTACAATTTGTTATTGGTATCCTGCTCATTTCTTCTTAGCGTTAAAATGTCAAGCAAAGTTTGAAACTCTATGAAATTGGGCCCAGGACCCAATTTTATAAAGCTGTTTAGCAGAAAACAGTGCTTAGCAAATATCTTTGCTAAGCAACAAATGAGTAGGGCACCAGTCCAAAACAATGTAAACTTTATTGATTTTTTTGACTGGTAACCTGTGTCTGCTCAGCAACATTTTTCTGTGCTTAATAAGCTTTATGAAATTGGGCTCTACATTCAGATCCAGACTATAATGACAAGTTATCAATATTCATTACAAATGAGACGTAAATCCTTGGGCTGGGTTAGTTCAACATCAATAATCCTATTTGTAACACAGACATTACTTTCCTGTGCTGTGTCCAAGGCTCATTTGTTTGCCAGGGGGTAAATCATAATATTTTTACCACCTGCAAGTCTATAACCACACCACCCTAACCCTACCCATCTAGCAGATTAGCAGTTTCAAGATCCAACAGACACTTCTTGCTGCACCCTTGTTCATTTATTTACACAAACTTTTCTTTATGAAAGTTCTGCAACATAATACTCTTGTTTTCACCGTTTGACCCATGACAATATCAGATTAACGTCTCCGGAATAACTGCTAATATTTAACACCATAATTTAGACAGTGAGTGAGTCACTGTCCCATGGATCCCCTGTATGTGTCAGCCATCAGCACTTGGGCTGACAGCTGGGTCTGTTTTGCTACTTACAACAAATTCTGAGTGGATGGGAAAAGGAAACATTACTGGGTGATCATACCAAAACCGAATGCTGATAATTAGATTCACTGTTTGTTTGATGTAGCTTTCTTTTTGTATTTTTGTTACATTTTTATTTTTTTATCTTTTTTACTTTACAATTTGAAACACTTGTTACATATCTTGAGAACAAAACAAGCTACAATCAAAATTCTTTTTGCACCAGGGTTCGAAGGTCGTATATCGTAAAATATGACGTAATCAATTGTTACAATATAAGACCACAATGGTAAAGTTTTACAAGATCTAATACAGAGCAATGGCAATCAAGCTGAAACCTTGCACGTGTTCAAGCTGGAATGTGTTACATTCCAAAATTTAGGTCATGTCACTATGACGTCATCAAGTGACGCCACCTTTAGTATACAGATTTCAAGGCTTTACATCTACACATCTAAAAAGGCCTACCCTAGTGAACTAAATATTGTAGTTGATCAAACTTTTGAATTGAACAAATAATTTTTTGAGCTAGCGTTATGCTGAACACCCAGTTTTTTGTTGTCAGAAAAACTTTAGTCTAAATTTGTATTTGTTTATTTATTTTTTACTTGACACTGACAGTCAATGATTCTTTTGATATTGATGCATTTATATATTGTTATCCCAAAAGTGTTTGCAACTACTCCAAGAAACCGAAGATGCAGTAATTAGAAACGATGTAAAACTTCATTTAAATTTTCAAATCTTACTTGTTTCAAACTAAGTCGATGCAACTTTTTGTTTCAAGTAATAAACCACATAGGAAATTGACTGAGATAATGTTTAAATAATTTTGGGTCGAACACAGAAAAATTTATTAGAGCGGGACATGAACTACATGCCGGCGCTCTACCATCAAAGCTATCTAGCTCTAGTGTTGGTGGTCTTCAACATTAGTGCTAGATAGCTCAGTTGGTAGAGCGCTGTTCCGTTAACATTAATCCGGAGGTCACAGGTTCAAAAACTATTTGCACTTTGGTACAACTGGAGTTAACCAAAACAAAGACAGCATCTTACATGATTGTATTTCAGGAGGGGGGGGTAAATAAGTTATAAATTAAGTAATTTTTCAATGTTTTGATTATTAAAAAAAAAAAGTGTAATGTATCAAATGCTTAACTGAGACACATTTCCAACCACCCATAAATATTTTCACAATACAGTTGACTATCTTATTAGCAAGGTCACTGGTACTGGCCAACCTACTTCTTTCATCTACATGTACATGCACCTTCTTTGCTTCTTTGTAACAGGAACGTTGTTGTAAGAGAATAGCAAAACAAAGAAACACAAAGTAGAAAATGAGATTTGGGACTTCAGAATGTACGCTTTATAAGCAGAACCTAACAGTGCGCTTTATAATGAGAATCAACTGTATTTATGAAAATGAGTGAACAAAAAAATGATGTAGTAGATTGAGAAAACAGATGATTGAGTAACAAGTTTTAATTTTGAGCGATCCCAACTTTGACATGGGTTGAGTTGGTTTTTAAAACATGCATTACACAGAAGATCAACAGATACAGTATGAACAATCAGTCTCTGATTGATTCACAGACGCTGGACTTGTACTAGTCTGCCCATTGTTTATCATTCATCACCCATTAGGAATGAGCATCATAAACATTAAAGGGACTGTATGGTGTGGTTATTTTTCAAGATATTATCAACAAACTAAGTTGACTTATTTCACTATTCTAGTTAACTTTATAAGCAGGCATGTATTGGATATATTTTAATGAAATTCTTCGATTTTTCTTGCCCCTATAAAAACAATTGTTATCAAATTGCCTCATAAGTCTATAAAAAGCCTACGCTAAGTGTAGGTATGTAGGTCAGCTCGGTACTTAATAACTAAATTCCTTTTTTTTCCCCTGAAGGGTCAAATATCATTCCTGATAAGCTAATTGGTACCAGTAGAAAAAGTCATGAAAAATATATCTGTCTAAAGTAGATGAGCGTGTTCGAAACAATAGTTCACCAAAACCCGTTCTTAGTCTTACATGTACGAATGGTTTGATTTGACAATTTAATGGAAATAAGTACTTTGAACAGTGTTTGTTTATGAATGTACGTAAAACAAAACTAAACATTTAAAAGCAAGATTTTATAAGGGGGGTGGGGCTGGGTTTTGAAAGTGTGACAATCAATCTGATAAAATTTCACAGGCTAATTTCAGGTAATTGAATCATAAATCCTCCTTATGAATCTCAATGTATGGATGTACATTAGAAGGGTGGAGTCAAAGTTATGCACACACATACATGTACAGTACATTGGTCCTGTGTGGATTTGTAAAACCATGGAGGGACAAACCTATCTAGTAGGACCAGCACACTGAGGAACAGAATCTTGTGGTTTGACTGCACCACCTCAAGGCTGATCAGAAAGCAATGCCAAATAAGATTCCACAGTTAATTATTACCCTGGGAGTTTACCACCACTGAATATTATGTGTATGTAATCAATACTGCGTGATACAGCTCTACACTGAACAACATCATGTCAATGTTTTGATGAACTTTGAGTTTCTCCAGCAGCTTTTTAGTGTGACAAAGTTATTTTTAAATATAATTTATCAGTTTATGTCAATACTTTACGTTATGTTCATATACTGAATATGCTCTGAAATAATGATTTTAAAAAATAGTCTTGTTTGAAAATAAATTTAAATTGATCTTGACCTGTAACCACATTGAACATATTTGAAGTTTTGTAATAGTCAGAAGGAGGAAATACTTAGAAGAAAGTTGTAGAAGTTGCCAATTTACCCTTATTAATCTTTCCTTGATGCCCGATCTATATCATGCAAGGGTCGGGGTTGTTTACGCAGTGCACAAATTGGCTGAGCCAGAGCTACAAGTGCAAAGCACGATAGCGCATATTTATTTCATAAGTCATAGTAAATTGTTAAGCAATGTTTTCTCCATTAAAAGCTTTATATAATTGAGTAATGTTTTGCTAAAATCCCCAAACTGTGAACACTGAATGTCACTTCTGCCTCACTGTTCTGCTTGAGTAACAGAAAAAACATTGATATTTTCTTACAGTATCAAGCAACTGTATTTTTATAACAGGTCCTAGGGTTAAAATCCCTAAAGTTAATCAGCTGGCAAAACTAATTTAATTTCTTTAA
>JAUELU010000003.1:12753065-12765820 GCA_032357145.1 Evasterias troschelii
GACATAAATCAATGAATATGATAACAATGTAGATGTAATTATTTTTTAGTTTTTAATTAATTTCACGTTTTATTGACCCCTTGATAGTCGAGTGCGAATCCACCACCTGTATCCAGAAAGAAAACGATGTCCATCGCTGACATCCTGGACCACCAAGCCAAAATGCAGGCCAAACAGAAATCCAACCAACCCACAACGACCGCTGAACAGACCAAAGCATCTACAAGTAGCAGCGCCCAAGGAAACTCGGCTGTTCCATCATCATCTGCAATGTCGGTACCCTTCACTGGACAGCCCATTTTTGTGAAGACCGATACAGGTGTGCCTCTGTTCCTGACGTTACCCCAGATGCTCCCAGGAAACACCCCAGTCGTCACTACACTGCCTAATCCAGTGAAGACCGAGGCAGAGGTTGCAAAAAGCGCTCAGTCAACAGCCACATTTCCATTGAACTCTAATATGGCAACGGTGGTCCATGTCGGACAGCCTTTACAAGTCATGCAGATGCCCACGATGTCGTCATCCCAAATGAAAAGCCCTACGATTTCAACCTCGGTGCAGTGTCTACCCATGATGGAGTCATTGGCATCAACAGTCAGCATGGCGAACACGAACGCTGCGTATACCTATGCATACAACATGGATTTTCCACATAGTGTACCTACCTCCATGACTGCAGGTTTGCAGCCTGTCATGACGACAGCACCTCAGTCACCCAGTAGCTCAGTGAGTGGTATGGATTCCTCATCAGGGAGGCCGTCGGTAATCCAACACACCCAGCAAGTTCAACCTCAGTCATCAAGTCAAGCCTCGCCACCTTTTAGAAACGCTATCCAGCCGAGTGACTTAATCCTCAGAAACATGTCTCATGAGAAGGCAACGTCCGTAGCAGCCTCCTCTTCAGCCCATTCCACAGTGGTTGGTCAAAAACTCTCAGATCTACCCAAAGATGCAGTGGTGGTCACTCCACGAATGGTCAGTCCTTATATGGCCTACATTCCAATGCCTTCCATGTCATGTGGGGAAGGGTCAAAAACAGATGCCAGCAAGGATCAGTTAAATAAGAGAAAACGAACAGAATCGGGCAAGGAGAACTTGAGCAGACCACTCAGCCCTCATGGATTCAGTGTGGATAGAACAGGGAAGGTTACATCCCTTCCCTTAGCACATCCGGTCTTCCCTACCCCTGTTCCTGTGCAAGAAGAACCCTGTGATCTCAGCATGCCCAAGAGGAGACACAGCCCAGATGACCCCATGGGGTTTAGAATTGAGGCTGGTCCTCACGCTAAGCACAGATCCTCCTCCAAGAGACATGGTGAATCAAGCAAAGAAAGAACTCGAAAGCACGAGGAGCCAGGCTCCAAATATCACTCATCAAATCACAGGGATGAAGCCTTCCCCTCATTGGCGTCATTTTTACCAAAAGTGAAGATGACTCCCAACCCGCGAGGCTCTATTATGCAAGGAGTGATCAATCCAAGTACCCTCAGCCCTTCCTCCAAACCCTCGGACCACAGGGACACGCCCTCAAGACATAGTACAAGCTCCACTGAGACCGCTCCCTCTCCGCATCCGCCACCCTTTCCGTACTTCCCTCATCCGGGTATGCAAGGCATGCCCTCTGACAAACAGCCAAAGAATCATTTTGTCTTTCCAGAGTTCAACCCCCACCACCTCTCCACGATGATGGGGTACCCACCAAGACTCTTTCACCCTCAGTTCATGCAAGGTCCACTGCTAGCCCGCCCCGAACTCCTCCCAACAAGCCTACCTCCAAGTATGCAGCTGACCCCAGAGCAGCTGATGAGGCGAGAGATGTTCTACCCTCCGCATCTTCCATTCCCGATGAGACCACCTTTTCTCAGCTCTCCATCTCTTAATATGAGAGACGGTCAGCAGCCTTACATGCATCAAAGTTGAGACCTTCACATCAGCAAACTTCTTTTTATAGAATTGCCTTGAAGCTTTGTGGATGTAACCTACTGCAACAGAGACTTATCTGTGTCAGATTTGCCTGAAACACCCTGTGCAAGTACTGTGTATAAAGACTTAAATATGGGACGCACATGTAGTGTGTATACACTTAAGGAAGAATGTTTTAAGCTAGGCCGAGACTGTTTTCCAAACAGCGAGAGTTCGGTGCCGATCTCATGAACTGATATCCCAGAGACTTGGGATTGGCGCAGTTTTGTACGTTTGTCTGAATTTATAAACTTTCCTTGCAAAGCCATGTTAGTTTCAGCAGCAAAACTGAGGAACTGAGGAATGGACAGCCATAGTCACAGGCCTGGAGTTTCATCGTTGAAAGGGCTAGGCCATTTTCATTTTGCAAAGCGGTTCTATTGGAAAATCTTATGGTTTGTGGGAAACTTTTGAAGGGGCACCAAGGCCAAGACTAGCGGCAACAGAAGCTGTGTAATTCCAGGCTTGTAGTCACAGTGACTTCAAACATGACTTATGGCTATGAGAAGTCAACAAGACTTCATTATCAAGTTGATTTTAAAATGCATCTGGTGCTTATTGTATAATCGCTTACATCATTAAGATCTTAAGTATTACAATCAGGGATCAATACTAAGGTAGACAGACTTATCATGAACAATCCTTACACTCTTTATTAGTCGAGTTTGTCCCCACACTGCCATCGGAAACTGAGATTGTTGATTTGACCATAGAAGAAAATTAGTGTTAAGCCCTGGAGGTAAATCAGAGTTATTTATAAGCCACTGAACATTCCATAGAGCAGGCCTCAAAGTAAGTTAGGACAAGAATTTCTTTTTAAAGGCAATCAAATGTACAAACAAATGAAGATGCATATCAGAGCATGTATTGAAGATGGTAGAGTCAAATGGTCATGCTAAGAACAGTCCTTGTTTCCAGTTGCAAAATTGTTTCCAAAGTGGTGCATCATTTTACAATTACAAAGTCAGTATTATCAAATGTGACCTGTGCCCAATTTCATGGCTCTGCTTACCGCGAAATTCTGCGCTTACTGGAATCTGCAGGGTTACCGCGGAATTCTGCGTAAGTTGTGTAAATGAAGAGCAATGTTAATAACACATGCACATTAGCAAAAATTCCTTGCTAGTGGTGAGTTCTCCCACCATAAGCAACAATTTGTTGCTTTGCCGTGAAATTAAACAATGTACGAACAAAATTAGAGTAAGGTTGCAAGGCATACAGCAGATGAGCCAGAAAAAAAAATTATCAAAACATTTTATACTCCAGTGTGTGACATTCTTTTGAAATGCTTATTCTGCACCAACGATTGCTAGGTTTCACCTGGTTTCCACCTGGTGTCTCTATTTTAAATACTTCCAAACTAACTCACATATTTCTTGAGAGTATGTCACAACATTTTTAGAAAAGACTTTTTGAGAGGAAATGTAACTTTAATCAGAGAGATCATCATGACATTTTTTGAAATTCCAATATTTTTGTACAGTGTTGATCTCTTTCGAAACTTCCAATATTATTTTTGTATTTTGTTGTAAATGTCATAATTATTATTTGTTAGCCATGGAGTCTGTTAGGTCAGTTGAGTAGTTTAGCAACTAAGTGTTTGATATTATAAATATATTAATGTGTTTGTAGAGTTTAATAATGGTTATAATCTTGGCCAGGTGCTTAGTGGTTGTGTAATATATACCTGTACAGGATATAGACTAAATTTCAATATCTATGCAAACGAAAAAAATATTTCTAGCTTTATTTTGGGTCATAACTTTGATTAAATGGCCGATGTTAAATATCTAGTGTAAAGTACAAGCAAAGATGGTTTATAATGTTAATTTACTGTTTAAAAAGTGGCTGTGAAGTGTACAAGAAAGCAGCCCAAAAGGCAGACTGTAAAGGTGTAATCTTGTCAAACTTTCCACAAACAGGAGACTTGTATCTGTTTAGCTTTGCCCCGCCATGCAATGAGAAATTACAACTTAATACGTGCCTTAAGCCTGACGAAAATTTGACAGTTACATTCCCATCACAAAGTTTAAACGGCCTTCTCCGATAGCCCAATTTGCACAAGCGCCGTTTTAAAAACAAACCGCAATACATCTTGGGAAACTGATTACAGTTTTTAACAAAAATCAAGCTGCCAAGATGGATGCCATGCTGTAGTTTACATGTTACTATGCCAGGTTATTGTTGTAAACCGCATTGCTTCAAAATCAGCGCGCCATGATGTTTGTCAGTGTTGCTTTGGCTTGGATTGCACACAGAATCCTCTGCGCGCCTTTCATGCGCAGTGTGACATGCATATGGGCTAGTTGGATTGCTGTGCATGCACCCTTGTTGCAATGACTCTAGTAGACCCCTTGCACTGACTACACACGGCTACTGTCTTGTGAACATTTGGACTTAATCCGTTGTGTGAGTCAAGAGAAAATAGTGAAAAACCAGGTACAAGTTTCAGCATGTAAACACGTTATCCTTAATCTTGGTTGTAACAACTGAAATCAGCTGTTTAGGTTTGTTTTTTCAAGGTTTCAGATACAATTTTCTCAACTATGACATCATTTCAGAGGGAAATATTTCGCAGAAAAAATGGTTCTAGTATGAATTTTTATAATCAGTAAGCTTTCAGACTGTGATTAAACAAATATGTTTTTTATCCTTTCCTATTGTGTATAATACCTTGAAGTGGTTAACTATGTTGCCATATGGCCTCAAAAATCTCCAATTATGTAAACAAAAATAATAATCAAAATTAGTGACATGTCTGTTGTCACTTACAGTCTTAAAGTCTCTCCTGTTCAGTGGAAGTTGGACAAGATACTACCTTGAACTTGTGCAGATTTATTTAACCATGAAGTGCACTTGATCAATTCCAGGTATGAACTGTGACAATGTATTGATTTTTGCCTTCTGTAAGGAACTTGCTGATCATTTTGTAAAGTTGAACATTATTTTTGGAAATGCAAACAAGTTGATCATATTTTCTACAACAAAAAGACAAGCAAGAATTTAGAGGTCCCTTCTCAAAAACCATGGCTTCTAAGCCTTCTGCTAAGGCACTGTCCGACTGTCCGTCTATTTGAAGTCCCATACAAAATGTGTACATTTTCAAAATTACTGATAGAACTTAAGACAGACCTTAAGCCGTATAAGCTGAAGCTATGCTTTTGAAAAGGGCCCAAGACTAATGGTTTATCTTTATCGATACCCTTTACTGTGAACCCCCTGAGTCATGACACTGCGACCTTTTTAATTGACTTCTATGACCTTCGTCAAACATTGCAAGTGTTAATTTCCACCGACAGATATTCAATGTTCAAAATTCCAATGGGTTGTAATCATAAGTTTGCTAATTAGGTTGGTTCCTTTGGGTTTAAAATGTCAGGGTTATTACAAAATGAAGTTTGGTTGCAGCTGTTGAATGTGGATGTATTGATGGTTTTTTTTTATCTGCCTCCCACAACTCAAGCATCTTTTTAAAAGGTGGTTTTGAAAAATTAAACCAAATATCATTAGATTGTGATTTTTTTTAAGCCTCAACTATGTTTTTTGATAAGTGAATCTAACATGGATAATCCTGGAAAGTGATTTTCAAACTGAATTGTTCATTCATTTTTAGGTTTACAAAATAAAAAAATTCCTTACACTTTAAGGGAGAAAGTCCAATGGATACATCAAAATATTGTGATTATCTTTTAAGCTTCAACCATATTTCTTGAATCCAGCATTTTGGATGACCCTGGAAGTGATTTTCAAACAGAAATAATTATTTAAGGTTTATTTTTATTATTTAAAAATACCTTTAAATTTATGGGAGCAAGTCCTATAGATACTGTTTTAAAATTTTTTAAATCATAATTTATTTCATAAAAAGTATGGGTTGTAAAGATAGTCTGCATTTTTTCCATAAAAGTACACAGGAGATTGGTGGTTTTCAAGAAATCCAATCATGAAACTGATTTGTACATTTCCTTTCCCTCCATTGTACTGTCTGACCAAACTCTTCAGTTTTTCCGGGACCAGGTGGTTCATCTCTCTATGCCTACCTCTCTTTGGTAATTGGTTTATTGGATCATCACTCACACTTGAAAAATGGAAGAAAGTGACAGTTCTGTCGAACTAAAGATATTGTGGCAGGTTTTTTTTAAAGCATAAATTGCACAAAACTTGTTCAAGGTATTATGTCATGATAGATCGAAGTAGTATAAATCTATGTCTGTCCATTAGATATGACCAACTGGAAAGAAAGACATTCCATACACTTAATTTGTTTATTTTTGTAATGAAAGGAAGCCTATTTGTTATCAAATGCTTTAGTTTTAAAAACTGTCATCTTTCAGTTTTTCAAGCACCAAGATTATTATATACAAGGGTGTCCAAAATGTGGTTATATCCATTTCTAACATGAATTAGTACGCAAAGAACATTGTGAGTCACTGATTTACTGGACCCTTCAATGGACGCGCTTGTCCGATGTTCTACACGGGGTTTAAATATGAGCGACCCAACGTGAATGGCAAAGCGTTGCGTGTCACCATTTACCACACCAGGGCGTCACGTGATACAATATTGCTATAGACCCCTTGCACAATGCACAGTGCACTTACACACGCCAATCCTGGGAGTTAAAATGTACACAAAGTTATCGTCTCCCAAAATGGTTAAAATGGTAGACATGCATTTTGAGTTGTACAAGGCGTCAATACATGGGTGTCATGGTATGTATAAGCTGTTTCCTCAGCAGTACACAAAGTGCAGTGGAGCTCGGTATTCTGCGAGTTCTAATTCTAAGATTTGTTCGATAAACACCATTTTGTTTTAATGCATAGTTAACCTATATTTGACCAATTGTAATAGGCCAGGTTCATACACAATGCAAAATGTGAATGTGACGCGACTTTGAAAACATAAATTCAAGAATTCACACCAAGTTAAAACACTTCTTAACTTGTGGGATTACATTGCTTTGAATTTCTACGTTGTCATCTCGATTCACAACACGTTTTAATTAAGTATGAAATGGCATGTATGTTAAACTGTACACAGAGCTAACCTGGTTTTATCTGGTGCTTTTTTTCCTATGCAAAACAGTAAGCAATTAAATGTATATTGTTCTATAATGATTATTTGTATCTGTCTTGATATTGTCAATGCATGGAGTATACTTCACTGTCTAAACGCCTATGTGCCTACGAGTCCCATTCGCTCTTTGCATGGTTTGCACAGATCCCCCATGAGCCTTGACTTTATGCTTCATTTGTATTGTATTTATGTGCCTGTTTGGATGAAAGTGTCATTACATTACCGTGACGATACAGAGTTATATAATGCTTCTATTCACTGCTGTCTCCAATTTGAGGCTTTACATGCAAATGGCTGACCGTGCAAAGGGCGATTAGGCATGAGAGTCAAGTCTTGTTTCATGTGTTCACATGTTGATTGAGTTATTTACTCTCTGATGCATTTGGTAACAGACTAATTGCAATCTTGTCAACTGTGCCAGAAGCTGTGTATAGACCTTTCCATTGTTGATAAACAAAGTGCGCCGGTTGGCATGGACAGCCGAATGTCAGCGAAACATTCAATCGTGTTAAAAAAAAATTGTGACCAAATTCAACATTTTCTGTAAAGAACTGAAACACCTTCCATGATAGGTTGATTTGTTTCCAACAAGTTCAACACTATTTTTGAGTCATTTTGTAGCATTTCTACAAACTATCTGTCTTTGATTTGCAGTTATGGCTTTTTGTAGTTTTCCAACCTCGGTTGGCAAAACCTTAGGTTGTGGCGTTGCAATAGAAAGGTCTATTGAGAGAGTTTCTACAAATTGCGATTAGAAGCTGTTCTCAATCCAAAAAACTCATGTATGCATACAGGGTGCCAGGCTGGACTTTGGACCCAAAACATGTGTATCACCAGTATTGAACCCTGCCTGCCAAGACCTTACACCCTACCAAGTTTTAAATTTAAATGTACTCCCCCCCCCCCCCCCCCCAAATTCACAAAATTAACACACTTTGTTTTATTCTTAATATATAAAAAACTTGTATACATATATATTTCAGCTTATTATTTTACAGATTTGTAAGGAACTGTAATACGACTCCAATATCTATGATTAATAAACTATTTCAACTGTTTATGAAGTCAGGGTTGTGCTGTCTTAACAGTTTATTTTTTAAATTATACCCAATGGAGGCCGAACGGTGAACCAAACTGGATAATTTGGAACTTTGAAAGACAACATATGTGTAGAGAGGCTTCAGATGTGTAGGGTACGGGAAGGTTCAGATGTATGTCACAGGGTCATGGCATACACATGCAACGTCAATTTGACTCAACAAGCGTACAGGAGGCTTCAGACGTATGAAGCCTCAAGCATACACATCACAAGGTGTAAGTCCAAGGTGTAAGTCCAAGGTGTAAGTAAATTGTTTTTGTAGGCTCTAAGAATGTGCTGTAGAGTTCTCCTGATGCTTATTAACTTAAAATGACCCTGATTTAAATCAGTTAAGTCTGTCTCAGAATAGTTCAATACACAATTTGTTTTATTCTTATTTAAAGAACTTCAAGGAACTGAAATACAACTCCAGTATCTATGATTTTAAAACTATTTCAACTACTTATGAAATCAGGGTTGTGCTGTCTTGGGTTTTTTCCTTATTTCAAATAGACTTTGTAAGGTAAACCAAGTTTGGACATTTTTTTGATAAATATGTACAATGTTTATGATTTGGAACTTTGGAAGACGACAAATTTTGAAATGAGTAAAGAAATTGTACTCGGGTCAAAAACAGTTTCGTTCTCTTCTGTGTATCATAAGATGCCCTTGCATTTGAGATTTCTTTGCAAAGGAACAAGATTAAGATGGTCATACACTGATGCTGCTGATGTAGAACAGACCTTTTTAAGCTCGGCTTTTCCTCTTGGCTAATACGTGAAGCGCACTTTCTTTGCATTTTCAGGTACCCTGCAAATTACAACGGAAACATGAACGACTTAAACATTATGTTGAAAATGTTAATTTTTTGAAGAAATAATCAAAACAATAATAATAGACAGTAAAGGGTCTATTACCAGAGGATGCAAAGAGCTCGAAAAGGAAACTGGAGAATGCCAGAGAGACGCAGACGAGAGAAACCAAGGTTTCATGCCAGCAGAGAAAACATGGGTATAGACCCATTGCACAACGCGCAGCGCACATACATGCGCGTAATTTGGGGTGTCAAAACGTGCACAAAAGGATGGTACATGTGTTTACACACAATGCGCTTGTAAAGACGTGTACCATTCTTTTGTGCACGTTTTGACACCCGATATGACGTCATATGCAATGGGTCTATAGAGGATCTTTTTTAAAACAGTGAGACTGCTAGAATTTCTAACTGTAGGAGAGTAGGAGATACTGATCACAAGCCAGAATGCAAGATTTGGGAATATCAAGACATCCTCCAACAGAACAAAGAAGACAGTACCAACAAGGCTTTTGGGTATGAATTAGAGATGAGAGGTTAGAGATGGAGTTGGGTTTGGATGGGGTGCGGGGAGTTTGGTGTAGCAGCTGATCTGGAGTGTTACTTGGGTTCAATTTCAGAGCACTGCTAACCACATGATTCTGTGCTTCCAAGTCCCTGTAAAGTGTGTGATTCTATGGGCTGTAAGTATAGAATTTTGCAGTGAGCAGAGCTACAAAATTGTGTATTGTTTAATTGGAAATGGCTGGCAAGGCTGGAGGTTATCAGGATCTCTCTATACATGTACATGCACCTGCCTTATTCCTGCACCCAAACAACTCGATGAATGCTACAAATCACTTCCTCTAACACGCCCACTAAAACTAAGTTTAGGTTGTACTAAACTGCCAGCAGGATGAACCCGTGCCCAATTTCAAGGCTCTGCTAGCTTTGGAATTCTTCGCTTATAGCCCATGCATTTTTTTAAGTGCTTGACAGGGCTCTTTAGGCGCAAGTGATTTAATTCCGCGGTAAGCAGAGCCATAACTGGAAATGGGCAAGTCTTAGCAGCTGCCATAAGTACAAGGCAAACATTCGGTACAAAAAGCCTCAGATGTTAAGTTGGGGAGGAGCATTTTGAAGGGAAGGAATGCCTCCCCCCCACCCACCCCCGACTTCACTGCTGCCTCTTCTGGTGCTATTGATCTTAAGGAAGTGTTTGAGTTTTAAACAAAATTAAGGTTAAACAAAAAATAATTGACTAGAGTAGGATTTGAACCTGTGACATCCAGATTAACTCTACAAACTAAGCTAACTAGCCCTGTGTTGGCGGTCTCACTATTTTACATACCATAAAGACCCACAGGATGAAGAATCGATGCCATCTTGAGGTTTATCATTGGGAGGTATCTCTTCTGATAATCTAGAACCTGAGGCAGCTGATTGGAGTGATCGCCCACTGGCTGAAGGCTCTTTGGTCCAGGGATGGGAAACATGGCGGAAGTTGAACTGCTTGGTGGTGCTGCTGTTGGAACTTACTCCCTGGATGAATTCATTCATTCATTCATCAATGGTTTATTTCAACAACAAAAAATTACAAATCGCGGCAAAAATTAAGAAAGCACAATGGAAAAACAAAAATGAGTTTATTTAATCATTCCAACACTTGCAACTGGCCGTCTGGGCCCAATTTCATGGCTCTGCTTACCACTGAACTCTGCGCTTGCAATCACCATTCTTTGCTCACAGGGCGAAACGGCAAATTAGCGAAGAATGCCTCGTAACCTGGAGGGCGTACCCGCACAAGCAAAAATTCCCTGCTGAACCGCTTGACGTAAGAATTCCCGGTTTCCGTAAGCGCCGATTATTTGCTTATGATAAGCAGAGGCATGAAATTGGGCCCTGCTCTAGAATACTGGTCATGGGGCTATGGGGTGGATTTCTCTCTCAAATGCTAAGAAGTATCAATCAGTATTTACCTTTGCGTATAGTCCATCTTTTCTGTTGTTCTCGATCTGTCTCCTCAGCTTGGCCAAATTAGGTCGCTCGGTCGCTCCCATTTGTAAATGTTCTTTTTTCACAACCACAGCTGGGGCGGCATGAGTGGATGGATTAGACGGACATTGAGGATTCAAACCTCCCCTTGCAGGAGGTTCATGTAAAGCGAGGCTCTTACTGGTGAAAGCTTGGTCAACTCCATCGGTGGAAGGTATCTGTTGCGTCGAGTGTGTAATGCGGAAACTGCTCCATGAGTTATGTGTCTCTGATGATGCAGAGTTTGTGGTTGTCTTGACCTATAGGTTACAAATTGACTGGTAATTTAATAATTATATTCAAAGTAAGAATGGTTGCTTTAAGTTTTGACCTTGTTTGGCCATAAAATTAGCTACCCTAGTTTCAGAAGAAGAACGAAATCGGCATGGATTGCTACATACCTCCGCAAAACAGTCTTACCTGCCTTTTTCTTGGGCCACTTTTTTTACTCTGTGGTTGGGCAGCAGAACTGGAAGAGCTAGCCTGGTTTGATTGGATGGATGAAGAGTTATCCTGGTTTGTTTGTCTCTGTAGCTGTTGCTGCCAGTGTTCTCTCTGGAGTCGGTCCACCTCCTGTTGTAGGGCGTGGCACATTCCTTCCAGCCCCTCGTCATGAACCGCTTCTAATTCTCTCCGCATTCTTTATAATAATATGGAAAAAGTTGTGATGTAAAAGGTTAGGCTCTGAATTTAGGGGTAAGTCAGATATCTTGAAGCATATGATCTTAAAATCTCTTTATTTTTGCCACAAAAACAGGTATCAGTCGTGTAACAAGAAGCATGTCTACTGTTCCCTTCCCAGCCCTGGTTTGTTCATGATTCTGTGTATGACAAGACTAAATGTACACTAATGAGTCACATGACTCTGGTCGCCAACAGAAGGCCAAGAGTTACACCCATTTGCTCACCTCATGTACTCTGCATCAACCTGAGGCTGACCTGCCACTTTACTCTTTACCTCATTCAGCTTCTTGGTAATGACACTCTGTTCTTCAAGCTCTTTGTGCAATTCTGATCAAAAGGAATTAAATAATTACAAGTTTGAAGCTTTGCATGGTGTACAACTGATATTGGAGTTTGTTTGAGGTAAACTGTGTTGGCATCTTGAGCACTGAGGTAACTCTGTATTTTATCTTTGATGTATTTTTATAAAATGCAGGGCCCAAAATGATCAGCTGTGCTGGATGGGTCACCCTCATTAAACATTTTGTTATTATTTTGTTTTATAAATACACAACCCAAATTGGTTTGCTCAACATTTCTACTGACCTACTCCAGTATCTGTCAGAGACAAACAAACATGTGATTTGCTTCTTTATAAAACTCAGATCAGAATTTTTGTCTCACAAGATTGTTTTGTCAGTTGATATCCACTATTTTCAAAATATTAAAGCAGTTCAACAATAATTGTTTTTAAGGATAATTTTGGTACTTAAACCAATGTTATTGTAAGATATTACACTCCTGGAGGGGGCAAGGCTGTTTCTCTTTGCAAAGGGCGCACTTTCATTGGAAAATCTTAAAGTCCATGGGAAACATTCGAAGGGGCGCTAAGGCCAAGACCAGGGCAACTATAGCCTCCGTGTAATTCCAGGCCAGATATGAAATGAATGCTATATTTACTTTCCAAGTGTTGACCAACCTTCTGAGCTGCTTTGTAATTCTTTCCTCGCAGCCAAGAGTTCCATTTTCTCTGTGGTTTGTTTATTCCTCCTGACTTTTGCATCTCGATGGTCAGATAGTTCTACAAGAAAGCACAACAATTTTGTTTCAAACAAAAAAACATAAAGTTGCTTCAAACAATAGGCCTAT
>JAUELU010000003.1:12788002-12820993 GCA_032357145.1 Evasterias troschelii
AAAAACCCACAAGGAGTTTCAACAAACCTTCATTTAGCAGCGTTTTCCTTTCCTTTGCCTTCTGCTCCGAATGTAAAATTTGAACAAAGAGATCATTTAAGCTCATGTTAACTGTATTCTACAACCCAAAAGTAATAGATTTATGTTCTGCACTGCCTGCTAGCTACCGAATCACAACAATCTGAAAAACTTGTCACTAAACTTCAGCAACCATCTTTTGTATGATTGGTGTAAACTTTCCTGAACACTTGAGGGCGCCCGCCACCCCCAAAACAACAACCCACCGGAAACGAAACGCAGGACAGCGCTACACACACCGCGCTGAACTTAATAATAAATAGGTTGGAATCCATTGTAGACTTTACTGTCACTCTCCACAGTGTCAGTGTGACATTTTAAAGTTTTCTTAAAGGTTTATTACTTCACTGTTGAGAAAAATGGGGAATTTAGACATATTAGAAATGGCTTATGCAGCCGCCAAAACTGATGAACAACGGCGAGAAATAGTTTTGAGATATCTGGAGCGAGTCTGCACTCCGGATGAACGCAAAGTCGTGGATGACTTTCCCCAAGGTATGCTGGGTGGTGTTCAATAATGACGTTTACATAGAACCAACTTTTGTATAATAAAAGAAACACATAATATGTATAGCACCTTCCTCCATGATCTGACAAGGTTTTGTGTTGAATTTCAGTAAAATATGTCACAGACTGACAGAACATAGTTTTTACTTAGTCATTGTGTTCATTGTATTAACAAAATCAATCAGTGCTGGTGGGGAGTAGGCCACGGCACACACTTAATTTGTTGTCAATGGAGGAATCTGAAAAGATTAAATTAAACAGCTGAAACATTACAGGCCTATAAATTGATTGATTTAGGGAAGAGTGGCAGAGAGGGCAATTGGTAAAAGCCGGAAATGCCTGATCTGTCGGGGAAGACAATTGTTGAAAGATATCGCTGCAGGGGAAGCCAGAATTCAATTGAAATGGTCAGAAATGTAAGTTTCTGTCATAATTTACCTCTGAATTCTATACCTAGTTTTGGGGATATTCTTCTGCAGAGTTCAGTGGGTAATTATGACAAAACTTGACTATTTAAATTTAGTTCTGGCTGCCTCTGTTGGTAATTCTACTCTTGAAAAAAAAGGTATTTTATTTTTAGTTCCGACCATTCCGGCAGATCAGGCAACCGGCTTTTACCCACGCCCGTAGAGTGTTCAGTATATGGCCACCTATTATTGTACTACTTTATGACCAAACCTGAATCTTCTTGATAAAAAAAATTACCATTTTACTTTGGGGTCAACTCAAAGGTAATATTTTATTACTAAAAATAGAGTGGCAGTCAGATTTATAATTTTTCCATGAATATGATTGCTTGATTTTGTATTATCCTTTAAACAGTGACTCTTTTGTTAATACATGATCATCATGATCATGATGTCACAGAATGGTCTATAAACACTGGTCTTACGGATCACTTTTTAGATTAGCGTGTTTCTAGAGAAAACCAAACCAAACTCTGAAATGCCTACAGTGCAAAGAGTATAATAGATAGACATTGCCCAAAGTGTTTTGAAAGTTGCGTTAAACTTAAACTGAAGGTAAGCCATCAGTTGTGTAAAATTGCACATGAATTTGATGTACTTTCAGTGCGATAAAGTCTCACACTTAAGTCAAAGTGGCAATGTTGGGCTCTGATTGACTATTAGCCTAATGCATTGAAGGAAAAGTAGGAAGCGACATGGTTTGGTTTAGATGCATGTAGCATACTACAATGGAACATTAATGGAACATTTGAGGCAAAGTACAGCATGCACAACAAGGATGGTTCAAAGCACATGGTATACCAACCTGCTTAGCTTTTCTGTTAAATCCAAATGATGTAGAAGTTTGTTTGTTTATTTGCAGGCCTTGAGTGGTTTAACACAAAGAAACCATTGTCGTTACACAAGGACTTGAAGGGTAAACTTGTGGTGCTTGACTTCTTCACATACTGCTGCATCAACTGTATGCACGTTCTACCCGACCTAGAGGCTCTGGAAGAAAAATTCCCCATCAGTGATGGACTCGTGGTCATCGGGGTTCACTCGGCCAAGTTTGAAAATGAGAAAACATCTGCAAACATTCTGAATGCCGTACTGCGTTATGATATCGCTCACGCAGTCATCAACGATCATAAGACTGTGATGTGGGACGCCCTCGACATACAATGCTGGCCAACGATGCTTCTGATTGGACCGTCTGGAGAGTACCTCCTGCCCATCATTGGAGAACAACAACGCAAGAAACTCTTTCTAATCTGTGAGGTCGTCATGAAGTTCTTCAAATCTCGTGGAGAAATCATCACAAATGTTGACCTGCCGATGATCACCCGGTTAAAAGACTCTCTACCGGACTCGCCGCTTCTCTTCCCAGGGAAAGTAGAAGTTGACGATCAAGGAAACAACCTTGCAGTGTCTGATAGCGGTCACCACCGTATCTTAGTCACAACCAAGGAAGGAGTACTATTGCACTGTGTCGGTGGCATTGAGAAAGGGTTTGTTGATGGGTCGTTTCAGGAGGCGAGGTTCCACTCCCCTCAAGGAATGGTTTGGAAGGGGGATATTATATATGTAGCAGACACACAGAACCATGCCATCAGGAAGGTAAATTAATTTCTGTAAATGAATGAAATGGCACAAAACATACAAGACTTGTACAAGTCCACTTGTGTTTTTTATGCTGTTAATAAGAAAATATTATCATCATGCGTTACTCATTCTCAGGTTGATTTAGAGGCAGAGACAGTGACTACCATTGCAGGCATGGGGGCGATGGGAGACCACAAGTGCCAATGGGGAGGGGCTCCAGGCCCTGAACAGGTTCTGAGCTCTCCCTGGGACGTGTGCCTCGGTGGTCCAGATGACAACATTCTCTTCATTGCCATGGCTGGAAGCCATCAGATCTGGGGATTGTTCTTGAAAGACAGCAAGTGGCTTGCTAAGGAAATGTAAACACCTTATTTTGTATGAAATCCTCCCGTTTTTCAGGATTTATTCCTGTTTTTGTTTTAAATTGCAGTCTTTGGATTAGGTTTTATTGTTATTTTTATATTTTGGGGTAATGAAACCAAGAATGCCTCATGAGTGAACTTAATCGCTGTACCTTGCAAGCCTGAGGAAACCTGTAAGCAAGGATGCTTGCTGTGTGAACTAGAAACACTGGGGTTAACCCCCACTCTTCCAAGATAATTGTTCTGGGTTCATCTACACGCACCAACAGTCCTGGTACGCAGGACCCACGGCTTAATGTTCCATCCAAAGGACAAATCAATTATGATAAATTATCTTGCTCAAGGACACTCGTGCCAGGACTGGGACTCAAACCCACACTCTGCTGATCAGAAACACCGAGAGTTGAGCCCTATGTTCTTATTGGCTTGGCCACAACACGCCATAAGTTCTTGAGTTCTTGAAGATGAAGAATATAATCTGTGCACTATCGACCAATGTAACTTGTTTATTTGAAACCCACAGAGAGCACAATGCAAACGTGTGCATCCTGTATGCAGGCACTGGAAAGGAGGAAAACAAAAACAATGCGTACCCTCGGAATGCAAGCTTTGCACAGCCCTCCGGCCTGGTCAACCCTCACGTGGACTATCTCGGCTGCATGTACGTGGCCGACAGTGAGAGTAGCAGCATACGGAGCATCTCATTGAAAGACGGAGCAGTGAAGGGTGTAGTTGGTGGAGATTTAGACCCTATGGTGAGAACTAAGAAGCTTTTTTAGTTAAGTTTAAACAAAATGTTTGTCCTACACTTAGGCCTATTATGTATAGACCATGTAACCAATGACATCATTTGCAAAAGAGCCACAAAAAACCTGGTTTTCCTGAATGATTTGTACACAGCGCAATGGAAGGAACACATCGAATCTTATACTTTATAAGGATTACATCGTTATATTTTTATCATCTTTTGTTATGAAGAAATGAGGCGCATCTCAAAACTTATTCAGCTGGTACTTTTATACTCTTGAATTTATGTGAACATTTTGAATCAACATGTAAGATTTCCCATCTGACCAGTGTAGTATCTCGCCTCCCAGAAAGACCCTGGGATTTACAAGGTCACCCTTTTTGGAAACGCATAACTATCCTTGCTGCAATATTTCCACCAGTTAAATTGTTTGTTGTACCCACTGAATAAATTAATGTATACTATTTAAACTGGCCTCTTTTTGGGTCCCAAGCTACGGCGATTGTGTTTTAAAACATTTGAGGCATCCTTGGTTTCACTGCCAGAAATATTGATTAATATTAATGACAAATAACAACCCTTGAGACATGTAAGTCTTTTTACATTTAGTTGAAACACTAATTTGAAACTCAACATGTTTCTGTTTTATTTTTAGAATCTCTTTGCGTTTGGGGATGTTGATGGTAAAGGCCGGGATGCTAAACTGCAGCATCCGATAGGCATAGCCTGGAATCCACTGAATCAGCATCTGTATATTGCGGACTCCTATAACCACAAGGTAGGTTGGTCTGGTGCATGCCACCAATGTATCCCTTGCATGAATTCAAAATCTCTTACAACACTTTCACTGAGATAAGAAGAAGGCACCTCATTGGTTGACAGTGTTGTATTATGTGTAGGCATGCCGGGGTGTTTCCATCGTCCACCTTGACCTTTGAACCATGACATTTTGGTTGGTAACCCGTTTCTGTCGTCATTGTAGTTCTGAGAGTCAAGACTGACTCATTGTGACCCTTTTGATGATGGAGGTCCACCTCTGCCTGTCCAAAGCTGACCGATGGGTTGTGATCAGAGACATGCCTGTCAGCTCCTTTACTCCATTGGTCCAGCAGAGCTTCCGTCTGCCACATGAGTGGTTTCCTTCAACATTTCAACATTTCCTTGGACAATAATCTTCTTCTGTGGAGCAAAACTTTTCTATAAACAGCAAGTCCGCATGCTGTTAGTGGACTGGTTCCCTCTATACCCTTCATTGAGTGATTGTTTCCATGTTCCTACGTCGAGTATTAAATTTCCCTTGATTTTACTTTCTACCTTTAGATAAAAATGGTGGATCCTCTAAGGAAGGCCTGTTCCACTGTGGCTGGCAGTGGCAAGGCGGGCAAAACGGACGGTTCCACTTTGGCAGAGGTTGAGTTCAACGAGCCAGGAGGGTTGTGTGTTTCCTCAACCTTTAAGAAAGTCTATGTTGCGGATACAAACAACAATGCGATCCGAATGTTGGAATTAGAATCTAACAGCGTCAAAGAGGTGACTATGTAGAAAAGCTAGTTCATCTTTCACCACAATGTATAACCTCAAGTTCTCATATTTTAAAGAAAAAATATCAAATGTAAGATTATATCGTGTCTTAAAAGTAATAATCAGTTTTATTTATTTTGCAGCTGAAGATTATCTTCCCAGCTACGAGGCAACCTCCAGTTGAAGAGGTCAGCTTATTGTCTTTATCAGCCCAACCAATCAAACCCATTGTCCCATCTAAGACACCAGTAACAACTCAACCCCAGCTTGAAGCCACCGTTGAGGGCACCGTTTGCCTTCATGTCAACATCAAGTTACCTGATGGGTGTAAGCTGACAGAGGGCGCTCCAACCGCATGGATGGCCTATGTTAAGGGTGAGGGTCAAAGAAGAGTCTGTGTTTATTTCAAATTCGGATGTGGATGTCCTCCAGCCAGAGGCTTTTGGTGCAGTCAGTCGCTGCATTTGACGAAACCAAGGATGCCTCACAAGTTAACTTAATCACTGTAGCTTGCAAGCCTGAGAAAACCTGTAAACAAGGGTGCTTGCTATGTGAACCAGAAACACCAGGGTTAACACCTACTCTTACAAGATAAGTGTTCTGGGTTCTTTTACCTGCACCACCAATCCACTGCTAAATGTCCCATCCAAAGGACATTTATGGTAAAGTATCTTGCTCAACTGGGAATCGAACCCACACTCTGCTGATCAGAAACACCAGAGCTCGAATCCAGTGCTCTTAACCGCTCGGCCATGACACGCAACAGACTTAAGTTCTGATGGCTTAGTCATTGGAGTGTGGGTTCAATTACCGACTGCTCATGTTACTTGACCCCTTGACTTTAAACTGCTTCTCATCAACCATTAGTAAATGTGCAACTGCCGGGGTGAGATTGCTGATGTAAATGATTTGGCAAACCATTCGGTTACTATTTGATACAAACTTCTGAAGCAAAACTTGAGGAAGGAAGCTGGTATATTTGGCATTAGTTTGCCATTTGCCAATTGGTCCAGTGGTTAGACTACAGGACTTGCATTCACAAGGTTGTTGGTTCAAATCCTACCAAGCTAACCGCTGATTTCACAATGACATGAATAAGTGTTGTCTTCTAGTTAATGAACCACAATTTATTGACTTGTGCAATTCATAATCACAGTTGTTAAACCAATGCTTGTATGAGAGATATTGGCTGTTTCCAACTTATTGTTTATATCCCCTTCTGGGAGTTTGCCGAGTTCCCTTGGCGGGAAGATCATTTAAACAAACAAACAAACAAATAAGAACTGACTAACAATTTGTTTTTCAAAATCTGTTCCCCTTGTATAGGAGACACACCCCATCTGGTTCTCAGTAAGACATCCATCTCAAGCCTCGACACTCCTCTCTCTCACCAATGGACAGCCCCCTCTATGGCCCAAGATGCCACAATGCGGATTGAAGTTTCCATCTGCTACTGCGAGGATTCAACGGGAACGTGTCACATGACAGGATTGGCGTTTGAAGTACCACTGAAATTTTCTGAAGGGAGTTCCGATTGTGATTTGACAATTGATTATAGGATGGATCTATAATGGTTGGGAGAGGATGTTTGTTGTTTTAAATTCAGCTGCCAGACAGAGTTTTTAACTTTTGATTTGTTGTCCCCCCCCCTCCGAGTCTCCACCTATCATTTGAGTAACTCATTACATCTCGCTGGTGGCTTACCTGAGCCAGCCACCATTACTCTGCTCATCAAGTAGGGTAGTAGATTGACACTTAATATTATTTCTTTACATGTACTATGTTTTTCATTGCCAACATTGGTGATTAGCCGTGGCTTGTATTAATATCCAAGCACGCCAAATGTGGACCCAAGAACAAGAGGTCCACACAAAGCAGGGTTTTGAAACACTATGTGGACTTACACAAGTCCACACAGAGTTGTTTACAGTGTATAGAACAAAGGAATGTCCAAACAGTGTCTGCAACACAAATCTGCATGTATGTGCGTGTATGTGGGGGAGGGAGGGAGGTTTGAATGCCTATGCTCATTTCCTTCCACTATTATTCTTACTAAGTATCCATAACTAAGCAACATTCATCATCAGAAAATTGAAGCTGGAGGTATCAAGGTCAAAGGGCAAACATGAAGTCATAGGGCAGGTCTTCCAGCATGTGACCTTTGTCTAGGCATGTAATTCTTTAACAGTGTTTAGAGCACACTAAATTATGCTTTAATCAAGGCAAATATTGTTGACCATAATACATTAAATGAGCAGTACACAGCCTCAGAGGTAGAAACCAGTCTTTGGGGATGGATTTTAGATTGTAAGGATGCCGTAATTTGCTATGCAGTTTTATACCATCATATTTAATCAAGATGAATATATTTTTCTGAACATTACTGTGTGATTAGTAGTTTTTATGAATTAGCTTGAGCAGACCCCGCTTTCTATATTTTAGCCACGAGCGCCTGCATGATTACATTCTATTTGAACTAACTTTTACACAGTCGCCTTAAACTGCATACAGTTAGACATGTCACAAGAATGAGAGGGGACCAGTTGCTCTTTGACTTGATGACTCTTTTACAGGACACCACACATGAGCTGGCACATAGAGTGGATGCCACAGGCCTAATGAAAATGTGTCATATAGTGGCACACATCGGGGTTATGAGCAGTCAGCGGTGCAGGGGAAAAAATGTACTTCAAGAATCGACCACACTTGGGATTCGATGGAAAGTTAAAATTTGGGAATTGAAGATGCTTCAGGCATTTGGTTTTACAAATCTGTCACATCAAAACAGTAAAGACATACAATAAATCAGGCGTGCACAAACAGACCAATAATCTTTACACTCGCGCATTTATTGTCAGTATAACACAATGCAGCTTGGGTGTATTGCAATACCGCCCTTTAAGAAACTGTTCTCCCCTAAATATGCCCTCTCCCCAAACAAAGCAAGAGAGGGCGCTCTTCGCTCAGACTACACACTATCTTTTTTTTTATAGTAATATTAACCATGGTGCATTATATAATAATTAATCAGTCAAACAATAACCCACTCACACAGAAAACTGACACAGATTACCATATATAGCTAAACAGAGCCTAGTTAAAAATGTCATATAATTGCTATTTTCTGGGTGAATTTTATAACAGATCTAGGATCGTCTTACATATTTTGTTTGCCGGCATAATGTTTAAAGTTTCCTCGTATTCATCAAAGTATTGCAGAGGGCTGCTTTTAAACCTGTGCCGGCAAAGTAGAATTATTGTTGTCCTCATGGACAGCCTTCCGTGGTTTGGTTTCATTAAATTACAATCACTCACACTCATTGCGTAAACAACCATTCAAACTATGAAGATTTGGGTATTCCCTTTGCTTGGCTCTCAAAAACAATTCAATTGGGTGATCACTCTTAGAAAACTAACAATTCTTGTTGATTTCCGGTTTGGTTTTCCGCCATTTTGAGGCAATGTGTCAAAATTGTACTATATTTCTTAACTTTCATATTCAGTTTCAACGCTGAGAGCCCTACTTCCCACTCGAGCATCCGAGTTACATATAATAATTCCATTACAAAGTTAAGCAGTTTTTTTTTCTTGGTTAAATCATCTTTGCAAAAATACACTTTCTTTTTAAAACAATCCCATTTTCTACGGCTGTTTCTTTATAGTTGGTCCATTATATATTACTGGAGTTTAAAATAATACCTGGCTATAAATGTACTGGAAACGGAAAAACAATATACTATAATTATCATTATTAGACTAGTTCTGGTGCATGTAATATAACCTCACTGCTGTTAGACTGGAAAATGATCCAGCATCACATTTGAATACAGGCTGCTAAATATGCAAATATGCAAATTATTGGATACAACTGATACGTCAGATTTTTTGTTATATCGTGTACAATGCGAAGCACAAAATATTCCCTAACTGCATACATTACAACCTCAATGATAAATGTTTCTTTCAATAGTAACGTACAGCAGTCTGTGCCCAATTTCATAAAACTGTTAAGCAAATTGATCAGCAGGGGACCAGTCACAATCAGTGTATACTAAATAATCGTTTGGCTGGTAAACCAATCCTGCTTAGCAAATCGCAAAGTTTATGAAATTTGGACACTGGGTAGTCTAAATACGAATCACTCACTTAGTCTCAATATAACATTACTGTTTAAGCCACCACGAGGGTTGTTCCATGCTCTACAACACAACGCACATAAAAAGTATTGAACTTCTCAAAAGCATAAAATTGATTCAAGTATTTGCCAACACCAGGTTTCTGTAACTACAATATTCTCTCTTTGAAATCTTGAACACATGTTACTTGTTGATGTCTTTGTGGATTTAGTTGATTTATATTCGAGTGGAAGTGAAGAGTGGTGTCCATTTTAAGTCATTCTAAATACAGCACTGGATAGGAATATCCACTAAGTTTAAGCAAAAAATCAACTGGAATGGAAGCAACCACTTGTAAACTTTATATATATATATGTCATTTGGCTTAACTCCAACTATTTTCGAATCATTAATTTTGATTGTATCAACTACATCCACTGACTTTTCAGCCGTTAAAGAATAAATGATAAATGTCAACCAATTTGAACTTTAACTTCATCTGTGGATAAAATTGTGTTGATTCTTTAAATAGTTGAGTCAACAAGAACAATAAATTATGAACATCAATCAGTTTAAACTTTAACTTATCTGTGGATGAAATAATGTTGACTCTTTAAATAGTGGAGTCAACAACAACAATTGACAGAGGTTGGATCCATGCTCCAAAACAAAGAGAGATTACTGTCACCAGTTTGCTTACAGCAGAATCAACAAGAAGTAGCGGATGTAAGAATCAACTAATTAAATTCCACAAACATCCACTCAATCCTAAAACAGGCAAAATGTGGTGTTTTTAGTTGTCCTATTCAACTTACTAAAATTTTGCCCGGTAATAACAATAAAGGAATAAAAATAATAATATTTTAAAGCTAGTGAAATATAAATACTGAAGCGGTAATTTCGTGCACGCTAAGGGCAGAACAATAAAAATGTCCCATAAGTTTGATTTTGTCTTTTCAATTTAAAACAGTACTGCGCATAGAAAGTTCATTTAATACATATATATTAGTAATACATTTCTGTTTGTCTTTTCAACTACATAAATCAGGGTAATATATTTTGTGAACTTCTAAAAAAAATAACTTTGCAATGCATTTTCATACCAGGTTATAAATATGTAACAAATCCACTCGCTTCATATTGTGGAAATAATTGGGTGTTAATAAACACATGCAAGATATCAACAATAAACATCAACAACTGTTACATAAACATAACTATTTGTTTTCTCGTAACAGACACTTGAACTAGGGTTTCACAGTGTACCCAATTATGGCGGGAAAGCTTAATGTGGGTGGTACTAATGTGTAATTGGTTACCACAGTGATTTGCATTTTATAAAATGATACATTTGGGTCGGATTTTTTGTAATGCTTGTCTGAAAGTTGAAATTGACTCTATAGTGTCCACTCTTTTCACAAAGTTTATTTCTACGGCTGCTTTCAAAACCATGGGTGCGGCTATGGGTGCGGCTGTGACTCTGGCATGGCATCATCAGCCGGTTTGAAGTCCTGTACCAAAAGTGCAATATTCAACAGAGCCCCGAGACAATGCAAAAGCCGAAGTCTCTGCCGAAGCCATAGTTTCAAAAAGGCCCTCCATCTTTACAGTGAGATTCATCTGGCACCAAACTTTTAAAAATAATATCAAGTGACACTTGGTGCTCAATTCTTCGGAATATTATAGACCAATCTGCAAGTCCAATAAAGTGTGTTAGGCAAACTGCCGCCATTTTGATTTCTGTGGGTTGAGCATGTGCGCTCATTGCGTTTACATTAATACCCACATTGATACGGTGGTGGTCAATGGCTTGGTCTATTGTACATACTCTAACTTTAAATGCCCGATAACTTGCCCAAGTCTACAAAACCAGAGCGTCATGAGAACGACTGTGTCCCAAATGTTAACAGAGTAAATACAAAGAGTCCACTAAATTGTTGTTTTCCCAAACACCTATCTATGAGTGTCACATTATTGGTTTGTTAGCATGCACTGACCTATCCGACTGTACTGACATTAATACATCATTGTTAAAAAAACAAACGTCCTACAGTGGGTTTTTTTTTGTTTCTCTTTTTGCGAATGAAAGTACATATACCTCTCATCTTCACAATACAGAAAACGATTTCCTGTGGAATTCATTGAATTAATTACACACAATCTAAACATTGTATCTTGATTAGTTGCTATGGTAAGTATCATCTGACATCTGCCATAAAAACAGCATATATTTTAAAGGATATTCTCTTTTATTTATTATTTTTTTGCTAGAAATCTAGAACCATACATTGTCAACAATATATATTTTTTTTCATCTGCAATTTTATTTTCTAGGAAGGCTAGTTCAGTTTTTGTATCGGGAATCAAAGGAAAAAATACAGAGTGTTTGTCAGGAATTATATCAATGGCATGAATGATATGCTAAAGAAATATCAGTATTTTATTTGATGAGAAGTCACTTTCAAATAACGGCTTGCGTCACAAATTTGATGGACTGTGAAAAGCTGTGTATGAGTTAGCTAATTGTGAGTTAGAGTCAGACTTGAGTGAAGTCTGGTATAATGTCATGCTCAGTCACATGTGAATGCTGGAATTGTTGGAGAACCTCTCGGACTAAACCCAGTGTTGCTGTGTCACGTGGTTCGTGCTATTCTTGGTGCAAGACGTTCTTGTTGAGTTAGTAAAACCATAAAACCATAGGGCCTACATACACTATACACGTCAAGACTATTCCACCGATAGAGGGCGTTCTCTGGACGCCGTGATAATGAACAACAACGCCTTGCACCAAGACTAGATTCGGGCTAGCTTTTGCATTGCAACCTCCAGACTGGCAAAGATTGGTATCCTTATACCACACAACTCATTGAGAAGAGACCGCTTGCATTGGTCACCATTGCTGAGATCAAACAATGGAAACATGCACACGTGTACACCCTGCGCACGACTCTCAGCCAATGATAGGTCTTTACTGACCTCAGTGAGGGCGCTGTTTTGGGCTTAAGGTGTCTTATGTGTTGAGTACAGGTGTTTGTCTTCTCTTAACGTAATATCATGATTTCACTCAGGCCAGCTTTTCACTGTTTTTCTGGCTGTATAATTTTGAGTTTTACTGAACCAACCTTTAGAGGTTTATCCTCTTGAAATTCCTAACTCTAAACAAAGCAAGGCCATACATGTTATGGTGTGATTATATGCTGCAGGAAGCCATTATAGTTACAAGGCCCACAATAAAGCGTTATTACTCTCTACACATCCAAATGAAATTCATCAGAAATATATATCAATGTAAAGACATGACAGTAAAGTTAGGTTGATATTGGACACTGGACATTCAAATACCTATGTCTACTTTGCTATTTCAATATTGGACATTGGACATTCACATAGGTTTGTACACTGAATGTCTACTTTGCTGTTTCAATATTGGACATTGGACATTGGACATTCACATAGGTTTGTACACTGAATGTCTACTTTGCTGTTTCAATATTGGACATTGGACATTCACATAGGTTTGTACACTGAATGTCTACTTTGCTGTTTCAATATTAGACGTTGGACATTCACGTAGGTTTGTATACCGAAAGTCTACTTTGCTGTTTCAATGTTGGATTATTTGACATTCACATAGGTTTGTACAGCGAATGTGAATGTGAATTTGAAACCTATGTGAATGTCCAATGTCCAATATCGAACTAACTTTACTGTCGTAAAGATGTGCATACAGTATACTTCCAAAGAAAACACAATCACTCTTCTATATACCTGCTCTGCTTTTAAGAAGTGTGTTTTTTTTTTATAAGAGATGAAAAACCCAACAATTACAACCGTTTTAACACAACGCACTGCCATTCCTGATATAATCACTGTACATACAACGAACAATGAGGTAGCAATAAGAATAAAAAAACTTGTTCCTTTCATCACAAGAAGCCACTTAAAAATTACCACTTCAGGTGAAATGAGTGCATAGAAGCGAAAACCAAGCAATGTCAAAGATCAATAAAAGACTGACAGTTATTGTGAAAATGTCCTAAGCATATCCAATTATTTGATAACGTCACCCAAAATCGAGAAAAACGGTGCAGTTTTGAAAACAAAACTGAAAGTGCAGATACTGTCTTCATGGAACTTAATACAAACAAAAACGATTTGAACAATTTTATAGTCAATCCGAGTGAAACAATTATTCACAATGATGGGTTTTTTGTGCCCAAAACAGTACATTTTAAAAACATTTCCCCATGCACTGTATACAGTATATGTATCTAGATCTAGTGTGACAAGAGTTATGTAACATTCAAAAACTTCATATCTGGCACAATGCACACGAAAAAACGCTTTGTTTTTTAAAATTAGACCACTTCCCACAAAACTTTGTACCTGGTGTTTCGAACAACACACCTCTAAGATTTAAGACGTCATGCAAAGAGAGTTTGTAAAAACCGTACACAATCCCAAACATTCCACAAGGACAACGAAATAAAACGTGGCCAAAAACTGTGCACACCACCATAGGAACCAATCATGCTGACAAAAAAAGCAAATTCTATCAAAATGTAAAACATTTGAAACCCACACCAGAATGCATAAGTTTTTTTCAGCGTGAAAAATAATAATGATGGTCTGGATTATTAAGCAAAACTAGAAACCCCTGATAATTCCACTAAAAAAAAGGACTTATTTCTTTCATCAGTTTAAGCGATAAGATTTTATTTTTAAAGACTGCTTACAAAGTGCATGACCAGAATATTAAAAAAAAAAATTAATATGGCAGGACAAGGGATATAAAGGGCATGATGACTGCAAGATTCGATCTAACCAGAATTGAGAGAAAAAATAACGAGCAGCTTGAGAAGCTATGATGACTCATATTTAGTAATATGTATTGTTTTTTATTAATAAATGCAATCAATGTTAACTAAGCAGGCCCCCTAACTCCAAATGAATTGGATACAAGTCAAATTACTGGATGCATTGTTTTTGCACACATAAAAAGAAGGAGAAGAAGAAGAAAAAATTTGAAAAGGCAAACAAAAAATATATATTTATACCGGCATATCATTGTTATTAATTAGCTAGCATTCAAATACTAAGAATTAAAATACTATTATAAATAAATGCACACACACATACAGGCACACTAATAATAATGGAAGTGACAATTGAAATCAAGCATAATGTAAAGCTATGGCAGTTAATTGGTGGAAGTGGATTGGACCCTATTGCTTAACTGGCTATGGAAAGACAAACATTTCCATAAATTGATGTTAAAAAATACCTTTTTCCTTTCCATAATGATTGCATGAAATTCTCGTATACGATGGAACTTTGAGTATTAAAAACCCCAAAATTTAACAATATTTTCTAGATTTAAACTTCTTGCAAATCCTTTGTGGAAGTAACATTGTTAAGATTTTGTGTACTGATGGTTGAATGTTAACTTGTTGTTTGCTTGTTCATTCAGCTTTACCTCGGTAAAAATTTCATTGGTGGAATTTATTTGCAGCATGTCAAGTCTTTGTCATTGTAATAACTTGATGATATTTTGAGTTCATTTGGTTTTTAGGGGCGAAATGTCTCACAGAGCGGAAACAACTTCGGGTTTTGATTCTTACAAAGTAGCAAGCTTATCATTGGATGGATTCGATCATTGCATCTTGGATAGCTGAAAGTTGATTGGTTGGAACCATATCCACCTGACCATGCTAAGCCAATCACAACGTCCAAACATTTTTCTCACAAGTGGTTTCCCTGGTTTATGGCTTTACGGACAGTGCAATTCATGCCTCGGTGTTCTAAGGAAAAAACACACATTCACACGTGAACCAACTTTAACAATACGCAGTGGGAGGCAGAGGAAAAAATAAAATAAAATACACCACCACATTCAAATCAAAATGTTACTACAAA
The DNA here is from genome assembly GCA_032357145.1 of Evasterias troschelii. Classification (NCBI taxonomy): domain Eukaryota; kingdom Metazoa; phylum Echinodermata; class Asteroidea; order Forcipulatida; family Asteriidae; genus Evasterias; species Evasterias troschelii. The sequence goes on from JAUELU010000003.1 coordinate 12,803,301, forward strand.
ACATTGCAATCCCAAATGGTTCCATAATCGGATGCTATTATCTGGCAACAGTTGTAAGCGGAATACAAAAATAGCTCTAGGAAAACAGTTTTGTTCAAAAGTTCAACAAAAAAACTTAACGACTATCAAGTAGTTGTTTAAAAAATGAAGGAGGGATGGGGTACATTCTCAAAGCATGGACAAATTCTAGAAAAATGGTTATATGCTACAACAGCAGCGCATGGGAGTAGTAAGTTTACAACGAGTAGCAACATTACAGTACTTATTAAATTGTAAAATACAGAAAAAATGAGGGAAAAAAGGAACAAAACCAAAGCCCACGTCCCACGTCTATCTAGTATCTAAATGTCAAATAGGCACACTGGTATACTATGTATCAATTACAATGGAAAAGCATTCAAGTTGGTCCCCTGCAGACTTCACAACTATACAAATAACCAACTAGTATCAAGTTATAACAGCAATTTACCAAAATAGTAGGATTTAAACAAATATCAAACACGCTATTTGTTTATGTTTTATTCCTAAAAATAACAACCTTTACTTCTGGAGCTATAAAACACCCACAGTTCATACAAAGGCAAACATTTCATATCAATCTATCCTTTTTTTTAATTAAAATTTTTCTTCTTTTTTTTTCATGGAGGGAGACACCTTTAACCTCTTTCTCAAAGTTTCTGGAAATTTATTTAAGTCTGGTTTTAAACCACTTTTTTTTTGATAAGTCACTCTGGGAATGAGGTTTGAATGAACAAGTTGTACACCATTGACAAATTTGTAAATCAGAAAGCTGTTAAGCCCAACAGATTTAATTGCTAAGCAATAATTTGCAGGGGACCAGTCAAAGACATCAACAGTGCATGTCATCCTGACTGGTTACCTTGTTTTACTCAGCAAAATTCTTATGTGCTTAGCACATCAGTTTGATTTAACCACTTAAAGAATCTGAGCCCAAATTAGGGAGAATTGCAGAATTAAGAAAGCGGTAACCCCCCATAACTTGAGGTTAAACCCCAGATAACCTTGGAAAACTTCAAAAAACTTTGAGGAAAACTTCAAAAAACTTTGAGGAAAACCGTGAGTTCCAGTTTTATTTTGCAATCGACCCTTATTGTCACCCTTTGGTTTGATATCAGGATAATTATGATATCCTAATTGAGGGATGAATATCCCGATTAGATTATCAGTATGTACCCCAACTGGGGTAGTTAATGTGAACAACTTTTGAACATTTCCTTTTTAGAGTATAGTTTACCAACAGTGTACAAAAACCTTCTAGCTTTATACGTCTTCCTTTATATGGAATAAGCAACCTTTTAAAATAAAAAGCTAAATGCCGAGTGGATTCAGCATGCGTTAATCCACAATAAAAGATAAGGGAAAACAAAGGAATGCATCGAAATATATTTTTACTTGGGATTCTATAGACCCCACAAAACAAATGGACAAATTTTTGAAAACAATGATAACACTATTGCCTTGAAGGTTGTATATATATGTGGAAGGTGAACAAACTTTTGAAAAACAACAAGCATGCCTACGTTTGCAACTGTAACTGCGTCACACACCAATAGTATGAGTGAAGACTTGACTCTTCAAAGATTGCCTAAGCTGATCTAAAATGTTGTCAAATTGCTTCAATTACATGCAGCAACAATCCGGAAAGATTTTGTTAGAAGCGTTTTTATTTTGAAAAAACACAACAAAATCTTATGCTCCCAAACAATAGAGAGTGATCTAATTAACAGGTGTTTTTTATTCAATGTTCATTAACTGAAAGAGAGTGGGAGTGTTTTGCTTTTCCACTCTAGAATATTAATCTAGTACAAGTTACATTCTGTAGACAAATTTGCAAGAGAAGGTCGCAAACGTTTGAACACTTTTTATACATTTTGTGAGTGTTTACTTTTACACTGTGTTGCGCTATGTATCTAAATGCAGGTCACAGAAGGTCAAAGGCCATACAATAGCTCAAATTCACTGAATTAATTAATTCTGTCCACCATATTCTTTGTTAAAACAAGCTGAACTGGACTGCTTATGTAATCAAGGAAAAAAACCATCCAGCAACACATAAAATCATAAATTGATAGTTTAAGCCAGCAACAATGCCGACTGACCATGACGCCCATGCCGACTGAGCTTTCAAATGACAACTAAAAAAAAAATGAAAACAAAACATTCAATGCTAAAAAAAACAAAAAAACGAACCAGCGTGAAATTATTCAATTAATGCAAAACATAATTAAAGTTTCCCAAAATGGAACACAAAGAGAGAGAAAAAGAAAAAAATGCATAACAAAAACAAAATATGAAAACAAATTTAAAGGTTTTAAAGTACACATATGACCCTGAGACATTTGAACTTTGAACTTTGAACTATTTCATTCTAATTAGCATACACTACTCTTTATAAATCTTGATGATAAACATGAGCATACACACAAGGCTGCAGTTGAACAGAGCATTAACGCTCAGTCATTCACTCTCTCACACGCACATTCCAAACAATCCAGATTTTTTTTTAAAGACTTCTATAAAAAAGCACCTCACATGTGTAACTATTGCATAAATACAATCTATATAAGTTGTTAATTCAAAGCATTTCTCTCTAAATTTTGTTCCCCAAAACAAAGTACAAATCAAAATAAAAAAGATATATCCCGCAAGTAGGCAAAAAATAACAAGAATATAAATGCAGTATTAAATGGAAAAATGTTAAAGAATACTATAGTTTGGTTAATCGCAAATAGAAGTTCATTGATTTTTTTTTTTATTCCTGTGTATTTATTTTTTTGTATTTTTTTTTCTTCAAAATTCACATAATAACACATCCAAAAAGGTAATCATCACAAAAAAGGACTAAATTCACACAGAAAAATTCTTTGATCTAATGCCTCTTGGTCACTACAATTAGCTATGCCAGCCCAGAGGCTGTGAAGATGGAAAACTCTCTGGTCTTCTAGAAGACAGCTTGAAAGAATACCATCATCGCCAGACTACCAGGGTAGGACATTTAACATCTGCTAGCCTCTATCACATTAACACTTGACCTTTTTTGTTTTTGACAAAATGTTCAGTGGCTAACCTACGGATTAAATGGATGTTAATAAAAGGTGTGACATAAGAATATCTGAAAGTGTGTTTTATTTTGTTTAAACTAACATTGAGTACAGGGAACTTCCACTGAGAGAGATAGAGAGAGAGACAGAAGGGTCAAACCAATTAACCTTGAGGTCAAACAGATAAACCATGAGGTCAAACAGGTAAGCCATGAGGTCAAACAGGTAAGCCATGAGGTCAAACAGATAAACCATGAGGTCAAACAGATAAACCATGAGGTCAAACAGATAAACCATGCGGTCAAACAGGTAAACCATGAGGTCAAACAAGTTTAACACTGAATTGAGGTCAATAGATTTAAACTTCTGAACAAAGGTTTAACCTCGGGGTCAAACTGTTTACTCTTAACAACTTGACCTGGGTCAAATTTGATCAAAGCAACGGTCATATTGGTTTGACATGAAGGTGAAACAATCTGACCTTTTGCTACATTTAATAATCCACACTCAATTTGAAGTACTTGTATAAACAGATACACATTGCTAATCCTACACCAGGCACACTGGGATGTTAGTTTAAACTAGAAACACCTTTTATTTTTTTCCTTAAAAGAGCTCAAAGTTGAATCACAGGTGCACACACAAGAGACGTTCACTTTTGACTAGATAGTGCCGTCATACTGAGTGTACATAGACAGGATTATAAACACAGCGCATGCATTTATACACATCGTTTGATTCAGTTTTGTGTTAGATTATAAGCTGTACGATTTTGAAAGTGTCATGCCCCTAATCCACTACTTGTCTCCTCTACTTGTTAACACTTCTTCTCTTTTAAGGCCATTAACCAAACACAAAATTTCTATGAAAGATCCAAGACTCTGAAACTCATTGAATGCAACACAGGTGGATACAATTGTGGCACAAACAGTGAATAACATCATTTTAAAATGATACGAAAGAGAATAAAAACTAACATTGTGAAAATAACACAAAAAAGCACTGTAAACAGTTTATCATAATACCTGACCAGAAAACCCATAAAGAGTATAATATTAAGGCACAACAAAAAAATCAACTCGATTCAGAAATAAACAACTGAATGTACGTAAACGACAATCTATTGAATATAAATCACACATCCCCAAACAACAACACAGAAACCTATTTGGATGCGATTACCCGATATTTCAAGAAAACACTAAATGCTGTCCAAAAACTCTTGAACGAGTGAAAGATTTCCTCCACCAATTGCAGCGGCCATTTGGACACAACAGCCCTTGACCTGCAAACTCTTTAATCTGATTGAGTGTTCATTTCGGAGGCGTCGGCTCGGCAGATTGGACAGGTGCGGTTGGTCTTGAGCCACTTGTCGACGCAGCGGGCGTGGAACTCGTGGCTACACGGCAAGACACGAAGTAGCTGTCTTGCTTCAAAGTCACACATGCACACCACACAGCTGCAGGGAGAGGGTTAAGCAAAGACATGTTAAGGCGGCAAGTTCCCCAAAAGCTGACTTTAAAATGACTTAATACCAGTACAACTAGCCCATATGCAAGTCCTAATGCGCACGATCCGCGCACTAAGGATTCTGAGTGTTATCCAATTCCAGGCAACACTGGCAACCATCATGGCACGCTGATTTTGAAGCAATGCGATACACAAATACAAAACCTGGCATAGTTAAATGTAAACAACAGCATGGCATCCATCTTGGTAGCTGGATATAGATGTTAACTGTATTCAGTTTCCCAAGATGCATTGCGGTATATTTTGGCGCTTGTGCATATGGCCCTTGTGAAACAAAGCCATGTGCAGATAACCTTTTCTGGTTTATGAAAACTCGTCCCTGAATGCTGCTATTTTGACTGGTAAATTTTTTTGTTAAAGAAAACTTTTTTCAGTTCTGTGAAATTTGACCCACAAGCAAATGCACTTTTTTTTTGTGGTGCCATTAGCATTGCTTCAACAGTGACGCCAATTTATAATTTTGTTTAAAGACCTCATATTTTAGACCAGCCTTGGTATGAACCATTAGTACAAGGAAGGGCAGAAACTTACCAGGTTTGGTCGTTTATCGACTGATGAGTGTCCGGCTTATACAGGTAGGAGGGTAGCTGGTCGATGTAGGCCTTCGTCAACCCACGAGGTTTGGCTTCACCGAGACGCTCAGCTAGATTAAGAAGAGCCTGAATAATTTTGAGAAGATATAAAAAGGGGATTAACTACTGGTTCAGCTTTTTATTCAATAACCCAAGTGTAATAACTTAGACCCAAACCCATATAGACCTTTCTTTTGCAACGTCACAGCCCGAGTTTTTGCCAACCGAGGTTGGAAAACTACGGAAAGTCATCAATGCAAAGCAAAAACAGATATCCACAATTTGTAACAATGTTACATAAATATTCAAAAATAGAGTTGAATTTGTGGCCGGCCATGCCGACCAGCCTGGTTTGTTTATCAAAAATGGAAAGGTCTATTCTGATGACTCAGCCACACAATCTAAACTGTCTACAATTATCAGGTGTTCAATTAATTCAGTCAATCCTTCATCTTACATTTCTTACCTCGTAATTTTCAACTTCAGCATCCTCATTTTCCAGTTCCACTTGATTGACAGGAGGACTTGGAAATCTATAAGATGCAAAAACAACAGGGAGAACTATAAGTTTGCTGCAATTTTTTTTTTCTTCCGGATAACTTAGAAGGATGGGGCATTCATCACCAAAAGTTTCTCACTTTGAAATTCTAAAATGATATTGTGAGGACAAACCATAGGGCCTACATGTAATCATTCCTGTATATTACAATACTTTTCATGATGGTCTTGTCGCCAATATTGCTAAAATTACAGAGTTATTTATTAATTTTAGGCCGATATGCAAAATGTAAATATCAAAAACAAGCTTATCTACAAGTATATTCATATTTGGAGAATTTACACAAAATACACAGAAGAAGAAAAAAGAACTTAACATTATTAAACACAAATATCTGCCCATGAAAAACAAAACACAAGTATCAGTTTTGCACTAAAAAACACATGGAAATTCCTATCATGAAAAACCCTGTACTATCATAAAGAACCCTGTAAAGAAGTCTGTAATATCACAAAGAACCCTGTAATATCACAAAGAACCCTGTAATATCACAAAGAACCCTGTAATATCACAAAGAACCCTGTATATTAGCATCTATTGAACCCTGTAATATTGTATAAAACCCTTTAACATCCAGGTACACTAGACCTAGCAGATGGACATTCAATTATATTACACTGACCCAGTTACAGTCAACCTTGGGGTTTGTGTGTGGTGTGGAGGGGGGGGGGGTCGGAGAGAATGAGGAGTTGGCCCTTCCTGAAATCAATGGGCAAAGTACAGGATACCCAACCCAATGGCTACCAGGAAAATAGTTTCAACAGGTGGTGGTTCACTGGAGATCGAGGACACATTTCAATTTCGAATTGTATTAAACACTCAGGTTTGGCTCAATGTACATAATGAATGAGAGTGTGTGCGTGCACACAACAATACAAGGACTTCCAAACATGTAAAACATTTCACAATTTAGTAGTCTATTATTCAGATAACATTATCTCATTTCATTATCCAATTGTTAGAAACATTATATAATGGACTCAATTTAAGCTACCTCACAAATCATATTGCCACAAATACGTGTACGTTCAATGAGTTAAGGCTTTTGTATCAAAATACAATTAATCAAAAACCTTCAATAAAACAACAGTGAACACATACATGTACAATACAGTCATTTTTCATCCACAATTTATACAAATACTTCATTACTATCCCTGTATAAAATGATGGCTTAAGCTCTTGCTCTGGTTTTGTCAGCCATTAAATAGCCATGATCATTAAAAATACTCATTCAAAATGACCAATGGTATCAAAAGCAATGTAAAGCCACTTCATAAAAGCTGTGACTCTGGCTAACTTTAATAGACTTTTATCATGCTGCAACCATTTGGGTCATGTTCCCTGTATTCCATAACAGTAACAAATGCTAACAACCATTCTCCAAAAAGGAACCACACTAATTCTCCTCCTAGCCTCGCTTTGGTCAAAATGATTTGAATGAGAGAAAATCAAGATGGCTGCATCATGATGATAGAGTTATATAGTTGTTTGTCTTGGGATTGATAATCAAGAGCGAATGAGGGGACTTACAGGTAGCGCAGGAACCAGCCCGGGTAGGATGGTTGGACTGGTACCGAAGGGGAGACTTGATTCCTCCAGGGACGTGGTGGCGGCCGTCGCTGCTGCTGCTGCTGCTGCCTCCCAATGTTGTTAAGCCTTGGATAGGCATGCTGAAAAGATATTCAAAATAATTAAAACAGCAATTAGGTTAAGTGGTGTTTGAAGCATTGCAGGGTAAGGATCATGCTAAAAAAAACTTTACTGGTACAACTATGTATAAAACGCTTTTAATAATATAATATAATAATAGAGGCTTCTTATATAGCGCTCATATCCGTCACTCAGTGACGCTCAAGGCGATTCAACAGTCAGTATTTTTCCTGCAAGGTATATATGTGGAGCGATGTTTTGAAGTTTGAGACCAATTCCTTTTACATATCACCATGTAATGGTTTACAATGTGCTGTGGCGCAATATGCAGCCACTCAAACCAGGAACACCGGGGTTCTTTATGTGCATTACACATCGCACGGGACCAACGGCTTTACGTCCATTCCGAAGGACGAAGCAGTAATGACTAAGTGTCTTGCTTAAGGACAAAAGTGTCACGACCGGGACTCGAACCCACACTCTGCTGAACAGAAACACCAGAGCTAGAGTTCGGTGCTCATATCCGCTCGGCCACGGCACGCCACTTCTTTTAGAAGAAGTGTTGGTTCTGAGAAGAAAAGGTGTGGTCTTAACACTTTGAACAGTACACTCTGCTCATCTTTTGTTCTCCCGAGAGTGAGGGTTCGAATCCCGGTCTTGACACTTGTGTCTAGCCTCACAGACACTGGTGTCAAGAACGAAACTCGAACCCACACTCTGCAGATCAGAAATACCAGAGCTTGACTCCGGTGAACTTGATCGCTTGGCCATGACATGCCACTGTCCTTGGTACTCCTACATATCAAACTGAAAAAGAATTTCATCGCAGGCTTTTTCCGAGTTGACAGTTTTGAGGATTACTGGGTTTCACTGCCAGCACTTAATGCTGATCAGAAAAACCAGAGCTTGACCGCTGGGCCACAAGTTCACAACACGCCACTGATGATGGTGCTCCCACATCAGACCAAAAAGTTTGAGGATTTCACTACCAGCAGTAAAAGACAAAAGAGGTATGCAGCAATGTCCTACGAGACAGGGAAAGGTAAATTGGGAATGGGAGGGAGAGACAGGGGGACACACAACGACGACGACTCACCATGTGATGCACGTCTGGGGGGTTACGCAAGATGGACTCTTGTAAGAGGTGCAGTGGCGGTGACGGGGTGAGGGAGGGGTTGTGATGAGTTGAGGAAGGCACGTGGAATGCTGCGGGCCTCTCTCCAATGATCTCCACCTCCGAAGATCTTGTCTGCTGAAGTTAAAAACAAAGAATAAAGACATTTAAAATATATTTCAATGAATAGTGTTGTGGGGGGGGGGATTGAGTCACACTTAGTTTTGTCCGCTGAACATGCTACATTTAACACTTGAATTACATTGCATGTAAGTCCTTTGGGCTTGGTTCAACCTCAACCTCACCCAGGGTAATCAACACCTTAAATGATTACAGTCAAATGCCTGGGTCCATGCTGAGCATGATCAAATTGGCAGTCTTTAGTCCAAAACACCAGAAAGTCCACAACCAGCTGTTTGATTTTGATGGGTTTCGCACGGTTAGGGTTAGAAAAACAAAAACCCAAAAAACAATCCAGTTCCCTGATTGAACCCATTTACGAGGGATTCCGTGAGTGTTGCACGGCACAACAGAAAAAGAGTGCCGCTACAATTTTCATCATCTGGAATGCATTCCTTTAACATGAGGTTCCCACCGAACAAGGTCCGGGAGACACAGTGAGTCTGTAAACTCAGCTGAAGATGAATTAGGTTTCCCCCCCATCCACGGGCGACATGAAACTCAATACGTTTCTGTCTGCACCTCTTGTTCACCGGACACCGAAAAGTGTAACACGGATACCGGTTTATGGAAATGTCACCGATGAATAAATGTAATCTTCTCCTCGTTGACTAATAATCAGGAATCACAAGAAATACATAATTGGGACTAATTGTAATAACACCATTTCATTTGATACCTCTTTTGTAACCTACAAGTCAGTAAGTCTTCTTCTATTTCTAAGGAGGAAAGTGGGTGCAAAGTGTCTGCAAAAACAATAAGACTTGACCGGAGACTATACAGAGGGCACCTTGAAGCTTATTTTGGGGCCAGACACCATCACTAAAATGGAAACACAGTTTAAATCTGACCATTCGCATAAGTGAAAATAACAAATTGCTGGAAAATTTTTTTTTTTTTATAAAGCTTGCATCTTGCAATCAGAAAGTTTTTGTACAGCAATCACAGAGATATTTAAATTACATTCAACATAATAGGAAAACAGTTTCCATAAACTTTCTGCAGAATCAAAGAGCTCTGATTTTGATGAAAAGTAGTTTGATTTGAATCATTACAAACTGTCAAACTTTCCTATCGCATAGCTTTGATGTAGAAATATTAGTGGATAGAAACAATAACAATACAAAAACAAGACAGGATACAAAATCTCTAGAGGAAGTGTCAATCAGCAAGAAGTCCTAGAAGTTAGGTTCATGTTCTTGTACTGTACTTACCTGCGATGGTGGAGGCGCAGCATAATACTGCACTTGCGGAGGCACATGGTGGTGCGTGTGTACATGCGTCATTAATGACTCCTGAGGTAGCATATGAGGCATGGAGGTCTGCGACACCGGCAGGTGGTGCCCGCTGCATGCCGGTATGTGCACACTGCACATCGGGATGTGGCCCATACTGCAGATGGGGATAGGGGGCGGGTGGGCCGGCCGCCCGTTGGCTGTCACTGGGATGGGTGCGTAGGGGCCGTGGTGAAGGCTACAGGTCGGGATGGTGTGGGCGGTGCACATAGGCACGGCATAGGACGGAACCGTGACGGGGATCGAGATGGGCGTAGTAGTTGGCACATGAGCCTAGGAAGTAAACATACACAAATATAAACATCCCTCTTTCAACCCTTTAGGAATCAATCGGAATACAAACAACAATGAGACAAATGCTGGCAGCAGATGAGCCGGGTAAACGTTTACTGTATACATATTTCTGTATAATAAGGACATTTTTTTTAAGAAAATATTTTTACCACTACTATCCTCACCAGAGGTGAGAGTCACTGCTAGCAAACAAGTCTGGGATCTATATCTTAGGAGGTACATTAAGTTGATGGCATTTCCACCTTAGGGTAACCCTTGGAGTAATAGATTCCAAGGAGCATCTTGGAACAGTATCCTTAGTGCTAGAGAAGTAGATCAAAAAGCTTGACTTACTTTATTTGGAGAAAAATACAACGTTTTTGTTTACTAGACAGACTTTTATAAGTCAGAATTCAGATATTAATCTAACATATCTCATTCCTGACTATCCAATGTTTCCAATTCAACAGTGCATGATGACATCGGCTATGCAGTAACAAATTTATCAAAAACAGCCACTTCCTACTCCTTAATCTCATAGACTCTTTTCAGAGTTCAAGAATTATCTAAAATTGTTGTCTGATACTTTACACCGGCAACGAAACTTCCGATGAGAAACTAACTGTTGATCTACATAACGAGACATGAAACGGTTCAGAGAATTACGAGATATCCGTCCCGTTTCATTTGGCTTCCTTGGGAACAATTCAACAGCTCTTACTCACGATTCTCCCCCTGGGGTTGGCCTCGACGAAAAGAGGAAGGTTTCTAATTGGCCCAGTACCAAGACAAGGAGTATAGCGACTGAATATGTCCCTCAATAAATAAGTAATTTTGGGTTGAACAAAGAAAAATTGACTCTAGCGGGAATTGAACCTGCAACCTATGTATCAATGTGCCGGCCTTCTACCAACTGAGCTACAAAATATATCTAGATTTAAAGGTATTATTCAGGATTGGCAGAGCTGACAAAATAGTCCCAGATATTGCTGATGCGATGTCAACCAAACATGAAATAACAAACATGTAAAAATTTGGCTTTACCCATTGTATGAGTCAGGATAAAATAGTGAATAACCATGCACAATTTTCAGCATACATTGTCCTAAATTTCGGTTGTAAAAAAAAAATTGTAAAGGTCTTTAGAACAGATAAAATTTTCTCCAACATGAGTTTATTTCGAAGGGATATAGTTCAAAAAAAAAAGAAAAAAGGTATGAACTTCATAATAGACCTTATATTGAAACATCACAGCCTGAGTTTTTTCCAACCAAGGTTGGGTTGGAAAACTATGGAAAACCATAAACAAAAAGCAACGACAGATAGCCACAGTTTATAACAATGTTTGTTGGATTTCTTGAAAACAAAGCAACCAATCATGGGATTTATTTTTTATTTTAATTGAAAGCTTGCAGAAACATTGCATTTGGTCGAAACATCTTTTAACACGATTTCGGCTGTCCATGCCAACCAGCTCAGTTTGTATATCAACAGTAGAAAGGTCCATCAGGGAGCATTAATCTTTTTATCCGTACCAATCCTGTATAATACCCTTAAGCAACTCTAGCAGTCAGGGAACCGAACCAATAGGACTGAGAAACTACTTGCTTACCCTCACCTCACTGCTGAGGTCAATGATGATGTGGGGTTGGAAGGGCATGGCGTGGTGTGAGGGCGGTGGGGGAAGTATGGTAGCGTGGTGAGGTGGCATATTGGGCGGATGGAATGCCCGCCGGTCTCCGCCGCTCGCTGTCGGGTGTTGCTGCTGCTGCTGCTGTTGTTGCTGCTGCTGCTGCTGCTGCAGCTGTTGTTGATTGTTCTGGCTGCGGAGTTGTCGCTCACGCTGGCGTTGGCTCTGCCTTCTCATTGAGGGTGGGCTAGTAAAAGCAACCAAAATAAAAAAAACGTAAATTTGCGTCGAATTCCAAGGTTTCTCAAGTAAAACAAGATAGTTGAGATATCAACATTATTCAACAGTCCAACACTCTATTAACTGAGTGCACAATACAAGACATACTGACCCCCCTTAATAACTTCAGGAACTTTCAATTAGACAAACAATGAGAAAATCGAAAAGTCAACCACTACTACAAAAACACCATAAAACTACTCTACACATGTACAGCTACATGGCAGGATCCTGAAAATTATATCATTGTGATGGTGCAGAAGTGCCATATCTCCGATTCGAAAAAAATTTGTATCGACACAACATTTTGACAATTTCACACTTTTGAGGAGCGTAGTGCTAGTTGAAGAGATACAACATTTTTGCACTGACACGACAATGTGTGCCTTTTGAAGATAAACCAAAATCATTGATGTACAAGTACAACACATGATCATTGGAGGAAAAGCTTGCTTTTAAGTGTGTTTCAGAAACGAAAAATCGAGCATGTGTGTGCATTCACAACACTGCTTTTGTACCGTGCAATGTGCATCACTCACTTGACATAGCAAAGACCAACTGGCAAATTAGCAAACTCTAAATGCATACGGTAAGAAGTAAATTGAATTCTTTGGTCATCAGAAAACATCTGCTGGCAGGCCTTCTGAAACTGGGCCCCGAGAGTAAGCGCCATGGTGGAACAAAACAAGGTGTGTCTAATTTGCAACAATTGTATTAAGTGGCAATTGTTCAGGGAAGGGGGGGGGGGATACTTCCACTCCAAAATGATTACAAAGTGAAGGAAGACACTCATTCTCATTACAATTCAATTATGAGAAAACAATGTGGATGCATGTTCTGTGTATTGTTCACATCAACAGCACGGGGCCAGGGCTAATTTTGATCAATCCCCGAGGAGCAGCACAGCTTGGTGGGAATACGTACACATAAACGCCCCCTCGTATAATACTATCGACAGCTATTCAAACACTCCCGACAATTGTGGCAACCCTTAAAACACGTACTTGAGAATGGCCGGCAGTATTCTAGCAGTTCAACTGCATTTTCAGGCACTTTTCTCTTTCATCTTTTTTGTTGTTCCTTTCCTTTTTTGTGTAATGAAAACTCCCCCAACATCAGGGCATCCTGGCTGGAAACCATCTTTAATATAAAAACCCATCGACAAAGTATAACCTTAGCACCAAAACGTCTGGACTGAAGTACATTCATATGGCTCCATTAAAGACCAAGAGGAAAAGTTAAAAGGAAGGAAAAAGTTTGGAGTTGGTTCAGATTATGGCAGTAACTTCCCTCCTGCATTGCCAAATATTGTACATTTTTCTCTCACCTTCGTCGGCCCGTGGTTCTCCAGCCGGAGCTATTATTGCACCAGTCACCAGCGCTGTACCGTTGGCCTCCCTGGTAGCCCAACTGCTGGTTACCAGGCCACTGCATGCCGCCGCTAAGGTTTGATGAGGACTGCCATGGCCGGACAAGGCTTGGTGGACTCGGGGACGTGGACAAATCTACAGCACCTTGTGACATTCTTCTTCGCTTACGATTTGGGCTCTCGCTCTATTGTTTTCAAAAGGAAAGAAAAAAGACAAAGACCTGATGGTTAACAATTTTGCTACAAACTTTCCAATAAGTTTATACACAACTGTAAAAGACAAGTGATGCAAGTAAAGACTTTTAAAAGCCATTTTAAAACCGTCGTATAAACTCTACATTTGTATGTACATCATTGGTTTTCAGAAGCATGAACATACTGATCCTCTAGTTCCCAATGACCTAAACTGTAAAAATTTAATCAAATTTGGTGGTCAAGAATTGGGGAGAACAGAACACCACAGAATAAACCATATACAAATAGTTTACGTTTTGTTATGAATTTGTGTGAGTGATACAGCTGTACACGTACTTATTGAAAACAATGGAGTTGATCTGTACAGAAAGTACACATCTAATCTGCATGCTGACTGCATTTAGTGTTTTGATTACTGTTTGATGGAGAGTAGCTCACACACAATGGTGAACACAACTGTTGGGAAAACTAACATTGGCCACAGGTGGTAGGGGCTTTGTGATGATGATTACCTCACAGGAAATGGTACAATGTATACACCACATATACTGCATTCACTCATCCAAGTAAGAGGACTGTTTGGTAACCATTGTTCTTTGTTAAAAAACCACTGCAGAATGAATGGCACAACATTGTTAGGCTATGTTCTCCATTTTCAATTTTTCCTTTTTCAATGCAGAAAAATTAACACCATAGTAGAAGCTTTGTGGTAAAAAAATTAACAAGCTGGATACTCAATTTTGAAAAGGAAAATTTCCACTTTTTCTCATTAAGTAACAGATTAAATCTCAAAATAGATTTTTAGGTAAATAGTCACGCATAATATCACAAATATAATAAATTTGTCGTTAATTATTGGTAATTACTGTTCGTTATACATTATTTATTAAATGAATCTGATCACAATCAATGGATAGTATTAATTCAATGCTTATATGTGCAAGCAATATCAGCATCTGGTTTTCAAACAAATAAAGATTACGTTTCATAAAAAATTATGATTTATTTCTATCTATTTATTTGTATACTTATTTACTCATTTATTTAAATTTTTTTATTTCTAATTTCATTTGTTAAATTTTCATATGGTTTCTGAACAATAAGACTATTTAAGAATAGTTGGTGAGCAGTACTTTAAACTACTCCGTCTGTTCCCCCCGAAAAAGCAACAAATTCCAATGTTTTTTGTGTGAACAGTGAACAAAACTTGGAAAACTAATTTAATTTGAACTTGTGACTGAATAATAAAGCAATCACTCCGCAAGAAGTACTGGGAGCAGATGTGGTTGGAACTGGTTGTTATATTTGTGCACAAAGTTCAATTTCAGATCATCGTAACAAAATTAATTTGTTTTGTGTACACATCGAAGGTTAAACAAATTTGTCTCATTAAAATATGTTTATAGGAACAGCTCTACCAGCAAGTATCTGAAATTTGTGAACTTAAATACATGTAACAAATAACCACAATTAGAGATAAATGTTTTAAATTAAAAGGTTTAAAAAAATTATTTACGATAATATATTATATTTTGAATGTGATAACAAAAATACGTTAAATACGGAATTCATTATTAATAACTATTTTTCAGTCTTGAATTTTGTTGATACTTTTTTGTTCCTTTTAAATTTTCATAGGGAAACAAAATACACAAAAATAATGACAAGAAAATAATATACATGTTTACTTATCTTAGAGGAAACAAATGTTATGTAAGGGGTGTGGATATAACATTTTCACAGAAAAATAAAAAAAATTACAAAAATAATATAATCTATGTATCTGGTTATATGAGGTAAACGAAAGACCTATTATACATTAGCCAGTTTAGCTTTTGATAACACCAAATATTGTCTTTGTTGTTCGGGTCAACCCATGGGGATGTGACTGAACACTCAGCGCAAGTATAAAAGGACATGCTGGTACCAGTCTCTTTGCCGCAGTAACAGAACACACACAACAAAATTAAATTTTGAGATGGACTCGGTCCTGTGTGAAATACCGCGTACTATCAGACAAAGAAAGTGTGACTGCTTACTCCAGGAGGAGCATGATGATGCGGCATGAGGATGATGGAAGCGACGAGATGGATGAAGAGGGAAGCCTGTAATATGGAACCGGGTATGTTTATCTTACTGTGGGGGTGATGGAAAGAAGAGGGGGGGCATGGTTGTCGCGCTAGGGGAACAGGACAATGCGGTTGAGTCACTCACACGCCCGCCACACAGGCTGCAGCGTAAAAAGAAGCCGTACGCCGTCTGTAAGAAGGTGAGGAGAGGACAGCGGCGCGTGAACATCTCCCAGCGGAGATCTGAGGCGTCGTGCGGCAGTGAGTGGCTAATACAATTAGCCTTAGGAATCTCGGCTCCATCGTGTCGACGAGATGGCTGGCTGTACAAATCCTTGGGCTTTCTCCTCTTACTAAATGATGCAGCCAATCCTGCTCCACATTATTGCAATTTTTTTTTTAACTCCCACTGTCCCCTACGATCTTGTTTCCTGAGATGCCCAGTCACGATGAAGTTACTCCCCGACTTTGTCCGGCGACGATGACATCAATGACGACCCGCAAACGGGGGTTCGGGACGAGAGAGAGAAAGGCAACTTCACCTCATGCATACTGCATGGATCTTTAGTCTACTGTGAAAAATGTTAGCTCCACAAGCCAGCCGGTCTAACGGCTTAGAGGGGTGCGTGAGTAATTACTCCGCATTCTCCTGGGGGTGGGGGGTGGGGGGGGGGGCACATGGGGACGAAGAATATCGGAGATTGTATAACCAGAAATGCTTGTTTGATCTTATTCTTGCACTCAGTATAGAGAGATTGGGATCTCCAATTGCCTGGGAGAGCAAGCTAAGCTGGAAGGTACATGTTGAAAAAGAAAAAAGAAAAGAAAGACAAAAAGGGAGGGGGGGGTAGGAGAGAGTGAGTCGACGAGGAGGCAATCTCTTATAGATGTGTAGTCCATCATACAGGGTTGTCATCCAACCAGATTCAAGGCGCTATTATTGAGTGTTAGTAAGGTGCACAAGTATGATCACTTAAGGATTGATCTTCTTTGTTGGTACTCTGTACTTGCAAATTATGATGTATGTGTACGCTCATGATCCATGGACACAAATTCAAGCTTATGATACGTGCAAGTCTGCAATCAGTTTCCTTAAAAATGTTCACCAAACGCCAAACTCCAAATTTTCTCGCCCCTGTTCTCAAGGCGTACCCTTTCAAGAATAGGCCTACATGTATTCTGAACTTCTATTGTACAAATTCTGAACAAACAAAACATGCTTACTAAAATAAATACCATGTCACATGTTATATCTGCAACTAGTATCCTGCCTAAATTTGCTAAGCATAGAATTGTTAAGCAATATTTTCTGCTTTAAAAGCAGCTCTATGTAATTGGGCCCTGGTTTAATTAGATGGTTTAGCATGATCAAGTGCATACCAGTAAAAGTAGTTGCCACACTCAAGACAATGAAGTAAAACCTTTCTTTAAAAAGTTTAATTAATATCAGATACACACCAAGCCAGCTACGCAATACTAATATAGAGAGAGTATGCAGGTACCTCTGAATATGATCTTAGCTATCAGGCCTAGAAGCCATGGTGGCTATTATAAGCCTGCCAAGAGAATGTGATATGGGCTAATTAAACCCCATCACTGACCAAAGGCTTGGGGGGGATCGGCACCACCTTTGTCAGTACGCTGATGGGGTGGAAAACCCAAGGATGAGGGTAGATTATAGCGTAACAGGTTGGCCATGGATTCTCTCCTCCAGTGTCTGCGGTACTACGGACAATACCCCCACACAGCTTTCAAAACCCCAGCTGACGGTAATGATGCCCAGGCAGGATCAGTAAATAAAAAAACCACAGGACAAAAGGGGGACTGGGCTGGCAAGGACAGTCCCTAGGAACCAGGTGGGCTGGGGAGAGAATTCGATGCGGTAATCAATTTTGAATCTACTTTGAGGCTGG
>JAUELU010000003.1:12860042-12882980 GCA_032357145.1 Evasterias troschelii
CATCCCGTACTATGGAGGCTCAATAGCAGAACGAACCTCAGCCATTTTCACTTCTCACTTCTGTTCTATGACTATATTAAGAAGAGTTTACACTCAACATGTTTTGTAGCAGACTCTTCTGAAAGTGAGCAAAAGCCAGTTCATATTTATTCAACTGTTAAAACCAAGCTACCCAGTCCAGCACGTCCAAAGACAATGTTTACATCGCTTTGCATGGGAATGGTTGGCCATTTAACTTTGCTTTGAAATTTGTTGATATCAACACAACAATACAGTATCGTGAATAGTAATCTGGTAATAGTAGTTAGTACATCGCTACACGTACAGTTGACAAAATGCTTTTTAAATAGAATGCGAAGGCTTTCGTGATCGTGTACAGCAGTGCCAGGCAGACTAGTTGACCCTTCCTCCAGTTCTACTGCAGCTGTACACATACAAAAGCGAGTGACCACTCATTGCCACAGTGTAGCATCAGCATACACTGTACAGCCTGCCTGGTGCACAACGAAATCCCCAAAAGCAGTTTTTCATCTTCGAACCGTGCTGAAAAAACGACTGTCACCTCTCCACTATTCAACAAAACAACATTCAAAATTACACAAATGTACTTACTGATTTCTCGATCCCTGTCTCACATGAAAAACGTTGGAAAAAATACAGACGAAGCCAGAAAAAAACACCGAAAAATATGCTGGTACTCCTGCGCTCAACATCCGTACTGACCGATTTATCTCTGCATAAATTCTAAATACGCTGTACATGTATGGAAAGCGTACGCACACAGCATTGCATTGTAGCATTGCATTGTATGTACACTATTACTGTGCTGTACGTACACATACACTTATCAAGGAAGCGAAGACGCACTCTACACCGAACATGTACTCTGTTTACAATACATCTGCGTCGTGTTTATTAGTAAATTTTTCAATGTTGTATAACGAATAGTTGAAGTTTCGGTGATTATGACTTGTTCGTCCTGTTAGTATTAAGTGTACATTAGTTTAGCTATACAACCTATTATTTTCTCCCAGACATTGTATTTATCATTGGAAGATATGAGTTGACATTCACACCAACTATACGTTTTCAAATTGAAGTCACCTAATTGTCTGCTAAAGTTTTATCCCGCTTTTTTCGTTTCTTTTCCCCCCACTTGGCCAATACAAAGTAACGTCCACTAGGCCATACAAAGTAACGTCAGGAAATGAACAAACAAAGAACTGTCCGTTGACAACAACAAAAGTCAGCGACGAAACTAGGATAAACTTTCAGGGGAAGGGTAAGGGGGCGCCATAGTTTCTTGGGGGCACTTCTTGCCAAACCGTAGTTTCAAATTTTTGCATTTTCTTTAAAGCCGCCTTCACAGAACTCTTGTTGTGCAGAGTCTTTTTTTAAAAAGATAATCGGACCCGGAGATAAAAACCTATACATTGTCTGACGTGTAAACACTCCTTACTCTATGGTGTAAATAGGGGGAAACATTGAAATCACTGCATCAAACCATGGAGGAAGTAAAAACGGAGGAAGTAAAAACGGAGGTAGGGGGCAGCCATGGGGGGGGGGGGGGGTGGCAGGCATGGGGGGATGGTAGCACACGGATTGGAGGGGCATCCTCAGTTACATCATGAACAAAAATAGAGTAACATATTTCTGTTCAATTCACTAATGTCTTTGGAATAAAAACATGTTTACAAAAATAAAAATAAATATAAACAAATAACTGCTCTCAGAGTTTCAAAAATAAATTGTCATTGGAACAAAAATTGAAAACCTTAGGGTCGAAAGATTTGTATTTTATTTTTAACTTTTTGCATGCTTGGTTTTTTATTTTTTCTCAACTTAATGCTGATTTAGAAGCCAAAATGAAATAAAGATACAATATAAGTCACCAGTGAAAGTGAAAAAATAGAGAGAATACTTGTTAAGAGAACAAATGTTCACTGGTGTACTTTCTTCAAGAATGTTGAACCCATCCAGCGAGATGATGATGCGGGTATCAATCTCATTTGTGGCCGGAGCATTCACTGTTCAAATTAATTGACAAACTTTCATTGATTTATAATCAATTAGAGCATTTCAGACAAGATAATTTCGCTTCTTTAACAGGCAGCACTAACACATTTTTTTTTTTTTGGGGGGGGGGGGGGGTTTTTACCAAAGTTTGATCCTACTTTATGTTAATAGATGTAAATTTTTGCATCGGGGATAATGAATATAATTTTTGTTTTACCCTACACGATGTGAGTTAAGCACTGTATACTCAGTACTTTCCCTAGGGCTGTGAAAAAAATCCACAGGCAAATTATATTCTACTTTAGGTTATTGTACTGAAATTCCTGATAATTATTTCCATCTAAAACCAACAAAATAATAGCAAGCACACTGAAAAATAAAAACAAGTTCACAGAAAAAATATTGAACTATTTAATCAGTTTATTTTCTTTATTGGAATGGCCTGCTCCTACCATAAACCATAAGCAATGATATAATACAGTTATTATATTACTGTACAGGAGAATCAAAGATTACATAATGTATCAATATGTAGTAATAAATACATGAGGTCTTCAATTACAGGTTTAAAAACCTGTTCTTTTCTTTCCTTTTTTAACTTTCCAAATTCTTCCAGAAAATGAAAATCAATAAAGGTTAAAAATTACATCATAAATGTGTAGCACTTGAATTTTTTGAATAGGGTAGCACTAATAGTAGAAGTAGAAGTTTTTCAAATCACACTAATGAAACCACTTTTGCTCAAAATACCCAAATGTCAGACAAAAGTTCCACCACTAGCTCTCACGTGATCACCACATCAGTGGGCCAGACCGCATTGGTACAGTCAGTGTACGCGAGTGATCAAAGAGCATGATTTCTTTGCTCTGAAGAAAATACCAGTTGTTGTTTTTTTTCTACTCGACATTTTTATTATAAATGGGAACTTAAAGGTGTTGCCCTCTCATATTTAACTTCATAGCTTTTATCTACCTCACCCTGTTTTAGCTTAGTTACTGGGGGGAAAATGCAAAGGGTTAACACACTTCTCAATACGCCATTTTAAATTCTTCAGACTAAAGTCAATGCTGCTATGCAATATGGTATTGGTAAGTTTTGCTTAGTTACATAGTTTTATACAAAAAATCTGATGAATTTGGGCACCAGACTTTGCCAATCTGGAGGTTGCTATGCCAAAAAGGTTCCATCTGAACCATGTATTACATTATAGAAACAAAGTCGCTGGTTTTTTAATTTACATATTGGAACTTGAATTAAAAGTAAAAGTGCTCACTTGTGACCAAGACATTTTGTTGTACAAGATTTGATTCAAATTGAGCTTGCAACTGGCTTACTTATTTATTGATTATTTGGCTAGTTCGAATGTGGTCAGCCAAATTGTAATCTTTGATTTTTTTCAACGTCCAGTGAAAGAGCAATGATAGAGAATATTTTCCCCATGTAAAAAATGTACATCGATGTGTATCTGTAGTCATTATACTATAAATGATTAAATAAATTAAAAACTATTGCTTAAATAAATCATTTCAGTAAAAATAAAAACAAAATGATTCAAAATGCCCTTTATGAAGAAAATGGAAAACGTGAGACTTCAATGCAGCAGCACACTACTAGCGGTCTTCCCCCAAAAATTAGTTAGGATAGTAAGATCCAAGTCTAACTAAAAATCAAAACAGACTCAATTATCCTTGGATAATTTTGTGCAGTATTTCTTACTTGTGTTCTGTTTTGGTTTATCTTATCTCATCGTCTTTTCTTCTGTTACTTTGTACATGTATGTATTTTTTGGCGTGTTCTTGCCGTTTTTTTTACCCGAATAAATTCAATCAATCAATTCAAATACAAACCACTATGGGGGTTTCTTGTTAAATTTCCAAGAAATGCTGCAACTGAATCAAATGTGAACCTTGAGTGGGCATGAGGTGTCTTATTAACAAATTTTTTAAATGTTATAAAAAAAACAAAAATATTTCATTAAAAAATGTTGCTAAAAAGTTTGTCTTTTTCTTGGTTAAGTCTTAAGTTTTTAGAAATCCTCTTTCAAAACATTACAACCTGTTTTTTTCTTTGTGGAAATCTCAAGATTAAAAAAAAATTGAAACAACAGTTTGTTTTGTACTTTTTCCCCTTTAATTTTAATTATTAAAATTTCAGCCCTAAATGTACATTTTTGATCTTATAATTAAGCAAAATCTAAAAGATTATTATTTTTCCTGTAAAAAATATGCTATTGACAACATTGATAGCATTCATTACCAATTAATACTAATAACCATTTATTAACTTTCACCAACTAACAAATAATTTTTTCACAGTTAGTTTTCTTTTTCCCAACTGATTCAAGACAAAATGCTCTATATAGTGACACGGACATCCAAAATTAGCTCCTGGGTGAATTTTTCTATGTATTCAAATGTCTTGGATTTTGCCAGAGTTAACCTCAATTATTTCAGGAACTCTCTGCAGCATGTGAAGGATTCAGTGAAAAATCCTACCCAGTAAAAAAAAAATAAAAAATAAAAAATAAATGAATGAATACATTAAAATGAGTTAAATCAGTAATAATTAAAATGATACATATTCCCTCCAGACCACCTTGTCAAATTTTAGGACAAAATCTAAAAATTCTACATACAGTCCATTATATATTTTAGTAGTATGCATGAAAAATGGTTATTATTATATTTTTTATTTTTTAACAAAATTATTTTTGATTTAAAAAGAAAAAGAAACATGGAGGCACATTGAACTGCAGCTTAATCAACTTGAATAGTGCTGTTTGTATTATTCCCTGTAGGCAATAACAATCATGACTAATGAATTCTATTGTCAGAAACGAGACCAAGCTACGTTTTTCTTCCAGCCTTGGTTTGAAATACTTTAATGGGGAGGCACCATTAAGTTATGTTAATTTTTAACTCTACGCATCTTAGATGATAATTCAATCGTAAATTTGACGTCACAGACTTGCACCAACTTATCGCCCAACAATGCATAAATTCTTCACATATTTTGACTGGGTTTTTTTTGTACACAAACACAACTATTCTCTTTGCATTGACTTCCCTATAAAGAATGAGGCAGGCATTTTTATTAAAAACCAGGGCCCGATAGACCATTATCATGCTGCCACCATCTTGGTCATGTTCCTTGTATCCAGTAACAGTAATGAATGCTGATATTCATCGTACAAAAAGGAACCAGACTATTTCTCCTTCCAGCCTCGCTTTGGTTACTTTGATTTGAATGGAAGAAAATCAAGATGGCCACATCATGAAAGAGGTCTATTTCATGGCGCTTTATATCTCAGGGTAGCAGGAAATCTGCACTAAAAGAGTATTCCACAGACGAGCAAGTCATTTTTCTTGTGCACAGACATGTACATTCTTAACATTACTAGCAATGCTTTGATTACAAAGCAAGCAAAAATATTGGCACTAACCCTGAAAACAGATAATGGCGACTGCAAGATCAGAAGGTCCTGATGCATTATTTAATCTATTATTACTTCTAAAAAAAAAATATTATCACTTCATCAGATAAGATGAATTGAACAGAAAAAAATTAGGCAAATACTCTTGCGTGTTATTTCTTGAAAGACATGAAATGTTACTTAGGCTTACTGAGTAACTTTCAACATTCTTAATGTACTTCTAATGCAAATGGAAGCATTTTTGTTAAAACACCGGCACCAATGTAATTACGGTAGAATATTTTCAAATAATGTAAGAGTAAAATTAATCACAAAACCTCATGTTTTGTGCACTTTCAGTTTCACTATCCAACCGCAAAGTTGTTAAAAATACTGAGCAAAGCTTATCTGTACATCACTTTACCTGAATACCTGATAAAACTGAAATTCAAGCTGGCTGTAGTTCTAAGGATATCAACTTTAAAATATGTGTAGAAGCTGCGAAAGAAGTTGAGATGTCGTATGAGAAACTTTCACCCTTATTCCTTTCAAGCTTCACAGGAAGTTGCTGCGCATTGTGGGTTAATTGTTAGTGACTTGCAATCAGCTGCAATATTCAAATCAATGCATTGTGAGGCAGCACACTCAGATATCATGTTCATAATCTGTTCTTGTTTTGAAACCCTTAGCTTTGAAACGCCGCATGACCACTGTGGACAAGGTCAGGGGTCAACCACATTGACCTCTCCCTGGTGAAACTTTTCTTTACTCATCTTCATCATGTCCATGGGTCAGCTCAACAGGGTCTGGGGCTATGGCAAGGAGGTCCTTCTGATGTGGGTTGTTGTGGGTGCCGGAGCTCAGACTAGTCAGGTTTCGCTTACGGCTCACAGCTGGTGACATCATGGTCATACACTTTTGGTCTTCTTCAAAGAGA
Source organism: Evasterias troschelii (assembly GCA_032357145.1). Taxonomy (NCBI): domain Eukaryota; kingdom Metazoa; phylum Echinodermata; class Asteroidea; order Forcipulatida; family Asteriidae; genus Evasterias; species Evasterias troschelii. The sequence continues at coordinate 12,866,408 of JAUELU010000003.1, forward strand.
GGGTGGGGGTCGTAATGGTCGACTGTTGATTCGTGAGGCATCTGAAGGTTGGAAATGATAATCACTCTTACAATTTGATCTGACTAAGTACCAACTAAATAGTACCTTGTTACTCTAAGAACAGCATTTGGATGAATATTGTAAACCAGGCCCAATTTCATAGAGCTGCCTAAGAACAAAAAGTAGATAATGCACAGCAACATTATTCTTACCATGATTCTTAAGGTTACCAGCCAAAATACCATGTAACAGCTACAATTTGTGACTGGTATTTGCACAATTTTTCTCAGCAGAAAATTGTTAAGCAATACTTTCTGCTTCAGCAGCTCTATGAAATGTAGCCAAGAGGACCGAGCCACCTTCAAGCTATGCTTCTTGCAAACAACACGGTTTGAAAGAGTTAACTCTAAAATAACTTCGGAGTTTTACCCTTTGTCGGTGAGGTGAAATATTAACCGGGGAATTTAGGTGGTGGGTAAGTAACTATAGTACCCGCTGCTAGAACAAAAGATTTTGGATTGCCTTTAGCCATCGGGCTAGCTCGGTGGTCTACTGGTAAGACTCTGACAATGCAAAGGTTGTGGGTTCAAATCCTGCCCGAGTAGTTTGCCGGTTTTTGGGGGGTTTTTTTTTTGGCAGAACTTTTTTTGTGTACTGAGTGTACAGTCCTAAATATACATCGGTGTCAGGGTATAAACAAATTATAACCACAGCTTGGTGAAAGATTTATAACCATACCAGTTGATGGGGAGCTCTGAAGAGGTAGCTGAATGGGTAATGCATGAAATTGAGGAATGTTGAGGAGTACAGATCGGCGAATCGCAAAACCTGGCTGGCGAAGAAGGTCTGACGAGAACCTGATAGGGACCAAAGTGCAGAGCAAAACAGTTAAATATTATTTAGTAACCGGGAGACAAAATTACATGATATATCTCATTTTTGTAAAGCACTTTATCTTTGGACATCTAGAAGCACTATTTTTTATAACAGGAACACAGAGCTATTTTAAACTAAGAGACCCAATTATACAGTGCCTTGTGGAGGTATTAAAGGTGCTGCGGTGCAATCTGCACAACCAACCATGCAGAAACACCAGGGCAACCCCCTTCTCTTAATGATAAGTGTACTGTGTACATTGTAGGGTGTCATGGCCGAGTGGTTAAGAGCATCGGATTCAAGCTCTGGTGGTTTAGTCACGGGGTGTGGGTTCAAGCCCCGGTCATGAGGCTTGTGTCCTTGTGCAAGACACTATGCTATAATTGCTTCTCTTCACCCAGGGGTATAAATGGGTACCTGCAAGGGTAGAGGTTGATATTGTGTTTGAAAAAAAGCCTTCGGAGCGCCATCACGGCAGCCCGGGCTGTATACTCTCCAGGGAGCTGAGAAAGATTGAAAAGGAATGTTATTGGCCCAATGACCAGGGCACTAATGTAAAGCGCATTGATACATTATTGTGAAATGTGCTATATAAGAACTAGTTATTATACATTTGGCAATACACAGGACCTACAGCTTCACATCCCATCTTAAAGACTAAGCAATTATATTGAAGTGTCTTGCTTTTGAAAGGGGAAAAAGTGCCATGACCAGCACCTGAAACCAAAACAACACCAGAACTTGAGCCCAATGCACAAGATTGCTGGTGCACAAACTTTCATTAGGATTGCTGCATCATGTCTTTTGTATGTATGGCACAGGACAGAGCAAGATGTAGTACACACTAATCATGGTGGGGGGTCTGAGAGGGTTTATATTTTTCTCATGGAGTCGTTTGAAGTAAACAAAAAAATGTCCTTACCACTTCGAAAGAGGCTTCCAAGCTTCCCATGACACATGTCCATCTCGTGGGTCACTTGCTGTTAAAGAGAATTCAAAGGTAGTACATTAAATTAATTGCATTGGTTTTGTTTTTTGGACGAGATGCTTGATTCCCTTATTGCTTAAAAGGAACCCCGTGGCAGGGATGAGATATGACGAATGATGACATTCCCGGCGCAGTGCCACCAATACATTGATCAAATAAACTCCGCCCCATTTTTCATTTTTCAGACGCAAAATCTGGGATCACCATTTTGCGCTGCTTGGATTGCAATGAATAAGTCATGCATTAATTTTAAGAAAGGCGTATAGAGACTCCTGACTGACCTCAAATTTCTACAGCAACGTGAGAGGTCCGCCATACTGGAGTACTATGTATACATAAGATACGTCCAGCGTTGCATTTCATAGCATAAATATGTGTACTTCCAGTAACGTGTGTGCATAACATGCACATGTAAGTACCCCAGCAATTAAGTTATAAATAGTGACATCATCAGAGAAGGGGTTTGTAAAGTGCTCAGATGCAGATAGTCCAACTTTAGTGACGCAAGATTAGCAGTTTACTGGCTCACAGATGTGACTTTTACTTAGTAATTTAACCCGAGGTCAACTAGTTATTTAACCAAGGTCAAAAAGACAAGAAAAGGGCAGTGGAAAAGTAGCATGTATCAGATATAAAATGTTTCCATTGTGGACGGTTATTGTAATGAGAATCCAATCCATACCTGAATTGCTTTACGGACTTTACTGATGTCCGGTACCATCTCTGTGCTGCTGTCTAAATTCCTGCAAATAAAAACAGAAACACAATGTAAGAACAAGATTTCATTTAGGTGGTTAACAGAAACACTGATAACTGTTGATTTTGAATGAATGAATAAATTTAGGCTGTGTCCATCCAGTGAAAATGTCATTCATCTCTTCTTGTCAATACTGTTGTTCCTGCATAAAATGTAATGCCATTACTCCATTTTTCTTTGTTGTTTGCCTCTTCTGCTTTTCCCTGTTCTTTGTTGCCACTCCATTAGTCTTGTTGTCTATCTGTTTGTTCTTTGAACAATAAGTACAGCCCACATCCTTTAGCCTGTTTTATTTTCCTTACAATCTCAGTAACTTTTCTTTTGTATTTTGACATGTGACTCTCTCTCTGATAGAGATGTGATGCATAAAGTTTATCTGGGCCCATTGTTATGGCTTTCCTTATCATTGTAAGTGAAACAATCTGTCTAATAATTCTTAAATTAATTTCAAAAACCTGTCTTCAAATGTTATCTTTCTTCAAGCGTCTTGAGTACCTTATTGGTACATGTGCAATATGAGACTTCCATAAAATATATATATTTTTTTTACTAAAAATGCAGTGCACTTACTTGTATTGGTCTGCTAATGCAGAATCCAGATCTTCAAGTTTCTCAAACAACGCTGTAGAGGAAGGCAAAGAATAAGAGACTCTGTTAATTCATGTTACCATTTTGCATCAAGAAAACTTGCAAACTGCAACACCAAAAAATGCAGGGATTGTGGGTTGAAATATCACTTGATTAGCTCTTTGTACTCGGAAAGCTCTATGGAGTTTAATAAAGCTTATCAGACTCCGTATTTAAATTGTAGTCTTATATCTTAACTCTTGCAAGGCAAAAATCAAAAACAAAAACTCTGAAAAGTGCAAAGAAGTATTAAATAAAAAACATATCAAGCCATCTGTTTCTTCACTTCTCAAAAATGCCTTCATCTACATGTATATCAAATACAATTTGACAGGTTGAAGTTATAAGAACTTTTGCTTCAAAAATTAAACCATTTATTGAGAAAAATAGACCAGAGCTGCAGACATTTGCATCTTGCAATCAGGGAGATTTTGTCCAACAATCAAGAATATATTTTGAATTACATTCAACATATTAGGAATAGAGTTTCCATAATAAGGGAGATTTTAAAATGTATTAATCAGAACATGGAAAGATTGGTTTATTTTCAGGAAACTTTCTGCAGAATCAGTGAGAGTTGGCAGCTCTGCAACGACAATTTACAGGTTTAAGTAATATCATTTGCTTTAAAAACTACATCATCCATTTAATAAATATATGCTATGAAAAAAGAAAAAAGAAAACAGTGAACCATCACTTCAAATCTGAAGTAACCGTATACACATAGAACAAATATCCACAAAATGCAAAAATATTTGATTGTTAAATCAAGTGCTAATTCATTCATACATCAAACTTTCACTAAAAACAAAAAACTCATGCGACTAAAGCAAAGAATGGACTGACGTACCACATGAACAACTCTTACCTATTAAACAAAATATAAATGAAAAGACAACAATATGCAACTAAATAAAAACAGTTTGAAAGCTGATCATTCATGAATAACTTTTTTGAACCTAGGAGAACTTTTGGTGGAGAGTTGTCATTCAAAACGATGCCATTGATTTGGTTTATGTAGCAATAATCTATAGGTGGGTTAAAACATCAAAAGACGTGTATATACTAGTATGCAAAATTTTCATCAATTATAAAATTACAAAAAAACATTGTTTTAAAGTTGAACAAGGGGTGCCCCGACACATGTGTACATATGCCAAAATTCCCTGACATTCAATTGTGTAGCTTGCACAGTTGCATGCACTCATTGTATTACACTTAGTTTGAAACCTTACAAAGAAAGACAATGGCACTGGAATTCATGCTCGAGATCTCCTTTTTTCCAGCGTTTTTTGCACAATCCACACTTCCAGACCTTTGTCAATATTGGTAGACAAATTACGAGAGGTTAATAGGCTGCCTCCATTGTTTACCACTATATTGGGCATGGGAGGTAAGACCAAGATTTCAGCATGCAATTACTGTGCATAAATGTGTTTCATGAAAGCCGAGTGTGAAAGTTCGATCGTTACTCTGCCATTCATTAGTCATCAGAAAATGGTTAAATTCTGCCTGGGAATTGGAAAACGTGTCTTTGGGGTAAATCTAGCAAATTTTGCTAGAGTAATGCCATTTTATTGCTTACAGGCTTTTTTTACTGAAAGTACTTCGTGTGCCTGAAAGAAGGGCGTAGAGCCTTAAGCCCTTTCTTCCAGGCACACAATAAATATACAATATCATTACTCCAACATACTTCTCTTCTCTGTCCACACTGTGAGCTCTTGTGCAATCTCTGGAATCACCAGGAATGTCCGCCATCCTCGGAGCTTCTTAGACTTGAGGATGTCACCGAAGATGTGGTCTCCCATGTACAGGACGTCGTTCCCCTTAGCACCAATGAGATCGCAGAAGACGTCGCACGAGCCGCCCGAGTAGACTTGGCCCTTCTGGAAGGGACCTATGTGGCTGCCTATCCTGAGGGCTCCTGTATCCTACAGAATCGAAAGAACATGACACTGAATTATAACTTGAACTTTCCAAGTAAGTTGATCAACCACTTGGAATCATTCAACAGTTTGTGTATGGTAGAACAACGGAGCACAGAACTGTCTATGTATTCAGTGTAATGTTTATCGATAAGTGTAATGAGGTTTCCATTACACAACACACGGAACAAAAATCTCAACGTCCCAGCAGAAGGCTGAGCAATATTGGTTAAGTGTCTTTTTTTAATTTATTTTTTTATGAGACATCGCCTAACTCACAAGGCCATGGAGGCCACTTCAAGGTGAGGGCTACACATAACTGATTTGGGCTATCGACCCAAATCAATTTACACCAGGGGCACGTTGCCTCCTACTCCTGGGGCTGAAACAGGGTTACCCCCTTTACAGTCCTTAAGGATGTAGGCATGGGTATCATCCACTAGGAGTCTGTCTGGTAGAGCAGAATGACTTGAACTGACCCTATGATCAGAAACACCACAGCTTAAGCCCTGTGCGCTTGACCGAATGTTAGTGTTTTTCCTCAACAGTGTTATACTCACAAGATCAACCTGTCTGAGAATTGTGCCATTACTGAAGAACTGAGGCTTCTTGGCATCCACGATGCACACGTCAAAGTACTCATACCATTGCTTGTGAGGTATTGAAGGCTGTGGAAACACAACAACAAAAAGGATTCTGTCAAAACAATAGAACTTGTACAGAGAATTAAAATATTGACTATGTTTTCAGTCATATGGAACAACAGAGGAAATAGGGGGGGGGATAGACCCTGTGTTTGACTTTAGGTGTGAGACATTTTTTTGATAATTCTACAGTATAGTCAACAGATAAAAACATAAAAAATACTCTAAAATAGAGTCAAAACAAATAATTAAGAGGCAAAAGCTATGGTTCGGCCAAAACAAATTCCCGGATAAATAAAAAAGCACACAACAGTTTGGACAACCCCTTAGCAAAATATACTTTAAGCAGTTTTTACTGCTGAAGCAGCTGAATGGATTTCCATCAACTTCTCCACTCCATGTCTGCAGGGATTGCAGCCATCGACGGAATGGAAAATAAAGCTGCATGGGCAGATAAACTAGAACTTTGAACTAGGAACTAAGTTCCTAATTCCACTCGAACTAGGAACTAAGTTCTTAATTCCACTCCACTTTAGAAAAGCTCTGTGACGATTCATTTTTTGAATGAGCTAACACAGCAAAAAGATATTAATTTTAAAACTCTTTTAAAGGGGGACCGTCGTCATGATCATAGTGCCAGGCTTGTGGCTGAATGTCCAACTATGAACTCTGTCAATGTTACTGCACGCACGTGCACTGGCCGTCACATCACAGCGCAAAGAGTGCCATTACTATTATATAGTGGTGTGACAGCCAGCGTGCAGGTGCAGCAGCTGAGTTAGAGTTGATGAATCTACACACAGCCATAGGCCTGCTATGCTGCTGATGACAGTCTCACTTTAATGAAATGTTACAGAAGTTTCGGCAGTAATGTTTTAATACAGGGTTCTCTACAGGAATTGTTAAATTTGTCTAAAGAGTGTGATGCCTTGAGATGAAGTCCATGGCGTACTTTGACTATAGCCATTTGAAGGTTAGAGTTCAAACAATCTCTGTTACAATGACTTGTTTGGCCATTAACTATTTTTTTGCATTTTTACCAAAAGTCGTTTTGGTTGGTAAGCAGAGAAACAGCTAATTTTATTTTCACAAATTCAAATTTAAACAGTCACTAATGACTACTAAGCAAGTCATTGTACCGGACAATGTTCAAATCTAATTCACAAATTATTAGAATAACATGTATTTATTTATTTGTTTAAGTTGATGTTCTAGTGACCAATCTCACTTTTTTCTTCACTTTTTTAAAGACAAAATTTTATTTTGGGACGCTTGGGGGGTGTTTATTAATACACTACATGTAGCTTGTGCATGCAGAGAACCCTGTGATATCATTGCATCAATGTTGATGACAGTATTCTGATGAACAAGCTAAGCATTATGAAACTTAAAACAACGCAGCCCACTGAAATTTTAAAAGCCAAACTTCAGCGTAAAAGGGAACTTTGTTATGGTGCCAACCAGAAGCCCTCCACCCTTTGACTGTCATTGTTTTTTGTGTTAAAAGTAAATATATTCCTGCCCTGAAAATCGGGGCAGTTATTAGGTGATCTCAGAAATGGGGACGGTTTTGTCAAAAACGAGACAGTTGGCAGGTATGTTCCATGTCACTCAGGTTTGCCTCTTACACCAGGAAAGTCTAGAAGGGACTTTATGATCAAAGAACCCCCTCCCCAACCAAATAGGACACTATCTAGTATTTGCATATGATTTGTGTCTAAACTGAAAGCCAACTGGCTACTAGCAAAGTAATACTGCCTTGAAATCTAGTGCAAATGCTTGGGTTTTGTGCAAAAATATTAGGTGGAAAAGAAACTCCAGCAATTTTAACTCAGGATGTTAATCAAAAGGTTACACTTCAAACTAGACTGCAAACATAAGTAGGCGAAGGAAAAAGATTGTTTGCACAATATAGAACAGTCTTTTTTACAACTAGCACAGCAAAATGGAAAAGGTAAGCTTCAACAACACACACAAAGAATCACATACCGCACTGGAAGGACCAGGCATATTCTGGATTAGGGAAATGTAAATAAATAAAGTAAGTCTAACCAATAGGGGATCATAAACAACTTACATTTTTGAGCATGTTGAGAGAGTATAATTATAGTGTATGTGGATTTTGAGGCATAACATGGTGAGGTATCAATGTATATTCAGTTTGCTGTATTAACACCACATGCATTTAAAATCTACTTTGCTGTGTAGATTTGTTCTTTGGGAACTTGTCTTGCTACTTATTCTACTGTTGCGGAGTGGATTTCCGATTTCAGGAGACTACTTTCGAAAATCTACTTACAGAGAATTCCAAAATCTACTCTGCGGCAGTAGAATAAATAGCAAGAACAATGGTGATCCCGCAAACTGATTGATACTTACCGTGCAATGCCTCAAAGTCCATATAAAGTTATCCTTACAAACACTTCATCTATCGTGCAAAGCTTCAACAAAATTCTTAAACTTTGTCAAGTTATCTCTGAAATGAAAGTTAAATTTGACAACGACCATGGAAGATGTTGCCGGTGTTGTTCTGGGCCAAGAAAGTAATGCTTAACGACTTCCTACTAAGCAAAAATAAGCAAGATACCAGTCGTAGGTTGTACATGTCAAATGGTATTTTGGCTGGTAACCTTAGTCTGGTAAGCATAATTTTGTTATGCTTAGCTACTTTTTGTGCTAAAGCAGCTCTATGAAACTGGGCCCTGACCTAGGCATTTATGCCTGAAAAAAAATGTTCCCATTAACTTTCAGATTTTCTATAAAGTGAAGCGACACATTGTAAAGGAAACTCTCCTTCCACTTCAAAGAGGAAACTCATGTTTGTTTTATGTGCTGGAAACTTGAGGAAAAATTCAAAACATGCCTTTGGTGAGTTTTCAACCAACAGTGTCCCGCACCTTCAAGAACATGCTCTAAAAACTCAACCACCACAGAAACCAAAGGGAAAAGAGACAAAATTCAAAATGACTCCTACTTACCGATGGACCGTGCGGAAAGTCAAAGAGGTAGGTCATGATTTTCTGTGAGCAACAAGTACAACAATTAAGGGTCAAAGTGGGTTCATTGCCTCTCGCAATCAGGGAGTTTTTGTACAACAATCAGGGGGATGTTGAGAATAACTCTACACATAATAGGGACAAGTTCCTACAATCAGGGAGATTTTGTACAACAATCAGGGGGATGTTGAGAATAACTCTACACATAATAGGGACAAGTTCCTACAATCAGGGAGATTTTCAAATTTGTTTATCAGAACTTGGAAAGAGTGGTTTGATTTCAGGGAACTTTCTGCAGAATCAGGGAGAGTTGGCAGATCTGAAATACATTTTTTTATCCTTAAAACATGCCCCAAATAATGTTTAAAACAATTTCTTTTTACATTTGTCAGAAGTGAAATTGGAGTACAAAGAAGGGGGGATTTATGAACCAATTGCAGGTTTGTTTTCGTTTGTTTTGGGGCTGTTTTTGTGTTTTTGGTTTTTTTTTTTGGGGGGGGGATTTTTCAAATAAAACAAATTTAAGAATGCAACATGTTGTATTGCTAGCCCTTTCCTTACCTTAGCGACTTATTAGACCAAAATACAAAATAATAATAATGATAAAAAATTCAACCTGAGCACAGGTTTATGAAGCTGTATTATTGTTTATTATGTTTGGTAATGTCTTTAAGAAAAATTATCTCTTCTAGAACCTACCTCTGTGTAGCTGTATCCGCTGTTTGTAACGAGGAAGACTTTACGTCCATGGTCCCTCATTCTGTGAAAGAACAAAAGTAACAAATTAATTAACACCAGAATTTGAGTCTGGTATACTAAACTGCTCAACCAGGACTCCCCATAATATATTGAAGCATACGTGCATATGATACACATCATAATAATAAAATTGAATTCTGTGCGTATATCCACCAATAAGGTGCTCAAGGCGCTTGAACAAACAGAAACATTTAAAGACAGGTTTTGAAGTTCATGTATTATGAGACAAATTTATGTAGCACCTTATTGAAGGGTTTCTGCCAGAAACACCAGGGTGAGTGGGTTCTTTTACGTGAATTACAAAACACACAGGACCTCATTAATTAATTGTTTAGTGTTTATTGTTTTATTGTTCAGCGCCTTGATCTAGTGTCTAGGATATGTGCGCTTTATAAGAACTGTGTATTATTATTATTATTATTATTACAGCTTGGAAGCTTTGCACACAACTTTTTCAACTGTTCCCTTGTTTTAACCCAAAAATAAATTTGTCTAAAAAGTTTAATACAAACCCTTGGAAAATGAGCCAAATTTTTATGCTACTTACAGATAACCATTTTCTTTCTTTTTAAGTAAATTCCTTTCCAAATGTAACAAAAAAATGCTTCTCCATGCATTATGAGTACAGCAACAGAGCCCGACTGTACCTTTGTAGAAGAGTTGGTAGCCTTGGATCTTTTATCACGTACTCTTCTATGTTCTCTACCGTCTTGTCTTTCAGCGTGCCCTGAAATTAAAAAAAACATTCAATTGTTCAACATTAGGATTAAATTAAACGACATTAATATAATTCCTACATAAGGGATGATGACTGTTTCGTTTCAAATTTCAGCAAAATTAAACAATTTTGTTGCATTTTTGAGAAAAAATCCCCTGAAGAACCAGGTTCTTACATTTGAAGGATATTCAGACTCTCCATACAGGGGTGTAGTCAGGTGTGACCAGGGGGTTTAGGGGGGTACGACTTTGTTTTTGGGGGGCTGAGGGGTATGTGTTTTGGGGACAAGTCGTGCAGCGGAAAAATTATAACGTATAATGGGATCGAAAGATCAGAACCGGGCAACCCTGACTGTCAACTGGGATTATTTCTCCAACTACCTTCATATGAACCCAATCTACTGCACTGCGAATGTCCTCAAAGATACTCTCCCATGACAGAAGTAGGTCGCCTTTCTTGATGCCTGTCTGTGTGTCTATGTCCTGATAATCTTCCGACGTACTGAAATAGTTGACGAGGCATGCCAACAGGTAGGTTTCTAAAAGGGGATAGCATCAAAATAATAACAAGATTGAAAATGAGATGTATTTATAAAGTGTTGTTTTAACCAGGTGTTGCAACGCTTTTAAAAAAAAATAAAAAAATGCAAGGCTTGAATAGATACGATTGGATTTTTCTGCAACCCTAAGCACTGATTTCTCATTTACAAAAAGCCATCAAATTTGGGCGGGATAAATTCTTCTTTTAAGTCAGGGCACTATTTCCTTGGTAAGGAAGATCCTTTTAAGAAAATTTACCAAAATCAATGACTAGGGGCGTGGAGGCAATCGCTTCTGAAGCTTCCAACTAATATAAGGCCTGGTTATTGCTGGGTCCAGTTTCACACAAAATAATAATAATAATAAAAACTAGTTTTTAAAAAGTGCTTTATTTACAGGCATCTCAAAGTGCTTATTATTACCTATTTCCAGACAGGTTTTTGAAGTTTTGAATTATGAGACCCACTTGTGTTACAATGTGCTGCAGCGTATTTAGTAGCGATAAGCGTAACTGGGTTCCTTTTTCGTACACAACACACGGATCCATTTAAACAATGAGGCAATAATGGTTATTTAGTGTCTTGCTTAAGGACACAAGTGTCAAGACTGGGACTCGAACCCACACTCCGCTGATCAGAAACACCAGAGCTCGAGTCTGGTGATCTTATCCGCTCGACTAAGACACGACAAATAGTCCAACAATGTTCCAGAACTTACCAGGGAGATTGAAGAGTGTGTTGAGGATGTAGAGTCTGTCATCTGTGCTCTTCAGTGCAATAAACTTATTTGGGTACAGCTTGATGATCTCATTGGAGTGAAGGAATCGGAAGCCGTGTACAGCTACTAGAATGTTACCGTAGGGGTCCATCTGTCAAGATAATCGTCAAAAAATCACCACAAAAGGTGTCAGGGTACAGATATGATTTCATTTATGTTTCATTGTTATCTGGGATTAGCCAAGGCTCACGCAAAACGGCAGCAGTGTCCCTTAAACCTGTCCCCGCTAAATGCAATGAAATGCACCCAAACCAAGGCAACAGAGGCATGGAATAGATTCACTGACCTCCATGGATTTCTAGCCTTGCAAAACCTCCTAATAGATGCTTTTGGATTGAATGCCTTAGGCTATAAAAGCATTTGATGTGAAATCGATATGGCTGGAAAAATGTTTTAAAAGTAAAATACAATAATTCTCACAAACATTCCTTGAAATTGTGCGGTTTCCGTTTACTTTGTGAACTAACCTGGTCCGCCGTTTTCTAGAACCAAATTTTTTACTCAACAAAATTATGAACTGTGCTAGCTCACAAAGTAAAATAAAAAACTCACAAATTCCAGAGACATTTGTATGAATCATTGTTTTACTTTTAAAGTATCTTTTCAACCATATTAATTTCATAACAAGTGCTTTTTATGGCTGATCCGAAGATAATGAGTCCCTTTACCTTTGAACCTAGAACTGGCACCACATACCTTGAGTAAATTGCCGTACATTTTATCGAAGAAAAGACCTCTAATCGGGAAGCACGGGTCATAGACAAAGCTGTATAATTCCTGAAAGCGGGAAAGAAGGACAGAGAGAAATATGTTATTGTTAAAACTGTAGATGTGGATTGGCTAAAGGTATCCAAAAGAGTGATCTTGTACATTCCACAGCCTTTCTGGCAGGAAAGATACTACACATGTCATATATTATTGTTTTTTAATTAATTTTTTATCTTTTGGGGGGGGGGGCAGGTTACACAGGGTAAGGTTTACCCCTCTTTTCACACCCGCAGCTGTTGATGACTTAAGGGTGACATCAGTTCCCCCAGGACAAGACCAATTATCATGAAACCTTGACACCACTAAGGATGGGTTACTTAATGATAACATTTTCAAAATCTTTTTCCTTTCAAAGCATTACATTTTAATAAAAAACTTTACATATCTCAGTTAAATGTACTTCTGCTTTGGGAGTAGGGTTAGGTGAGATTACCTCAAAGTTATCATGCTCAGTGTTCATTCTTCCCAGGAAACAATTGCATGGAGAGGCGGTGGGGTTAAAACACCCCAGGAATTTCCTGGAAATTACCCAGTAGTGCGAAAAGGGGTTTAGAAGAAAACTACAGAGAAATTGTGTGTGGTGGGGGGAGGTGAGTAGCATTGACCCACTGTGTGCTACTAGAGGTATATATCGTCGGTGTGACAAATTAGCAAAAGGATATTGAATAATCAATGACAGTGTGGTGGGTAATTCAGAAGCTTCTGGTTTTGATTATTAATAGCAACCACATCCCCATGAACTTTTTGTTATGGTTTAGCGCCAGAAATTTCTTGCCGACTCATGACAAAGTGCAGTCAACCGTTTAGAATGTTGCTAAAGTTGAAGTAAGAGATGGGTATAACTTCTTGGTACTTGTAATGCAAATATGTGTATATTTTTGAGAAATGCAGGTGCCAACATTTGCGTCTTGCAATCAAGGAGATTTTGTAAAACAATCATGGAGATATTTAGAGTTAAATTCAACATAACATTTAAAAAAAGTTTCAGCGATCAGAAATTGTTCAAATTTCTTCATGGAAAATTGGTTTATTTTCAGGGAACTTTCTGCAGAATCAGGGAGAGTTGGCAGCTCTGTAAATGCAATGATGACATTTTGAGACTATGTTTTTGTTAACTGTCAAGTGAAAATGAAAAATTGGTTTCTGAATTTGCTCTAGAATGGGTTTGAATCCCATCCGAGTAGTCTGACTATTGATGATTTTTTTCCCCCACAGAACTCGGGAGGAGAGCACTGAAATGATAAACAGTGCTTTACATACATCACTGTTTGGTAAAACCTGTTTCTCATTCTTCATCACCGATACAATTATTACATACAAAGTTATTACAGAAAGTTGTGATGTGTCTGTGCAAATATTACATTATAGTAAGGTCATGTCCGAAATTGCAGTTACAGCTACAGAAATCCTCCGTATCTGCACCATTCAAATAACAGAGAGGCAAATGACCTGACCCCAAATACACTTTTGTGATTGGTCAATTTATATAAGACAAACCTGAGGGTAGCCAATGGAGACCAATCTTTCCACCACCAGGTCAAAACCAAGCTGTTCATATTGCGGTGACTTGTACACTGTAAACAAAAAACAGAGAGGGGGGAAAGTTCGATTAATTACATACGATGCTTTCAACACCTGTTCATCAATAACAATAATAATAATAATAATAAATTGGGAGGCTAATCATCCTTACTAGCCACTGAAAGTTGAATTGCAAAGGACGCGGCTACAACGTGTTCGAGAAGCAGGCATGCAAGGGTGCCTTTGGCAGCCAGCCACATCGACCCATTATGACCACGGAGCACAGCCAGAGATCGAAAGTGTCTGATTTTTTGTGGCACAGCAGAGAACCAAACTCACATATGGCCTTGGCCGGGTATTGAACCAGGGTCACCTTGGTGAGAGGCGAGCGCTTTACGCACAAGCCAACCATGCCCCAGATTATGGGAAGGGGGGGGGTCTAACATGGATGTAACAAGACAGCCCTAAACTACATTCAGGCGAGCAGCATAAGAAGGTTCTGCATACAAATACATACAATTTGTCAACTTACAAAACAAATTTAAAAAACTGGAACACTTATTTAAAGACAAAGAAAAAGGAACCAGGATTGCAAGTTACCGGGACAATTGCCACGTTTAAATCTGACGGGACACTGATTATTAATGTCATACCAGTACAATCCTCCAGAGAAATGTTTCTGTCTGAAATACTGTCAAAGTCAAGGAAATAATAATAGCAATAACAAAGCTCTTATTCAGCATTTGATCTGATACCCAATATTTGAGGGTGGAGGTTGACAACAAGTACTACGTTTCTCACCTAGGGGAGCGAATACAGACTGTCCACTCAAAATAAAACAGGTTTTATTTGTTTTACCAATTCATACAATGTATATCTAACTAGTTCAGCATCATTGCGCTCAGGAAAGCATGGATGCGTGTACTGCCAACTTTTCATGTGAATGTAGCAAGCAATGTTTGCACATGTGTTTAAATACTACACCCACACGCGTGTGCAAGCGGCAGGTCAATGATTACTTCACATTAAAGCACATGCGTAGTAGACTGTTACCGATGCAACAGTCTGCAACATACGTGTACTTACTCTGTGCGTGATTGTTACCCATGCGCAATTAACCTGTGCGTGATTGTTGCGGTATTCTACTAAGAGTGTGTGTTTAACTGCACATTACCCTTGCGTACTTACCCTGTGCGTGATTGTTTTCCTTGCGTACTTACCCTGTGAGTGATTGTTCCCCATGCGTACTTACCCTGTGCGTGATAGTTACCCATGCGTACTTGTTGCGGTATTCTACTAAGAGTGTGTATTTAACTGCACATGAATACTGGCACATGTGCGCTTGGTAAAGAGCAAAAATAGAATCTTGCACGCGACAGTGAGTGGACCAATGAGAATTAGACTTTCAATCATGAATATGCATTCATGAGGTATCTACAAATTACAAAGGCACCTACTGGCTAACGTGTAGTCCATGTCAAAGCCGAAGAACTTGATCTTCTCCATGTTGAGGCTGCGGTTGACAAAGACTCTCTTGTGGGTCTGCCGACGATATTTCTTATGATGATTCTGAGACCCCATGGGTGATTCGGCACCCAAGCTGTTCTGAGAGCTCATCTTGAGATTAGTGTCCGATTACACAAGAACACACTGATCTGGATTTAAGTTAAAAAATATTTATGGTTAGTTTGCTAAAACTGTCAAATTGCTAAAACTGTCAAATTGCTTAAACTGTCAAATTGCTAAAAAAAAACTGTCAAATTGCTATTACAAAAAGTCTAGCGACGTTCTGCAAACTACAGGTAACCCATTTTGCACAGACTACCATCTACGTGTACAAATGAACTACAGTACACACATTGACCTCACAAAGTAAGAGGTGGTGCAGTGAGTTTACTATCAAGGAACTTGTTTACCTGTTGCACACTAAGTCAATAAACATGTGTGCAATATTCCCACCAGTTTATTATATGTGTCTCCCAGGCTAGTCAAGTTCTAAGGCCAGCCTTGTACATGTAAACAGTGAATTTCCAAGGCCAGCCTTGTACTGTACATGTAAATGCACTAACAGACAAGTAGGCCTGATGCTTTATGCTAGAGCAATGGCACCTTTGTAAAGGCCCCCTCAATGAGGAAATTTTTCAATTTTGTTTTGGAATATTTCAAGGGGCAATGACCAAGAGGCATGGAGACAACTGCCTCTGTTTCAACCATAAAGCATCATGTAATAAAAGGTAGAAGTGTACAACACATGTTACTGTACTACAGTTTTTCCACCTCGGCAGTACTAAACACTTTAAATGGAAACTGTTTGCTCGAGAGCTTCCATTTCCTGAGAGTTTTCAGAATGTTGATGCCGGAATAAACAATGTGTACATTTATACCTGTGATGGTATCATTTTCTAAACCAACTGATTTTGCTCACACTAGTAATGTATACAGTAGTACATACAATGTAAAACTATAGAAGTACATGTAGTATTCAGACAGTGCAGACACTTATAAAAAAAACTAATTTAAGTAACAGTTCTAAATACTCCAAAATCACATTCAGGGAGTTGTCAAACTTTGTGAAATTTTGATCCAGGCAGAAATTCTTGTTTAAAGGCACCTGGAAGTGGTATTTTGTCAAAGTAAAGCTTTTGTCATTAATATATACATTTTTATGAGTGGAATGT
>JAUELU010000003.1:12883080-12897437 GCA_032357145.1 Evasterias troschelii
GGGCGGAGTCGCCCCCGAACAACTTTATCTATTTTTTAAACATATAAATACTGACAAACAATTACTCAAAAAATTGTATAATTGTTAATAAACATATACTCTTATATTAAAAAAAAAAAAAAATCTATTTCCAGGTGCCTTTAAATACTTTGTGGAGAATGTACCTAAATGCTGGTGTGCTGCAGTATGTACACACTGTAGTTCCAGCCCTGGAGATGACCTGTGACCTGTGATATCTGATAATCAATGCTTGTCATAATTTCCAGGGACACTCAAACGGACAATCAGGTACAGTGTAATAAGTGGGCAATAATGGCTAAATAGGTTGCAACTGTTGTTGGCACAACGAATTAAACATAATCGTGAACCGTGACTCACTAATCAAGCTCAATAGTACAATTGACTCACGTTAAAAAGATCGCTGGAACAGACCACCTTGTTACAACGGGAATGTTGTTATACATGTGAGGACAGCAAAACAATGAACCACAAAGCAGAAATGAGATTCGTTAAGAATGTACCCTTTATAAGTAGAACCTCTTTCTAATAACAGTGCTCTTTATAACGAAGGCACACAACGACTGTACATTTCTCACAGTCCTATTTTTGAATCATAAATGACTGTCAACACCTCTACTCTGGGTCCAATTTCATGGCTCTGCTTACTGTAGGATTCTGCGCTTATTTATAGAGCACTGTCATAATTGCTTAGGGTTGTAAGCGCAAAATTTCACGGTAAGCTGAGCCATGAAATTGGGCTCTGCTTGATTAAACAAGTGGAATTAAATGAAGAATAACTGCAAACAAACCAACAGTTTCAACGTCATTTAAATGTTTTGCTTTTGCACACAAAAAATCCATGCAAAAAAGATAGGATTGGGGCTTAATTGGATAATTTACTGCAAATCCCAATTGAGGAGGATTGAGTACTGCATTCCTATCTTATCTAATCAGTTGATAGCATGTAGTCCAAATTTCATTTGCTTATCAGTTACTAATCCAGGCATTCCTATCTTATCTAATCAGTTGATAGTATGGAGTGACATAAGAGTAGACAATAATTATTAGAGAAGGGTTGAGGTCAGCTGTGGGCAAGTGGGCCTAGGGAGTAGGTAAGGGTTTTTACAAATTTTTTAATGAACTGGCTCTTGCTCTATAGTTTGCAAGAAACTACTAAACGTCTTGGCCCCTTGCACAATGCCCAACCTACCTCCGCACAATACGCATCCACCATTTCGGGAGTCAATACCTTTGTGTACATTTTGACTCCCAAAATGGCGGACAGGATAGGTGCATGTAACTGGGCTGCGTGTTGTGCAAGGGGTCAATGAGTGTTTGTACCACGGAGGAACAGTAGGCCTACAGGGCCCAATTTCATAAAGCTATAGCAGAAAATACTGCTAGGAAAATTTCTTTGCTAATTGCCAAAAATGAGTGGGACACCAGTCGCAACAATGTTAACTGGTAACATAAGTTTGTTGGCTGGTAACATGTTTTTGCTAAGCAATGTTTTTCTGTGCTTGGCAAGTTTTTGTGCTTTACAGGCTTTATGAAATTGGGCCATGTACGTGTCATTGATTTTTGGAAGGGTTTGGTTGAGCTTGTACATGAACATTCCAATTCTCTAGTTTACCATTTAACCTGTTCACAAATCTCAAAAATAACATTGCTCCAGGTTATTTATAATTCCACAAATTTTTTATTGCAATTTTAATGTTTTGTAGTTGGTTTGCTTTTTTTCATGCATGACAGTACTTTAAACAGAAATATTTTTCCAGATATTTTGAATTGGTGTGTTTATTAATATTAAATTGGCTTCCGGATTAAAGATCAACTCAACCATTCATACTGTACATGGACAAGGGCTAAATTGTTGTGCAATTATCCATTGATCATACTCAGGGATGATATGTGCCAAAATTCCTGAAAAAAGCTAGCAACAACCTTGAAAATAGCCCGGTCAGTTGTTTTGAAAAACAAGTTGGGCGGCCAAGGAAGGCCCTCCTCCTTCCTTTTTTCAAAAAGGCAGGACGCTAAACAAGTTTTTATTTTTATTTTGCCTTATAACAGTGCCCTATGTAATGAGGATTGACTGTACATATCCAGTAATAAACCTTGGTACTTCTTCCTTTGTCCAGTCACAGCATGTTGCCTATAGAATGGAAAGGATGTGGTCACTGAACTATGCAGGCCAAGTCCATTGTGCTGATACTTCCTTATTTCCTTTGAATTACTAACCCCCATGGGGCAAGATGAATTATGTTTTTCAAATTACAGGAGCCCTGGTTCAAAAATACCCCAAGCCAATGTTAATCTTTTTTTCCTTTTTTACAATTGTTTAAATGCTTGTATAGGTCTTCAATGGTTCATTAAACCATATTACAAGGAGACCCACTGCAGGCTCTGGAAATCCCAGCAGTTATCCAGCTACGAGTATCCATTCTAGTACATAAATTACTTATTACCACAACCTGAATACAAAGTGCCTTTGTTGACATGCTAAGGTGCCATGAATTACACAGAGGCCAGCGAGAACATGGCTTCAGTTGCCCTGGTCTTGGCCTTGGTGCCATTTCAAAGGTTTCCCATAGACTTTATAGCAATTTTTATTTCTAATGGAAGTACCCTTTCCAATAATGGAAGTGCCCCTTTCCAATAATGAAATCAGCTCTGTACCCTCAAAGATGAAATCCCAAGCCTGTACATTGTATGGCTGTCTAAAGTGACTGTACTGACTGCCACCACACCCTGGCTGGTGACACTGACAGTAGAACATTGATGGCATTAATGTTTGGAGACAGGCCTGCTTAAAATGGCTTCTGCTTCCTTTCCTACACCTTTCTGTCTACTTCCTTCCTTTCTCCTTTCCAAAATTCCAGCATAATGTACCATTCTGCTGTGTCTTTGTTTGCCTGATCCACCGCATATGTAATTATGACAATATTAGTAGCAGTACAGTTGACTGTCTTAGTAACAGTGTCGCTGGGCCTGGCCAAACAAGGTCACTGGGGACTGGCCAAACTACCTCTTTATAACAGTAGATTCTAAAAAATGAGTTTTGGGACTTCAGAATGTAGGCCTACTCTTTAAAAACAGAACCTCTTTAAAACAGTGCTCTTTATAATTTATACAGGGTGAGTTGACTACTATTTGTACTCTGTACCTGTATTTGTATTTAACTAATTTTTACGACCATCATGAAACAAACATCTGTGGCAACTTCAATTGGAATAAAATATTAAATGAAAGCCAACAAAACTCATCATTTACAGTTCTTGTTTTTAAGCAAGCCTCAGGATCCACAATTTTCTTCAGTTTGTCTCATGCACAAAACCCAGCATAGCCCCCTTCCAAGCCCAACCAATTGTTCGTGTCATGACCTGACAAGACTGTACAAGTTGTGTTGACAGTGATCAGCTGTGTACTCACAATGGATACCCTTTGACCCCAAACACAATAGCCACAAGGTACAATGTAGATTAGCATACATTACTTAACAGTTGATGTTCCACAGATTGTTGTAAATATACATCGGAGAACGATTTCATCAAGCAATTTTGCATAGCAAAATATTTAGACTGAACTTGTTTTGTTGCACACTGAATGCTTAAATATTGATAGTAATTCCAGATTTTTGAGTAGCAACTGATGCATTTTGTGTAGCAATGAATTTGCTCTGCTATACAAGGGAAATCGTTCACTGTACATGGTAATTTAAAGGAATACACAAACAGGGTTGGTATTTATAAAGATAAAACATAGTCTCAAAGCTTACTGATTATTATGTGAATACTCAAGCAATTTTTTCTGTTAATAATTTCCCTCTGAAATGTAGTCATGTTTGAGATAACTGTGTCTGAAAATCTTTTTAAAATGCAATAGGCTAAAATTGGGGCCAATGTGTTCATAATATGCTGAAAAGTGTGCATGTTTTTTTACTAATTTCATCTGGCTCAGAAAACAAATTCATGTTTGATCACACAAAACATGAACACTGTTTGCGACTACATGTAATGTATTTTGTCAGCTCTACCAATCCTGTAGGATACCTTTGAATTTCAGAGTTACTAGTATTTTCACCTGCTGGTGTTGAACATGAATTCAAATGTGCATTAACTCTAATCCAATTAAAAATGTTTCTAAGACAAAGTAATGTAGAAGAATAAATAATCACAAAATGTTTCCTGTGTTTTGGGCGTATATTGTCGAAAGTGTTTTTTTAAATGTAAAAACCAAAGAGATTTCCCATACAGGAACAAACAATTCAGTTTTACTGTATTGTATTGTATACATTATAAAAAAAATCAATAAAATATAACATGTAATCATTCCAAAGCTCACGGATAACTAAGTTTATTGAACCAGTAATGGCAAGTTTACACGGCACAATTAACTATCAATCTTAACCCTCTAGAGAAGTATTTCCAATAGTCTATGATACTGTCATAAACCATTTTTTATTGTTAAGTCACCTTGAATTTAATTACATTTTTTACAGGTAGGTTGTAGCCTTCTCTGTCTAAATTGAAAAAATACAGCCCGTGGTTGGAAATTAAATTTCTTTTTCCAAAAACCAATGACATTTGATGATTTGTGTTACGTACACACCTGGGCACATGAGAAATTTATGTCAAATTTAATTGTACAAGTTTGTTGCTCTTGAACTTGAAGGTGTAAACCCAGTTTAAGCAGATTGAATTTGGTACACAAACAATTTCCAGTACTACACAGTGATACTTTGTTTAACCCTTACATCGATGTGTGTTGAGCACTGTATACTATATATTTTCCCCCACCACCCTCGAGTCATACACAAAATTTCCACAAGAGGCATGTTACTCGGATGGGATTCGAACCATGACCTTTGCCATTCTAGAGCGGATGTCTACCAGAACTTAGATGAACTTGGCTGAACATTTGCATTGTCGAATCTCAGTTGGACCACCTACATGTCAGAGAAAAAGGAGTGGAACGCAGCCTAGGCCTACTCTGCTGCTGGTACTAGACTACGCACCCACCGCGCAGTTGACATAAATGTAAACTTTAATTCATAACAAATGTTTACAATACATGAAAACATCTTGGTGTCTCACAAATGTTATGACGTAGTGTACACGCGCACGTTTTCAAAGAGAAACACCCAACCCACAAAGAAAAGATGGAGGGATGATTGATACAGTGAAGACCTGGACTAGAACTAATTATGTTGCAAATAGTCTAGCCACATTGAAACGTTGTCTAATAGTACATGTACATTTGTGATGTTGTTTAAATACTTTTTTTAATGCTGTATCGAATAAAAAATTTGATATGTTTTCACATGATGAATAAATAAATTGAATCTGAATTGAGAACGGCTAAAGGGGGGAGGACAGATGGAAGAGTCTGACACCGACAGTGTCAGCGACACTGAAAAGTGACAGGAGTAGAGGGCTAGCCCTGGTAGGACGCCAGTCAGTGCCACGGAGGAGTCCAACCTGGGCTAAGTAGAGGGCTACATCCTGCAGAGGGTGGATTATTCCTTGGTGTGGTACACGGTACCATGGAGTAGTTTATTGCTCCATCAATGGGTACACTCAAGATCATGAAAGGAAGGTGGGTGTGTCTGATTGAATAATAATAATATGGCTAAAGGACGGTTCTATTTCTGTTTAAACGACATCACATAATAATTCATGAAAACATCAAAGCAAACGTGCCGAGCCGAGATAAAACACCGATGGACGGTGGGTCAAATAATAAGTTACTTTTTTAAAGACTCGTCATAAAAAGGGAAAAGACAACGAACAATTAGGTCAAAAGGTTGAAATTGAGGCTTCTTCATTAGACGTCTGGCTTCTCTGACAATCATCATTCCATTGTTGTGATTGTTTCAACGAGTTTCAACCAAACCACAGTCAAGAGAAAGTTTCAACCATCATGATGGGGAGGGACAAAAAACTTACCTTTCAGAAGTTTCGAAAACGATGGGTTCTCAGTGATACAATTCGAAGAAAACTAGTTTCTCTGTTGACACTTTTGAACAATTCGTTTAGTAAGTGGTAACACACAAAGCTGAACCCGAAGAGATTGAAAATCCACCACCAGCTGCAGCGATGACGATGTCATCCACACAGTCAGTACACGCAATAGAATGGCTCGTTCTAAATAATTTGAATGACCGATCGCCTGCTGTCACACAATGCAGCATGCACTGACTGTGTGATGTGGTGATGATGACACAGACGCACAATAGACAAAGAGGGCGCTATATAACTTACACGACGCACGGCGGCCGGGCTGGCCGGGCCTCGCCTTTCTTTTATTTCAAAAGTTTTGCAAATTTGCTATAATGTCATGGTCATCCTAAGGTTTATGCACCTGACTCCCTCACCTCCCTCTAAATTTCTTGAATGTGCACTCCATAATTGTAAATTAAAATGTGTCTGGATAAATACTCTTTGTTTTTTTAAAATTAAATCTTTTACTTATTCTGGCGTACACGTAGTGACCGAGGTGTTTCTGATCAGCAGAGTGTGGGTTCGAGTCCCAGTCTCGACACTTGTGCCAAGACACTTGACCATTATTGCTCTAAGTTGTCTTTTGGATGGAAAGTAAAGCTATAGGTCCTGTGTGCTGTGTAATCTATGCACATAAAATAACCCAGTTATACACTCTTCCCAAAGAGGTTTGCCGCCGTGCCTCTGGCAGTGACTGCTGAGTGGGTCGCAACACATTGTAAGCTCTTATAAGAGGTGCTACATAAATTGGTCTCAATCATTAAATTTAATAAAAATGATTTACGTTTGTTCAAATGCTTGAGTACCTCATTGGTAGATTCATGCGTTATTTAAGACTATATTATTATTATGATTTTATTTAAGGATGCTGGTAACACTTTGAAATAATCAAACAAAGACTATTGATCTTGAATTCAGATCTAGCTATCAAGTATTAATTTCACACACAATACAGAATCAAACATATGCACTCATTTGGAAAACATTGTAGGTCTACACAGTAAGCACTAATTTTCAAAAACAATAAAAAACACCAAACTCCAATATTGTAGAAAAATACTCTGAGCAGTGTGCGCATACTAAAAAGATTTAACACAAATTTACAGAAAAATTAAATGAACTCACACATATTATCATGCAATTTTCTCATTTGATATAGAAATCAGAAAAATTGTATGTTGTTGCTTGGAATTAAGCATCCTAGCAATCCACACACAATCAAGTCTTTACAAATATTAAAAATCCCAATAACAAAATTGAAAGTTCCACGTAATATATTAGTGCTTGTGACTATTTCAACAACAGTATCTTTTAAAATATTAGTTTGTTATTTACTCTGATCAACAATTGTCATCTATTTACATAAAATCAATCAACTGGTCATTTTTTGTAACAACTAACTGGGGAAAATCTCTCAGAACTAGTTACTTTAAAAGACAGTTAAAAATTGAATAAAAAATGCTAGAACTACTTAAAATCAAACTTAAATCTTTTAGAAAGTTAGATCAAACAAACAGTTCCCTTAATTAGCCTCTTAGAATGGAAGGACTGAATTACAATATACTGTAAATTCCTTGTTTTGAAACATCGAAAAATACTTCTTATAAAAATTGAATCAACCTTTATAACTTCTGTCATTTTTCCAATTCCCCCCACACTATTATTTAAAATTTATTTAAAACTAAAACTAAAATAATCATGTGCAAGACTTGATTTATAGTTATTATGGACTAAAAGTATTATCAACTGAAAGTGGAATGCTGCGACAGAAACAATGGGTTTCAAAAGAACTCTCATCGATTATTTTTTGGAAACATTGTTGAAAGGGTGCATGGTTAATAAACTTTATCTAAAAATTTGTAGTACGGTATTGTGGTTTGTTATTTGAGTATTGTAGAAAAATATAAAACTGTGTTCAATTTTTGCTAAACATAGGCACAAACATTTACAAGGTCAGTTTATTTGGTTTTCACTCCCTTACCTCCTTCTTCTCAATCAAGGCCCAATTTTCATATTGTTTAAACAATTTCTGCTTAGCATAAATGAACAGAATACCAGTCACAAATCGAACATGTGGAATGGTAATTTGGCTGGTTTCCTTATTCTGGTAAGCAAAGTTTTGATAAGCTTAGCTACTTTGTGTGTGTAAGCGCCTCTATGAAATTAGACCCAGATCTTAAAACAGTCAAAAAAGATTCAAACACACATTTGATTTCAAATCTTTTTATGTTAATGTTTTGAAAGCTTAATTCATAGCCAACTTCTTCTTTGCCCCATCTCAAGCTCCAACCCTACTCATTGTCATCAACGGAAATATACAATCAACCAAAATCTGCTTAATTTGTCAAATTCTTCGTTCTGAAGTTCATGCCAGATGGTTAAGCAGGCAAAACGAATTGAAGGTCAAGTTTATTGGATGTTGTGTTCTAATAACTCAGTGCAGCTAATGTAACTGATCACATGGGATAGTTGTTGGTGAACAACATGTTGATCTTTGCGGTGCGTAATGATAGTGATCTGTTACATAGCTACAGAAGGTCAATAAGACCAGCTTATACACGACCATCGACTGAGGCAACGGCATAGCTTGAGCACTGCATGCTGTGGCGGACCCAGTCAGTAGATTGGCACTGAGGGCTGCAGTAGGTTTGTTGACGGCACAAAGAGCACTCAAACTGACCTACCAGACCGCAGATGCACAACTTGGATATGTCTGAAAGAAATAAGAGAATACAAAATAAAAAATATCAGTTTTAAAAAATAATTCAAAACAATGTGGATGATATTGAATGGTCTAACAGTAGGAGGGTTGACTGTACGGTCCAGATGCATCCACTACATGGTATCATAAGGGAGGCTGGTGAAGTTTATCTGTAATTCAAAACCATGTGGATAACGTTGATTGGTCAGACAGTAGGAGGGTTGACTGTGTACTGTGTAGATGCATTCACCACATGATATTATATTGCAGACTGGTATAGGTTCTCTATCATTCAAAACCATGTGGATAACGTTGATTGGTCAGACAGTAGGAGGGTTGACTGTGTACTGTGTAGATGCATTCACCACATGATATTATATTGCAGACTGGTATAGGTTCTCTATCATTCAAAACCATGTGGATAACGTTGATTGGTCAGACAGTAGGAGGGTTGACTGTGTACTGTGTAGATGCATCCACAACGTAATATCATATGGCAGGCTGGTCAAAGTTCTCTATCATTCATAAACATGGTGGATAATATTTGATGGTCAGATAGTAGGAGGGTTGTAGTGTTGAGTCAACTAACAAATCAACTCCCCTCAATAAATCAAAGAAATGTTGGTTAATACCTTTGTCCTTGACCCAGCGTATCAAGACACTATCAGATCGGTAGACTTCAGAGAGGACCAGCTTCTTCTCCTTGGCCCCATCAATGTCCTTGAGGGTCTCCTGCATCAAGATGAACTTCTTGTCCTGGAGTTTGGCGGGGAGGGCCCGCTTCACGTCATCCCGGAGGTCACGCATTGTGCCGACCTTGTTGGCCTTGACCGAGCCGAGCTTCTGGAATGTGCCATCAGAGTTCTTGACCATAATGGACATTGGCACACGGTCTTCGAGGACTAAAATATTAGGAAGAGAAAAAATAAGTAAATTAGGTTTGAAAATATCTATTTCAATAAACAAACCTAGATTGGAAAAATTAGACCAGCACAGAATAAATCGATCCATTAAGCCCCGCCTCCTTACGAGTTGACCAATCACAGCCGCAAAACCCGATCACCATTAGTGCAAAGATCACCAAACGGCTCAAATGGTGATCAGATTTTGCGGTTGTGGTTGGTCAATGAGAAATGGGCGTGGCTTAATGGATCGGTGTATTCCTTGACAAGCAAAGCCATGAAATTCGGCTTATTAAAGAATGTTTTTCGATGATGACAGCCATTAAACATTTTTATTGGTAGAAGCAAATACTAGATGGCGTAAAGATCAAACATCATGGGTTTGTATTCTTACGTCGTTCTTGCTGTCCAGTGGATTCAGCGAATCCTGGAGGCAGAGCGGTGACTGCAACCTCAGGGGTACGTCTTGGTGTGTTGGGGGTCAAGCGGCCATTGAAGTTCTGGTCATGGAATCTATGGGGAGGAGAGAATTGAAATATTGAATCCAACAAGCCGTATTGAGTCATAACAATTATCTTTCATATCTCCATCCAGTCTTCCTTTCTACCTCCCTATCCTCAATTTACTTCACCCCCACCACAAGTTCCTCCTAGTCTTTCCCCTACTCAATCTACCTACACTGATCTCATTTACCCACATCATGAGGTTATTGAGGGATCCAGATAATTCAGCCGTCCCTTCTCCGTTCCCTTCTTCAATTTACTTCACCCCCACCCCAAGTTCCTCCTAGTCTTTCCCCAACTCAATCTACTTACACTGATGGTTCCCTGTCCATCATTTTACCCACATCATGGGGTTACTGAGGGATCCAGATGATCAAACCTTCCATTCCACCTCCCCATCCTCAATTTACTTCACCCCTACCCCCAAGTTCCTCCAAGTCTTTCCCCAACTCAATCTACCTACACTGATCTCATTTACCCTCATCCTGGGGTTATTGAGGGATCCAGCCTTCCATTCTACCTCCCCATCCTCAATTTACTTCACCCCTACCCCTAAGTTCCTCCAAGTCTTCCCCGACTCAATCTACTTACACTGATCTATCCTGTCCTTCATCATATACTTTCATTATGGGGTTTTCAAGGGATGTTGAGCTGACAAACTCCTTCATCTTAAAGTTGGGCTCAGTCAAAGGCTCAACCTCCACCATGTTCTCCTTCTTACCTGATAAAATTCAAGACAACACAAGACATTTCAACTTTGTGTTTTTATACACCAATCCTTCACCGATCTTGAACTCTTGGTGGCAGCAGATACGCCGCAATTACTGCGGTGGTACCTGTGTGGTACTGCGCTGCCTACGACGGGTTTAAGGGTTGGGCTATACGGCGATCATCTAATCAGCTTATCAGATAAGTGCGGTATAGCCCAACCCGTTAAACCCGTCGTTAGGCAGCGCAGTACCACCCAGATACCACCGCAGAAATTGAGGCGCATCTGCTGCCACCACGAGTTCAAGATCGGTGAAGGTTTGGTGTATACAGAAGCTCCTACTAGTTTCCCAAGTCAGTTTCCTCTGTGGTTTTTTATGTGTTAAATTATATTTGCTCAGAAATATGATTTTTTAAATTACTAAAACAAAAAGACGTGTCCTACTGCTGAGATTCTGGCTTTTGTTGTTTGGCTGCAGTGTTAATTTCAGAACACTCAAATCAGTACAAGGCCTTGTCAGAATTGGCGGCTACAGGCTCTGGCTGGATCACCGCGTCATCGTGCACTTAAGTATAGGACATCA
Source organism: Evasterias troschelii (assembly GCA_032357145.1). Lineage (NCBI taxonomy): Eukaryota > Metazoa > Echinodermata > Asteroidea > Forcipulatida > Asteriidae > Evasterias > Evasterias troschelii. Next base: position 12,894,478 of record JAUELU010000003.1, read on the forward strand.
TTAGCAACACCCTTAGCAACAGTCACAGCTATAGCTGTAGCCGCTAATTCAAAAACAGCCGAACAAAAAACTGACGCAAGATGGAAAGTCAGTCTGGTGCTTTTAATGGATGACAATTTGTACCATCGTTGTCATGTGGTATACAGGAAATACGGTATGTTGCTGTACCATAAAGGCGCATTGACTAAAAGGCTTACCTCTTCTGCAGCAGAACTTGAATACGATAAACCCGATGATCACTAACATTAGCACGACAACCACAACAATAATGATGATGACCCAAATGGGTAAGGATGCCTGCAGAAAAAAATAAAATAAAAATGAAAAGTGAGTTTATGATATAACAAAATAATTAAAGGAAAGTTTGTCTGGAGATGTAACTTATACCCTCTATAAAATGTTTAAATTGAAAATAATTATAGTTATCAATCAATAGGAGACTTTTGAATGCTATGTGGCGGCAGACGTGAACTTCCATAGTTTATGTTTTTCTGAGCATGCTCACATTTCCAAGAACAATGAATTTACTTGGTGCCACCTAGAGTCCCCAAAAGTCTCCCATTGATGATGTACATTTATTAGCTTTGAAAGTGGCATTATTTTAATAAGATGCAATTAGAGTTTATAAGACCAGTAGAGTACAACTCTTACCCCTATTGTTTCAGGTGCTGTCGTAGGCTGGGGAAAAAAACAAAAACAAAAAAAATTGATTTACATAAAATAATTGTATACATTGGATGGTCTTTGACAAGGACAGCAAAGGTTGGGTATTTTTAAATGGGAATGAGATGGTTTTATGAAAAGTCAATAAATGTGCAGTTCGTGATGACTGTAGGTATTATACGGTCATTGATCTCAACTGTCTGCTACATATCGCTTATAAAATACTGGAGTGTGATGGCAGTATACATGGCAAAATAAAGGAAAGCATTTTATTTCATAGGCCATGAAATTGGGCCCTGGGCCCCATAGAGCAGCAAATGATGCTGAACAATTTTCTGCTAAGCAAATAAGTCATAGATGATACATGTGAACTGGTATTTTAGCTGGTGATATTGCAAGCATAATTTGATTGTGCTTAGCTACTTTTTGTGCTTAAGTAGCTCTATGAAATTGGGCCCTGGATGTAGCTTTTTCATTTCATTAAAAAAAAATAAAAATTACATTTTTAAAGCAAAATGCCCGTTGAAACATCTAGTTTTGGAAGAATGAGTATTGCGTTGAAAACCCACAAAAGAATTTTAATGAAGGAAAGTGGCCTGTAAAAAAAGAAAAAAAAGAAAAGAGTTTCGCAGACCAATCAATAAGGAATCGTAATCTTACCTTTTCGCCGTATGTTACCCCGTCCACCTGGAGGTATTGGTCTGGGGTTAGAGTGTAGCCATCAAATGTCAGGGTGATGTCACCAGACTGAATGTCAGTCCAAATTTCCTCCTGGGTGGCTTCCAAGTCTCCTTGAATGTCAAACGAGACTAAGATGGACCCTAGGATTGCAAATGGAGAGAAGGATTCAATTTATAAAAGTTCAATATCATGAAATCGTCCAAAGCAACCAAAGGTCAAATTCCTCACAATAAAAACTTCCAATTATTAAGGGAGGCCACATGCACAATGTTTACAAGTTCACTATGACACTGACGACATTACATTAAATTTAAGAAAAGAAAAAAATGGCTGAACAAAATTTAAACAGGAAGAAAAATGGCAGGCCTAGAATGTAGAAGGCAAGGGCATTTTCAGTTTTGCAAAGGACAGTTCTTGGAAGGCCAAGACCAAGGGCAACAGAGGCAATGGCCTCCATGTAACTCCAGGCCTGTGATTCTAACATTACTAATCATAACCAAGGTAAAGCCATGCCTATAATGTGTACCACTGGGTCCTTATTAGAGTGAGTGGTAAAAAACTACAAACCTGTTGTGAACAAACATGCATGCTCCTTGCTAACGCGACATTTCATTAACAAATACAACTGAACTGTTTGTTCACTTCAACTCAAGCATGTTTTTCAGCAGTAGTAAGCACACAAAATGATTTTCCAGTAAAATAACATCATGAAATTAAGCTTTGAGTTTACATAGCTGGAAATGTTCCTTGCACAAAGTGGTTACATTACCTCTTGCAAGTGATACATTGCTGATCTTAACACCGCTATATCTCGCTCCAAAGTAATTCAGAATGTAAATCTCAAGCTGAGCTTCCTTCCCAGCAGCCACCACGTCGTAATCCACCAGGAACTGCAGTTTGAGCCGACGCACAGGCCCGGTGTAGTTAATCTGCTGGGTGGACACCACATCGAACGGGTCGACCAATAGGGTCAGCTCATAGACACTCGATGGCATGGTCACCACGGTGACCTCCAGGATGTAGCTCAGGCCAATGGCATCGATCGTCAGGTTAGTGAAATGGGCCTGGCCAGTGCTGAGGTCAAAGGTCGTTTCTAGCTGACCTCCAAGCTGACCTATGTAGTTGGTAGGCATGCTGAGGGCCATCATGGCATGCCACTCAAGTCCCTGTAGATCATAGCAAAAAATAAAATCATCAAGCCTTGAAATTTACCAGTATCAAAGTTTGTGATTTTTCTACTGATTCTTAGCTAATATAGACTGTATTTGAACATGAGGACCTGTTACAGTGTGCAAGTTTGTTTCCTTCATGTGCAACAGCAATGAGCATGGGACCAAAGTGGTCCCAAAAATGTCCAATTACGCGTGAGACTTGCACGGTCTGTTGCAAAAAAGTCCCCTATTTCCACATCAATACACAAATGTAAGTAGTTAAAAACAGGCAAAAAAAAAAAAAATAATAATAATCATTGTTGGTATTTCAAAGCAGGTATAAGATAACAAGATACTCTGTTGTTCATATTTAAAGTTTTACTTTTGGTCCCTTAATTTCCACATAAATCTAACTACTGTAATGACTGCTGAATACATTTTGAGACGGGCCTGTATACAATAACT
>JAUELU010000003.1:13005193-13022540 GCA_032357145.1 Evasterias troschelii
TGAGATCAAAACTAATTGTTTTACTCATTTCTCAAAAACTACAGCACCTCAGCCAGTAATATTTCAAGGGAAGCTTTATATCATCATTATCTTTAAACCATGTAAGTTTAATGTAAATCTGTGTGCTTTTCTGTTTTGTGTTTTACCAGAAGTATAGAGACCCTTTAACTGTAATTTTACTGGGAATTAATTTGTTTATACATGTGTAACCAAGTAAATCCAGAATTTGTTTAAGCTCATTACAGTTTGTTTGTAATTTACCTTGTCAAGCGTGATCTAAGATGGCTTTAAAATTGTGGGTTTTTATTCATTGTCAAAGGTGAGCAACATCACGCGCTGCAGCTTTTTTTCATTATTTGATTATTACTAAATAAATAAATTAATGACGATGACACTACTTGCAGTGGGTAACTGTTTTCTCTGTTAGTGTAAAGACCATTGTAATGTATTGTATTTTTTTTTTTAAGAAACTTAAAACTCATTTAGAGAAGCAACTTGCTTTTCAAGGCATGTTCAATACAAAATTGTTTGTGTGTCAAAGTGTATTTGAACACACTTTTGTATTGCATACCAGCATCTGCGCTTCATAAATTTACACAAATAGTTGATTTAATGGAAGTATTATTCTATATGTAAACAAACCACACTTTTTTCTTTAAATAAGAGGCACGATCAAGAACTGCAGAAATGACACATACACTTTTTAATTAAGTTCAAATGTATTGCTATCACATGCTACAGTGCACACATTGTGATTACATTTAATAAACAGTTATGTATGTAATGAGATTCGGGTGATGCGTTGCTTTTCAAAGTGCCATCACCTCTCGAACTTCCCATGAAATTGAACGCATCAAAGTCCAAGCACCACCTGCACATGATTAGCTTGCAGAGCTGATAGACCCCTTGCAAAAGCTGCCCCCGCTGAAGTTGAACAATGGAAACTTACAAGCGCATACGCGCCACAAACAACTCTCAGCCAATGATAGGTCTTCTTTTGACATGAGTGAGGGCACTGTTGGAGTTTGTGACCTCATATACAAGGGGTCTTTTGTTTTCTAAAGCTAAATTTGCTGAATGGTTGAAGGAAAAAAGTTGACGCACCAAGGCTTCATTTCACAAAGCACTAAGACTCATCTTAAGTTGAGCTGTCAGTATTACCATAGAGATTTGTATTGTGACATCACATTTTGATTAGCAATTACGATTGATTCGCAGTTAAGATCAATCTTAAATCTTTGTGAAATTGGCCACAAGTTAGTCAAGGAAAGTTCGACAAACTGTGGCACTTTAATAGTTATTGAGGTCCAAATGACGGTTTGTTTACTTATTTTATTTGAATAAGGATCAAGATTAATCAATGTCCTCACCTCTAGACCACACACTGACTTATCTGAGTGACAGTCCAAACCAGGTTTTTAAAAACCCTGCAGTCTTGATTCACTTATCAAATCAGGACATTATTTTCTGGCCCATATTTTAATGTGACCCTACAATACAATAAATACAGGTGTCTTTGATGATGATTTCTCCCAAAACAATTCTAAACCATAAACTTGACTTAAAGGTTTAAAACATGGCTTTGATGCAAGATATCGTTCCTCAAAACAAGCCCCTTATATTTGGTTGTCTCTATGTAAGGTGGAGGCAGGAGGTGGAAGACATCAGTAGAATGTTTCTTCAAAACTTTGTAATTTGTGACCATAGACAAATTTAACCATAATTATGGCTTATAATGGTAGCTATAACCATAGAGAAAGGACCATAACGAACTAGTTTATAGCACTGTCTAATGGCACTCTCTTGGTTGAAGTGTGGTGAGATTTTAGTAACACATCGTTGGCGAAATTTGAGATAAATAATTGAGCACCATCGAGTTCCATGTTCTGAGCTTTAAATTTTGTTTTCACATGGTTTTCTCAGCTGTAGCATAGATATCCATAGGGTTCTGAAACTGGACGTACATGTACATGAAATAAGTTAACCAAGCTAAAGACTAGCAGGACATGAAATAGTCACTAGGTATGTATTATGTCTTATGATATCACCACTGCTGTTTCATGTGTCCTTTTGTTATATATCTGAAAAAATGTTTTAAATTCTACACAGCTAGAAACCATTGTACAAATTGAAACAGTTAAGAACTTACAATAATCTATTTTAAATATTCTACTCATTTGAGTACTGTTTCTTTCTTTTTCTGTTTTTTTAAACTGAACACTGTCGACTTAATAAAACATTACAGTAGTTACGGGAAAAAATAAAAACTACAAAATTACAAATCTATGATTACAAAGATTTTGATTTATCACATATGATTGGCCCTTCAGGAGCTCATTACAACCCTTCTGTTTACATTTAGTACCAATTAACACATATAAACACACTTGGATAATATATTGATACATAAATGGGTTTGTTCTAGTGCCTGTTTAGAAAAAAATCAGAAGTTAACTTAATTGAAAAATAATTACATGAAGTACTTTGGTACATTTTCATTGAAATAAAGTTTCCTTTAAATCATGTTTTTTGTTCTAAAATCAGTTACAACTTTTGGTTTCGCTTAAAAATTTAAGAAGCAGAGAGCAAATTTACATGATTCACATTGTTTTTCTAGCTCAAATACTGGCAAATATTGGCTTGTTTTTAAAGCACATTCTACAACAAGTTACCAGCTGTTACAATTAAGTTGATGTCACGACTTTGCACAGCAACATTGCATAATCTCCACTGCATACAAAATGTGACATTGAAAATGCTACACAGTAGACCCAAGTTGCCTGGTGCACGGCCAGAGTACATTGTAATATTTGGGAAAGTTATTTTTTCAGGGAAAAGAGGGAAATAACTACTTCCAAAATGCGGCTACTTTGTTTTTCCAATACCTGGGGATGATACCAAAAACAGGCTGAATGCTGAAATAGTCTGGTCCCTTTCAGATGAAAATAGAAATACATGTATCATGGTTAACGGTAAACAGGGAGCCAGACACCAACAGCCCTTTGTTGGTACTGCTACTGATACAGTGTAAATAGGAACAGAGGCTCAAGTCTTTAATTAAATATAGAAGTCCCCACAAGGTTTTCTTCTGAGTTAAACTTTAAAAAATTGCAATCAATGTAAGTTGCTGCATGCATTTTCATTTCCTTCCCGAACGCCCTCTTAAAATCGATCTGTTTAAATTAGTGTCAGTTGGTGAAAATTTGCAAAACCATATTTTGTATCAATACCTTTTTAAACAAATGTGGACACTATCAACATGCAGATTTGTTTTCTTTTAAATCAAATATTACAGTACATTTATAACACATCAGCACTCCAAAAATTAAACAAATATGATTGAGCTAAAGGTGCTTCAAGTTTTAACAATGAATTTCCTATCAAGCGACTTTTAGTTAGGTAGAACTAATCCCTGTTTTTTTTCTTGCAGATATTGTGAAACGCTCCCCCCAGAGTTTCGACCAGATTCGATCAATCTACGCATATCCTCCGCACTTATTACACAGACTTTTTGAAAGAACTCCCGACTTTCGGTCTCTGCATTTTGTGAGGGCAAAAATTCAGAATGCTCTTGAGGATTCAGGCTGGATACAAATAATCATAATCATAAATGTACATGGTCGAGTCTCTTCTTCAGGAGGGTGACTTCATTTTTACTACAACGCCAGCATTTTAAACGGTAGGTGCTGACTGTTGTACAATCACTACAGACTGTGCAGCAAATAAAACAATTCACCTCATGAAAAGACCGTTCATGCAGCAATATTATTGGCGGTACATGTACTTGAACGGTTAAAGTACAAGCCATGCAATCCCCTTATGATATAAATTTGTGACGCTCACGACCAAAATCAGGCATTTCTCAATGATCAATGTGATGCGATGTCCTAAACATTTCTGATGCTGAGAAATCCTCACCTAATAGCCTACGTTATAACTTTAATGGGTGTTATTTGAAAGTTCTTTTTCCTTTTTTTATCTGATGAGCAACAAAACCCAGTTTTGAGTTTTGAAAGGAAGTGCTTGGTTTTGGCAAAGAGCGTCACATTTGTCAGTTTTTGTTTTTTCTAACCTTGTGTGCTTCACAGGAATGCATCAGTTTATTGTAACTGTGCCTGAACACCGGGAAATGTTACTTAAAGAAACATAATTTGAAACTAATTACTGGCTGGGAAAAAAAAAAGTCTCCAAAGGTTAGAAGGAGAAAAGAACAGTGAAAGTAAAAAGTACTGATATCAAAAAGGTCCTACTCATTTCAGCACATTACAATTATTTTACAGCTGTCTTTTTTTTATGAATGATTTTTAAAAAGTACCCATAGTTATAATAAATCAAAAGGCAAATATCAATTTGCATAATTGATTGGTTGTCACACATGATCGCTCATCCGAGATTTGTCCGAAAAATCATGGCTGAAGAAGTAGCTAATTGATTCTTGAAGGGTCTTTGCTACTGTTGCTGATGGGAGGTACAAGGTGTATTCTAGTTGAGATCCACTTTTTTGGCTGCTGACCAAAATCTCTAGCAGAAATGTTAAAATACTGAAATCCTACTTTTCTCCGCCGTCTTCTTTTGTTTTCTCTATGGGAATACAAACTGTTAGAGAGAGTTTTGCGTGAAGGTGTTTCATTTGAACTTGAATCACTCACATCACAAGATGAAATCTTTCAAGGTGCATCAAATGTTTTTCTCCAAAATTTGTTATCAAATCATAAGAAGGTAAACATCAGGGACTGTGCAGATTCAATTCAAGTTCATAAAATGAGTCCATTGAAGTTTAAGAACAAAGGAGGGGGGGGTGTGGCTGTTGAGACGTTAGGATAGACCACAGTGGGTGTTGCAGCAGACTTCTGTTAGGCACTTGCTTTCCTAATTTGGCCGGCTTCATCTCGGAAGTAACGATCCACTATCACAAACCAAAATGGGATTACCGAAGAGGGGGAAAAAACATTTAGGGCGAAGGAGGGGACGGGGGAGAAAAACACTTTGAAGTTCAAAGACGACGCTACAGTATAGCACACTTGCTCTTCTCTTTGTATGGGTTTTCCCCGGTGGGCGAGACTCCCGTTAGGAGCATGTCGTCGTTGCCGTTCTTCTCGCAGAAATCCCGGAGGTCGGCACCGGCCTGGGAGACGCGGACGCGTTCAATGTTGACCTCCCGTCTGAGCTGCTCGTGGATCTTTCTCAGAGTTGCTAAGTTAGACATGTTGGATTATCTGTTTGGGATTGGAAACAAACCAGAAAGACCAATTAGTGATTGAAAGATAGAGTCTTTGTATCCTTTATTCTGATATAATCTGATCTTTTTCATTTTGATAATAGTCTTTGTTTCCTTTAAATATGCACTTTAGTTTGTACTAAACTAAATTATGTCAAACATTTGATTAAAACATAGATAATGTTTATGAATTTACAATACCTATAACAGTAAATTTGTTATGAATCTACAGCTTACTGTAGACTTATTAGTTTTATTGGAGACTTGCTACAATTTTGCAGTAACCTGATTGACCTCTGTAAACTTAAGTAGTCACCTTATTTTATAAAAAAACAGTTTGATTTATTTTTATTGAAGGCTAAATTGAAACAATAGTATCACAAGAAAAACAAAACATATTATATAAGATAAATACTGGTAATCAATTTGTGAAATTTTACAAAACACATCAAAATATGAACAGATCAAATCAATAGTTAGGGGGAAGTAGTGAATTCATAAAAACTTTAAAAACTTGAAAAACATTATTTACATTAAAAATACAAAAATTCTTATTGTTGCATAGCATTGTGTGCATTCAGATGCCTGAGAAAAGCTTCATGCCGGAAGGTTATTTTCTCAGATTCAATTTTTGTGTGTGAAAATTTACCCATTTCTCTATATAGTCCATTTTACTTCAAAGGGTATGATTTCTGAAATCAACAGCTCTTCAGTGTTCTTTACAAATAACTTGTTATGGTCATTATTTTTGTTGAGTAAATACCAAAGGTGTACCCTCCCTTTAAACACACAGGTACATGTACATGTACATGTACACAAAATGTACCTGTAAAGACATACATGATACATGTTTTAGGGCAATGTTTACCTTTAATAACATGTACGGGAAAAATATTGTTGTTCACGGATGTGCGAACACAGCACACCTTATAATGGTGAGTGATTTAGTATAGCTTGTGTAATTCGAGACACGTTCAATAACAACCCATTTATTGATGAACAGAAAACTGACATTTTGTACGGTACTGCATTTTGTGATCATATCACATAATGATATTGGCATTTACCCCCCTAGGCAAACAACACGTACATGTACATCCCCCCCCCCTTAAGCGGGACACACCATCAAATATATATCTTTATGTTAATTTTGGCAAATTGATTTTCACGTGAGCCACGATTCACAGCACCAAGGATTGAATCATCAGATTGTGTATAGACAGTACCATGCCTGACTGCATGATTGCGTGGGCGTGTTGGTGTTTTTTTTTTCTCCTTCTTTTCTGACGTGCCGTTAGTGTTACATTATGCATGCAACCTGTTAAATGGCAAATGTGAGAGTAGGGGCACAAGACTCAAATTGAATCTTTTGTTAGAATCAGGTATTTGGGGCTTTCCTTAGAAATAAGAGGCGGCAGGCGCTACATCTCATGTACACACTGTGTACATCCATTAGGTTCGCACAGCCATTAGGCCAGAGCTGCCAACAATGTGCATCTTGCAATCAGGGAGATTTTATTCAACAATCAGAAGGATTTTAATTTTGTTTTAACCCTTACACCGATGTGTTAAGCCCTGTTTACTCAGTACATACCCAATTATTATTACAATATTTTTTTTTCACAGAACGCAGGTAAGTACTGAGTATACAGTGTTTAACACACATTGGTGCAAGAATACCAAATTTATAACTAACATCTATTAAATCAGGAAGATATTTAGAATTACATTTGAACAACATTAAAGGAAAAAAAGTTTCCATAATCAGGGAGATTTTCAAATTTGTTCATCAAAACATGGAAAGACTGGTTTATTTTTTAGGGGAACTTCGTGCAGAAATTAAGAGAGTTGCCAGCTCAGCCATTCACGTGTGTGTTTTAGAACTGTTTTAATTTTTACAATTTTACACAATTTGAGTTCATTTCACTGCCCAATCCCTTTTTATCTAAGACTTTGTAAAACACAGAAACATAAATTATCTATTTCAACATTTTGGTGTTTGTAAGTACCTTTCCATTTAAGATGAATGATTGAAATGAATTGTTTATTGCCCCCACCACCCATGCCCGTGTCTAGTGGCAAAAGGCATCTGTTTTAGAAACTTTTTCTGGTTTTATGACCACAACAGAAATACAAATTTATGCCTCAGTAGTCAAAAACAAACTGTCAGTGTCTGCAGATATGGGTAGGCATTACAAAGGGCCTACCAAGTGTACATGTAAACCTGAGAACAAAAGAGGTACAAACAAGACAGGGTTTTGATTGAAACACTATGTGGACTTACACACATCCACACAGTGTTTTTTACAGTGTTGAAGAATAGGATTTTCCTCAAGTGCACAGAACAAAGGATACATGTAGTCCACAGAGAGTGTAGTAAACACAGAGCTGTGCACAGAGTTGTGTGAGTACATCATGTATAGTGTACAATCATGTGACCTACATACTGTAAATGCGTACTGCTCACCAGGAAGTCAAGATGCCTCCATGTATGAACACAATGAACACAAGATGTGCACAGTCAGGCCTGGAATTAGACAAGAGTAACACTAGCCTTGATCAAAGTGCGCTGGCGGACCCTTTCATTACATTTTGCCCGGCTTACATGTACAGTACAATGTAGCTCTATCAGTTCCATAGATACATGTACCTGTACATCATGTATGCCCCAAACTCTCAGCACACCCCAGGCTTTGCTGCATGGATCCATACACAGTTATGGCATAGTATTATCAGTAGAGATGGGACATCATAACAAAGGAATGCAAAAGGAACAATGCTGTTCTCACATTGGAATCTTTTATATTTTTGTGTCTCCACACTTACATGTAGTCTATGGAGAGTGTGAAGTTGAAGGGACAAAGGAAAGTCCTCTCATTGATACATGTAGTAATGAATTGACGCTTGCATGTACTTGACAATTGTAATCGTTATTGCTTTCATGTAGGACTTGAAATACTAACTGAACCACTCCATGTAGCAAGGGTCCAGCAATATTAGCACTACGCCAGTAACTCCCCACAACCAGAGCCAGTCCATGTAGTCTAAAGGTTTAAAGGATGTGTTCTTAGACTTTCAAAAGCTCATCCTGAATGTTCAAAATATTCACAGAATATTTTACATGTTTTAGGTATGTCCAAATATCCTGATCCAGAGAAAGACATGAGCTACTTAGTACGTGGTCTGTTGGAACTATTATTTCACTGTACTAAGGTCTTGTCAAACGAGAGGAAACTTTTATAGGCAACTTGCCTTTGAGTCACACAAGGCAATTTGTATTTACAGGCAACTTTGAGGCAACCAACACAGCTGTAGGCAAAACAAACACTCTGGTAGCAGAGGGACATTTTTTAATAGTACCATGCTACCCCCAAGTATACATGCAATGTGTGACTTCCTTTTCTTGTCAGAGAACCCCAGTAAATTGCCTCATGTGACATGGCCTATAAAATCCAATTCAAAGCCTTTGCATTTATTTATAACACAAACACAATGTACAAAACATGTACAATAAGGTCCTATTATTAATTTATGGGTCCATACAATGGCATGTAATAACGTACAATGATCTATATCTATTAGGCTATTACACACACAGTCATTTTGAATGTCATGTACTCAACACTTCAATGTGAGTCACCATGTCTGTTTAACATTAGTCCTCACGGGAGACTTCTTCTACATTTTGTCATGTACATTAATTTCATCCTTGCTCGCTGACAATGCAATGTCTACCCCAACTGATGAACTGAGTTGGTGAAAATAAAACATGGATTTTCTGAGCACATCTTAACAGACTTTAGATGTTCAAAAAAATGTGCACAGATTCCAATGTATGCAAAACACAATGCATCAAGTGTACGTCATACACAACTAAAATTTGGGGTCTCAGTAGTCAATAGACCTTTATCATGGTACGGCCATCTTGGATTTCTCTCATTCAAATCAATGTAACCAAACCGAGGCTGGAAGAAGAAATAGTCTGGTTCCTTTTTGTACAATGACTATTAGCGTTCATTACTGATATGTGATGCAGGGTACATGATCAACATGGTGGCAGTATGATTAAGGTCTATACTGTAAAATGTCATGGCAAATTTAATTTAGAACACAATATGATTTCTTTACAATTATGTAGTTCGCCTTTGGCAAGGAAATTCTTGTTCAAACATGTGAAATTAGGCACATGTAAGCACTTGATAGATTTGATGTTGCCTTCATGTACATTATTTTTTACAGTGTACATTCAGGCCTGGTACTTCACTGAAACAACAGCAATCGCCTCCATGCCCCTGTGATTAACTTGGTGCCCCTTGAAATGCTCTTGTAAAGCATTTACCTCACAATATGGGTGACCTTTATTGGAAAAACACTGCCTTGAACTTGAAGTTTCAGGCCTGCTGCATGCACTGGTTTCACCAAAGCTGAGTGTTTTGGTACATGTAATATGCTGAATGAACGTTTCAATGATCTAGAGAGGCAAATGAAGATAGAAGAATTAATGATCCTTCTGTGATTTCGATGTATGAAACTCTTTTGTTTTATGAATTTAGAAAATGGTCATAATTTGAATCAATGGTTATTTTGTTTTCATAATGTTGGAACTACAGCGAATGCAGGGAGGGGGTGAACTGTGAACTCCCAAACACTGCATGTTGCATTTTCACAAAGAGCCAAAGTGGCCAAACATGCTTAGCACATTCAATACATTGTAAACAGAAAAGCGTAGATGAAGGACAAAGCATTAGTTTTCAGGAAGAGCCACATCGTCAGTGTGCACGTGATCACGTTACATGCCTAACCCTCCCCATGTAAAAATAGGTTAATCATCTCACTTTTGTGGTTTCACAAAGAGACACCTTTGACTAATTACTATATTACATTGTCATACAAACTCCTGCTCCCTGTGGGCAAAATCAGCCCTTGCAAATAGGGCAAGTTCCCCTGTGCATGGCTCCTCTACGAGAACATTTTCAAGGGGAGGGGGAGGGGGGGGGGGGGGGGAGAGACACACCAGGCGATGACCAAGGGCATAGAGGCTCTTCATTACAAGTTGCTCAGGTGTGAAGTACCGGACTTTCAAAATTAGCATTTAATGGATGCTGCTTGTCCTTAATCAAAATACAGACTGTGCTCGACTGTTTTGCTCAAGTTTAAGTTTTGGGTTTGGTTACTGAAAATGTTAACGGGTGTAAAGTAAAATACCCGCACTGTGATAACTCTTTAGTCAGATGAATGACGTAAAGTACCTGTACATCAGCATTATTGCCTCACCATGAATATATGAATAGGAATTGTTACTTGATCCGACTGAGGTGTCATGAATATGGAATCCTTAGGCAGTGGCATACATTGTAACAGGCAAATCAGAATTTTTACTTCAAACTTACACAGAACAAAGGAATTTGCTAATGAGCTGCCTGAAGGATATGGATCAATCCCTGACCAGAGATCAAATTACCCAGAACAGCAATTTCTTCTGAGATAATATGCAAAATGTGGTTCAGAGCATGCAAATTTTAAAATATAACTGATAACAAACTTTGGAAAACTCAAAAAATTTAAAACTCTACACATCCATCTAAAATATTCTTTTAAAAATACATTGTCTAGTCAGATGCAGGACAGCATCTTTATATATTTATATGAACTGTACATTGTAAAAATCACAAATGATTCAAGAAAACCACTTTTAACAAAACGGGCATTTGATTTCAGCTTAATTTAAAATTATTGTAAAAATAAAGATTTTTGGAGGAAAGACATGTCACAATTAGTATTAAAAAAAATACTAGTGGCGTGTCGTGACTGAGCGGGTAAGAGCCCTGGACTCAAGCTCTGGTGTTTCAGATCAACAGAGTGTGGGTTCGAGTACCAGTCGTGACAATTGTGTCCTTAAGTAAGACACTTAACCATTATTGCTTCGTCCTTCAAATGGGACGTAAAGCCGTTGGTCCTGTGTGATGTGCTATACACATAAAAGAACCCAGTGCACTTTTCGTAAAAAAAAAAGGGGGGTTTGCCCTGGTGTTCCTGGTTTGATTGGCAGCATATTGTGCCACAGCACCTTGTAAACCATTACATGGTGCTATGTACAAGAATAAGTCTCATACTTCAAGAAGTAGCTCCATATACCTTGCAGGAAAATACTGACTGTTGAAGTGCCTTGAGTGTCACTGAGTGACGGATGCGCGCTATATAAGAAGCCATATTAACCAGTAAAAAGGTTTTTAAAAGTTTTTTTTCTCTACATTATGTAAACTAGATACAATTCACAATGTTAACATTGTTTGGTAGATTTTTAAATAAATTTTTATATTAAAGGGACACGTTGCCTTGAATCGGGCGAGTTGGTCTTATAAAAAGCTTTTGTAACCGTTTGTTATGAAATGCATATGGTTATAAAGATGTATTAAAAGTAGAACACAATGCCCCACACAAATATGCCTCGAAATTGCGTGGTTTTCCTTTTACTTTGCGAACTAACATGGTCAGCCATTTATGGGAGTCAAAAATTTGCAAATTAAAGGACAAGTAAAGAGCCGGCCAATTAATTATCAAAACTAAATGATTAATTTCAATCTGTAATAAAAAGTGAAGAAACATTACTTGAATTGAAAATCAATCGAAAATGCTTCTTTTTTGATTGCTTCAATCGAAATAAGCCCCATTAATATGATAATGCACAAAAATCTGGACCAAATATTTGTTTTAATGCAATGGGCTTTTTAACATTACCGGACATTTTACATTGATTTATTGCAGTGGTTAACAAGCGTGAATTTGTCCTGAGGGAAACTCTTTAGGAAATTCATTGCGTGTGTCTCCCCGAAATCACCGAGTACAGCACCCAAGTTACTCAGTCTAGTTTCTTCCATACTCACTTGCTGCAACAATCACAATATTTTATGCATTAAAGTGGGGATGCTGTACCACTGTATAGTGTCTATACTGTAGTGTCAGGATAATTATTATTAATTGGGATAATCGTACCCTCCTCCTCTGTCTGTCGGGAGGATGAAGGAAGGGTCACAATTATCTCAACTAAATAGGCAATTTTTTGTTAATTACAAAACATTTTAAAATGTTATAATGTGATAAGTCTCAAAGTGACATGACGGATTTATAGGATATTATTTTCATTGTCCTATTAAATTCAACAAAATTAATAAACAAAAACAAATTTATAACACAGTATCCCACACCTTTTTATGCGTAAAAATGCAGCGTCTAAAAAAAATATATATCACCTTGGTACCCGACTAGCATGAGAATGCGAAATAAATGGGGGTTTTCTATTTGTGCGAGTATACTTGAGTATACTCCAGAGGAGGTTTCTGCACAGTAGGGCCTAATTAATGAAGATGATGAACAGGATCGATGAACATACATTACAAGTCATTGTAAATAATATTATTACATTAGGTAAATAATAAATACAAATACAAATAGTTGTAACTATTTTCCAATTGTTAATATTAACAATCCGTCCATCTATCTGAAACAACAAATTTAACAGTGAGGTTAAATATAGCAAGAATTATTTTTCAATTAACATTATTCACATAATCCGTACAGAAACTCAATCTAAATCAATGATGTTTTGATTAGACTTGTACAAACCAGATTGATGAAACTTGAAAAGTCTGATTTCTTGAAAACTTGTCATGATTGTGCTATGAATAAACTCTACTATCTGACATCCAAAACAATATTTTTAAGAATACTTGAAATGTTGAACTCACCAAGTGTCTTCTGACGCCTTCAAATAAAGTGAAAAAATTGCCAAATTTGGTGAAATTTCACGCCAAAAACCCCGAGCTCTCTCGACTTAACCTCGCTGTGAGAACGACAATATCCACCGCAACACACAAAAAACATGTAATATAACAACAGGTACCCACAGTATCCCCACACCCTTTTTATGCGTAATGCAACGTCTAAAAAAATATATATCGCCTGGGTACCCGTCTAACGTGAGAATGCGAAATGAATGGTTCTTTTCCATTATAAATATAGGGGTGTTCAATTTTTTGATTCTATATTGGTTTTAGAACAGCAATAAGGAAGGAAATGAAGAATATAGAAATGGTTAAAGTGTGCAAAGACCTACATTCACTTATCTATGATTTAATTGATTTATTTCGGATTCCCCCTTTTCTGCTTATGGGCTGTCCTCATTATGGGTGGGGCATTTTTAATTAGAGTTATTTTGATGAAAAAAGGGAGTTAAAAGGACACTGCAAAGTGATAAGGGCGCCCTCAATTGCCTTAATACACTGTTGACCTTTGTCCTATGTGTGTGTTTTTTGCGCAGTTTTAATGCAGCAGACGACGTGCATTCTGTGTGTAGTTTTTGAACCTGAATTTCGGATTCTCCCTACTGCTACTGTATTTTTTATATCAAGGGCATTATTTTTGTTGACAAAATCATATCCATGTGATAACTACGAGAGTAAAAATGTGAGTACAAAATATGTTGTATTTTGTGTTCATGACTATTGACTACTGACTGAGTCGACAATTAATTTAATAATAAAACGACAGCATCAAAATTATTTCATTGATGAATTATTTTATCTTAATTCATGAATTGTTAATAAATTGAATGTTATTGTAGACCATGATTAAACGACTGTAAAAAGTTACATAATTTATTATTAATCAAATATGATCAACATCTTGTTGCAAGTTTACAATGTTCCATTATGCAATAAATAGCCTGACAAATCTTTGGATCACATCATGATCACATCAACCTGACAAACTCTACACAGACATGTCAGGATATTTTGTCTTTTGACTAGCTACGATTATTGCAACTATGTTTAGAGACTTGTGTCACTAGCACTGTCACTGTCAGTCATTTTAGTTTTCTTGTTTTGAAGTTTCATGGCAGATCAGTCAATCTAGAGCACTGACTGAGCTTTAGCTCTGTATCGTTTATTATTATTAGTGAACATGGAGCGTGGATTCGGGTAGTGATTGTGGCACGCAAAAAGCACCATAATTGCTTTGTCCATTGGATGGGGCATAAAGCTGTAGGATAGATGTTAAATTTTTATCTGGGATACAGAATATTATTTGGTTTTACCCACACACTGATGTGTGTAAAGCGCTGTGTAAACTCAGTACTTTCCCCGAGTCCTGTGAATAAAATCTACAGATAAAAACTTTGATGGTCTTACCACTAAAGGCACCAGACCACCAAGATTGCACGTTGAAGCTGTAGGTTCTGTGTTTTTCATATTAAAAGAACACAGTCTGCTTGTCGACCAAGAGAAGAGGCTGGTCTGGTGTTTTTGTCAAGGTTGACTGCAGATTGCTCCACATCCCTAGCACTTTTGTAAACCCTTTGAAGGTGCTGTATAAATTAGTCTCACAATTTTAAAAAGCTCTACACATCTGTTCTAAAATAATGAGCCCTTTGGTATGCCTGTAAATAAAGCTCTATATAACAAAAGGTGTACCATTATTGTTAAGAAATATGTGAAATTTCAAACCAATCATTTACCAAGTTTTGTTCTTACTCTTCCCATGTACTGTTACTTTTCAGAGATGAAAGACCACTACAGAAGTTGTTTGCATTGCTTAGTGGTAACCCTTGACTAATTTTTGAGCCATCGTAACATGGCAAAAAGAACGATGACTGATAAGAGTGTAAAATACACACGGATGACGGACACAGGGGATGGCTACATAGATCTGCAGGTAAGGCCAAGCAAACATCGGAGTTGATAAACTAGTGGAGGACATCTCTGTTTTCTAACCAAGTTGTAATCTGAGACAGATTTTGTTTGGGAAATGTATTTGTCAACAGTATTTTCTACTGGAGTTTTGAAAATGCTTGATTGCAGAACTTGTGTTTAGTTTGGGGATTACTTGCCCAATGCTAAAATCAATGGAGTCTGGCCAATGTCTCAATGGGTATTTTAAATTTATTTATAAACAAAGTGATTTTAAAAGTACAATTTGTAGAATGGCTTACAAGTATTGTTGACATGTTGATATAGAAGTGTTGATAGGTCCTTAAGCCTCAACTTGTCCCAGCAAGTTGTTTTCTTCTCAAGTAATGCTAAGGTTGTTCTAGGTGAAGGTGTGATTTCCCCAATTCTGCTATGACAGGCCCACTTTACACTGTTAGGATTGGTAACCAATTTTAAATGGTACATTGGTTGTGAGAATTACCAACAATTAAGCATCAGTCATGAATCTTTGTACATTAACTTAGCAATTTGAGAGTTTCAATTTTGTAACAATATCAGAAATCTGATATCACTGAAACAAGGGCCCACTTTCATAAAGGATGTAAGCATTAAAACTTGCTAAGCACAGAAAAAGTCGTGCTCCAGGTTACCGGTCAAAATGCAATAAAGTTCACATTATTGCAACTGGTACCAGACTTATTTTGTGCTTAATGAAATTTTCCGAGTAGTATTTTCTGCTTAGCAGCTATAAAATTAAGCCCAGCAAACAATCAATGCATGGACATGAGTGATACAAATTCTTTAGAAGGGTAGTTATTGAGTATTGTCTTATTTCTTACTGCAACAGTTCAAAAAACGACCCCTGAAGATCCCTTGGAGGTCGATCGGTGTGGCCTGCCTCCTTCTCGCCATGGGTACCACGTTGCTCACCATTGGGGCATTACTCGTGTCAGGACATATTGATAACAAACACAGTGACAGAATGTGGCCTGTGCTGATCCTGGGAATGCTACTTTTCATACCAGGGTTCTACCACGTTCGACTAGCCATCTATGCATTCAGAGGTTACCGTGGTTACTCGTTTGAGGATATCCCCGACTATGATGATTGAGCTGAACAATGGACCATAATTCGTTAATTGTGCTGAGGAGTGGATTAAGAAGCTCAAATGGCCTGAGCCCCTGACCTCCCAGTCCCACCCTGTTAATTCCCCAAATTTTGTTTAAAAGAGACATTTAAAATCTGGGAAGTTAAAGCAAGATTACTAAACCACAAGGTTTTATCTTTTTATATTAAAACCAAACGCGGGGAAACAAAATTCAATTGTGGTGTTTTTATCAGTGTGAACAAATGAATAGTTCAAAAGAATATACTTATTAAAACAGCTTTTAAAAAAATGGATTCAGAATTTGGACCGATGGACCAATCCAAAGGGGCCGTGTTGTCATTATCAAAGTAGGCCTGTGGCTGTACATGAAATTATGAACTCTCACCCGGTTACTGCATGCTCTGGGCCTCCCCCCGTATCATATCTACGGGCCTCCCCCCCGTATCATATCTACGGGCAGCACGCGCACCCATATGCAGTAACTTGGTGAGAGTTCATAATTCATTTCTAATAAGTAACCCTATTTTTCCATGATTAACGAAGCATAAACAGCTTTATGAAACTAGGCCCTGGTGGTTAGGGTTCGATTTATCTCTGTACTTGGGACAAGATAGATTATGCTACCCACTTATGGTGTCGTAAGTATGCAGGGCTCACTCTCAAAACTAGCGCGGCATATGGGTTAGAAATAAAAACACTTCTCAACTTGCCCTGTCGGCTACTATAAACTGTGCAACCTACTTCTTTACAACACTCAATATTTCTCCCATTTCAGATGTGAATAACAATTGTTAAAAAAGTGTTAAATGATCTTTGAGTGTGTGAATGTCACTTCATTTACCCAATAAACTTGTTGCGATCACTACCATTATCAGAAAGATACGTTGGTGACAATACGTGATTAAACTGTGGGCTCCTATACAAAAAATCCTGGGGGGCAATTAAAACGCATAGTTGATTTGCCTATTTTACAAAAAGCTGAAGTGGAAAGCCTTATATGTGTCTCTTGACCTGGGCCAAATTTCATAGAGCTGCCAAAATGTCACATGTACAATCTGTGCCTGGTATCCTGCTTATTTTTGCTTAGCAGGAAGTTGCTAAGCAATATTTTGGCCCGGAGTTTCCAACATTTCTATGGCCAAATGGGATAGTTATTTGGCATGGGAAAAAATGAAAAGGCTTTATCATCATTGTCATGGTTAAGGACCTGAAACAAATGAACAAAAACACTGTAGACATTTTTGGTTTGTATTTTATTTTGAATAGTATTGTCGTAGTAAAGGGAGTTACATGTATCAATACAGTACAAATTCA
>JAUELU010000003.1:13174343-13184664 GCA_032357145.1 Evasterias troschelii
TGAATGTGAATGGGAAGTGCACAGGGAACTGATGTATCAGGAAAGGGTGGCCCAAGCATTTTGGCCGGGATTGTAGAGCAGAAATTTGGCGCTTACCCTGTAAGTGAAGAATGGTGATCTCAAGTGCAGAATTTGGCGATAAGCAGAGTCATGAAATTGGGCCCTGATGTGCCGTAATTATGTTATGATCAAAAAGTGCAGAAATCTTTCACAAAGACAGAGAGAATGTTTGTATTAAACGTAATGTGAGTGAATCCCAGAACTGTTGGTCTGTTTTCAGCACATCAATTCACAAGAACACAGATCTCTGATATCTGTAGTAAATGTAATGTGAGTAACAATTGGATTGCCCCTCAGAGGGGCATCAGGGTGATTGTCGCCATTGCCTCTGATTTTATTTTATAACAGACTTTGCGATACTAAATGCTCTGAACACTGATTAGTATTTTAACCAATATTGTGGTAACTGTTTTGTTTCATTTGGAAACCAGGTAATCAATTAACTCCCCCCCCACCCCCCCTTCCCCAATAGAAAGAAAGAAACAAACAAACATCCACGCCATTAAATCTCAATGTTGCTGTTGTTTTCGCTATAGAGGTGACAACCGTTGTCATAGGTTGGTGAATGGTGTGTTTATTGAAAACTAGATACTAAGATAATGTTGTACGTTCCATTTTACAACCAATCTTGTTGAACCCGTCTCTTTTCAGGAGGGGATTCCGATAGCAATCCTACCCACCCACCGGAGTCACTTGGACTACATTCTCATGTCCTTCATTCTTTATATATACGGAATCAGGGTACCATTTATAGCGGCTGGTGACAACCTCAACATACCAGTCTTTGGGTAAGAGCAAGGAGATATAATTTTTTTTGTTTACCCTTACACCGATGTGTGTTATAAGCACTGTATACTCGGTACTTACCTGAGCACAGGCAAATCATTCGGGTGGGATTCGAACCCACAGCCTTTGCATTGCTAGAGCAGATGTCTTACCACTAGACCACCGAGCTAGCCTGGTGGCTAGAGGCAGTTCGAATCCTTAGAAGAAGGGTACAGCAACGATTTAATAGATGTTGGCATCTATTAAAGTGAAGAGATACGTAGTTATTTTAAGTTCAGTTATTAATTTGTTTATTTTTCATCTTCTTCACAGTGCCCATGGTCTGTTTACTTTCTTTCATTAAGCTTAACAACATAGGGAAGTAATAGTAATAACACCAAGTTTTATATAGCACTTTATCTATGGGGGTGTTTGAACTATTAGACCCATTTATAAAGCAACTTTTTTAAAAGGTGGTGCAGTGCAGTGTCAAAAACAAGGATGCGAACCCCTTCTCTTAACGATAAGTGTACTGGGTTCTTTTACATGCATTACACAACCCACGGGACCTGCTGAGGACCTGAGCTCAACTTTAGTCCGATGCACTAGACTGCTCGTCCACAAAACTCCACAATGATACACAAAACACAAGTACAAATTCAGATTTTGACATTTTCACTGAAGGCTTTTTATCATGAAGCTTCTGGACTTAACTTTTCGCTCCTGCGTTTTTTTTGCATTTCATTTTCAAGGTGGGTTATGAGGAAGCTGGGAGCTTTCTTCATCAAGAGGAAGTTGGATAAGGAAGTTGGCAAAAAGGATCATGTCTACAGGGCTTTATTACACACAGTGAGTACAGTTGGTGTCAGAAGTGGGATAAACAGTTGATGGTGCTTCGTTCAGGAGCCGCTTGTCTTTACCCTTTCAAATTAGTCTGTATTTCAGATTCCCTGAAAGGATACTAGTTTGTAGGCACTTAAGTCAAATTGTTTTTATTATTATATTTTTTTTCTTTCTCAATTAATTATATTCGACGGCTCACTCCAAAAGTAGACAGCTCTTCGTAATGACGTTGAAATTTGAAGACGCCCAAAACATCAACAATAAATCTGATGTAATGTCTTGAACAGTTTACATATTAAAAGATACTTCAATCAGGTAAAGGGCCTATTTGATTAACACTAGGTGTTATTTGAAAGCTCTTCTTGTCTGTTTGATAAGCAAATAAATTTAGTTTTGAGTTTGGGCAAAAAGGGCCTGGTTTTTGAATGGAGCGTCACACTCGAGTTCTGTTCTGTCTTATCGAAGATGACATAGACCTATATTTCTGTAGAATTGACAAATTATGAACAAAGTAAATAATCAGGTTTGTAAACTGTTTTTGACATCAACTTTTGTTTTTCTTTTTGCAGTATATGGAAGAGGTTTTGAGGAGCAATCAAAATATTGAATTTTTTATTGGTGAGTACAAGCAGGGACAGATTACATTTGATGTTGTTAAACAAAAAAAATTTAAATTAATAATTTACTTATTGCTGTTAGTTTTTGGTTTTTGTGTGCTGTTTTTTCCAGTGAGCTGCAGAAAGACAATTCTGGAAATTTTAAGGATTGTTTGCATCTCCATTTATGTAATACCAGTTGCCTAGGTCTAAGCGTTGTTTACAAGTAAATAAGGTGTTTTCTTGTACTATTTAATGACATCCATAAATATACGTTATATTTCAGAGGGAGGAAGATCAAGAAGTGGAAAAGCTCTGTCTCCGAAAGGGGGATTATTGTCTGTGATTGTTGATGCGTATTTGGATGGTAAGTATGCATATTGTAATAACCAGTTAGTGTTGGGATCATAAATATTTTACGTTTCCATTCTGACAGGATTATTTTCTTGTAATTGCTGGAATCATTTTTCTTTTGAGAGTACAGCTGGCACAAAGAAACCATGAATTAAAAATGCAAAGCCCTGGGATGTTTTGTTTCTCTTTCAAGAAAATGCTGTACTCCAATTGCAAAACCTCAGCGTGAGACACAACCGCCGATTGGGCCCAAGACTGAAAACTCTGTCCGCTTAGGACTTGTTTCCATTTCCTCTATTGAGCTGAAACACAATGAAATACGACAATGGAAGCTTCTTGATGCCACATAGTCCTCTTCATACAGCAAAAAGGTCAAAGGTCTCAATTGGGGAAAACACAATAACCCCATGATAACTTGAACAAATAACTTGTCTTGAAATTTTATGTGACACCAAACTGCTTTGGGTATTTTTATTTTCAAGAATTTTGTATATTTTTTTAAAGAATAATTTTTTTTAAGACCTGATTTCACAGAAACATGTATTCTTTGTTCAAGTTGCCTAGTTTGCTATATGCTTGCACAGTTCTATTGAAAACTAGAGAATGGGATTAAATTAACTCTTCACAACAATTAACGACGTGCTTTCCCTTTAAATGTTTGCCTTGGTGAGTTGGGCACATGTTTCTTACTCGGTTCCAACAAGAATGAAGTTTTTAATTTGTGACCTGGACTTGGACTTCTGTCTACGGAACAAAGCCTTAGACTCATAATTCATGACTCAGTACCTGAAGGCAAAATCACTTACCGCTTTTGAACAGATCTCTAAAGCCTATTAAAAAGGAAGGTCGTTTATAGACTGTTATGTCAGGTTTATAGCTTTTCAGCTAATGGGCTGATTTCCTTGTTATTTTGGTATCCCAGATGTGACATTGAAACTTGAAAACCAGTACAAAGTTTTCAGGGCATTTGATATTCAGGATTTTTTCCTGATTCCAGATTTTTCTTCAAATCTCATTGAGCCTCCAAATGTTCTTGAAAGAAAAAGAGCAGTCGCCAAAGGGAGAACAAAATACACCACAATGAGTCCAAATCTGTATTTTTAATATTTCTGATGATGCACTGAGTCTGTAAACACTCCTGAAATGAAACATCTGGAAGGTTCTAGGTCTAGCATCTTGTATATCAATCAGGCATTCCAGACAAGGGCTCAATTTCATAAAGCGCTGAGATTCATCTTTCAACTAATTGTCAGTATTTATACCATCATGATTTATAATGTGACATCTCACTTTGTATAGCAATTAAGATTGATTAATCTTAGCTCTTTGTGAAATTAAGTGCCTGGGTGAGCCCACTTCTAATTTTTCACACCCTTTTTAAAAATCATTTGTGATCTGTTTTGTTGTTTCAGGTGTGATTTCAGATGCTTTCATTGTTCCTGCTTCAGTGAGTTACGAGAAGATATTGGATGGCAATTTCAACAATGAGCAGATGGTAAGTCAAATTCAAAACATTATTTAAATCAAGATAAACAGTCAGGCAGTTCTTGTATTAAATGCTTGTTCTAGTTTATGTGCCCTGTTTTTTTAAAGATTTACATCGCCAGTGTTTTTTTGCGTTTTAAAGGTTTTATCTTTATCGACCTTGGAACTTTTAAATAATTTTTTGTGTATTGTAGCTTTTTACCTACTGTAACCACTGGTGTGAATAAACCCTTAATAATAATAAATATATTTATATTTAATGCTTTATCCCGACTGATGGCAACTCAAGCACCCATTATTTTTACGATAGGTATGCAGATCTGCGTGTTTGAACTATGAGACCCATTTGTATTGACCCCTTGCAGACACGGAATGCATACCTGCAAAATGGGTGTCGACCATTCTCATCATTTGGGCTGACGTCCTTTGTGTATACTTTGACTCCCAAAATGGGGTACTGGATAAATCTCTTTGTGTTTGTTTGGAGAAGAACTGGCGTGATCTCAAAGTATTCTATGCTCGTATTCAAGGTTGTCTGTGTTGTCTTAATTTGATATCGTATTTCTAAATAATCTCAGCCTGCATTACGCTTTCCTCGTAAAAGTCGGACAACTTCCTGATTAGGAGTTGGGAAGATTGATTAGAGCTACACTGTGAAGTGTTCAGCTTGCCGCCAATGTCGCAGCCTGTTGGTGGAACAATCAAATTAGACTAAACTGAGCTTTGCATTTCTCAACTTCTGCCTTTTTGTGTTTTTTCTGCAGGGTCGCTCGAAAAGGAAGGAAACATTTTGGGCTGCCATCAGAGGAGTCTTTACTGTTTTTTCATCCAAATTTGGACATGTTCGGGTTGGCTTTGCTGAACCCTTTTCCCTTAAGGTAATAGATCGTTTGTTTTGAAGCTCCCTCATCCCCCAGTTGAGATGAACGTGCCCTCCCAGCACTCATCTCTGTAGATTGATTTGTCTCGTTACTAATTTAAGTAGAGGTTGAACCCCAGATAACCTCGGAAACCACAACCCGCCCCCCCCCCCCCCCCCCAGTTGACATCAAGTTACCGCCTGCTTAATTCAGCATTCGTTGCTTATAGTCAGCCTTTGTTGCAATTATTTTTGGATCTTGATTTATACAGGGATATCTTGAGTCTGCTCTGATGCCATCTCCCGTTCTTAGTGACATGTCATCCGTCCTTGGCACACCCCGTTCTCACCCCACCTTAAAGAAGACTGCCAGCGATCACTCCCTGTATGGCACCGACGTCGTCGTGGAAGACCAAAGACAACTTGTCAAAGGCCTTGGGGAGCATATTGTTCATGGTCAGTTACTTTAAAAAAAGAAAAAAAAGTTACAGACAACAATGAAAACCGACTTGGTAAATGACACAGCTCAGTTTTGCAAGTACATATTGTGGACACTTCTTTGTTGTGTGCTCTTAAGGAAACACATATTCTTCAACACTGTAAAAAAATTCACACTGTGTGGACGTGTGTAAGTCCACATAGTGTTTCAAAACCCTACATTGTGTGGACTTTTTTGCTCTCAGGTCCACACTTTGTATGTAATGCTTAAACACCTAATAGTTCATTTGACAGACAAGTATATCTTGGCATTCTTTTATTGCAGATGCTGTGAGAGTCCACAGTATTATGAGCACAAATCTAGTGGCATTTCTTCTGGTGACTAAACATCGACAGGTAAGACTCGTAATTTGTTTTTGTGTGCGTCCTGAGTTACTTCTTCTCCTACAGGTTAGGTTTCTCCCTTAAATGCATGCGAACATTACTGTTTTGAATGCAAGTCTTTGGAATGCATTGTGGTTGGAAATGTACCAAGTAAATTTCAAATTGTTATGTAGTTCTGAGCAATGCCAACATTATGTAGTTCTGAGCAATGCCAACATTTATGAGAACAATGGGTTGCACTTAAACAAAAATTCTTTTACTACTGATCTGTGAATGCAAATTCAGGGGATATTTTCTACAGAGACACCAATACTTTCTTTGGGTAAAAATAAACTGTACGTTAATTTGCCAGTCATTGTATACTTTGTCAATCCATGCTGTTTGAACGTGCATAGTTAATAGTTATCTGATAAGCTTTTTAATTATAACATGTTTTTTCCCCCCTTTTTCTAGGGTATTGAGATCAACAAACTTGCAGAAGAAGCAGAATGGCTGAAAGAGGAGATTATTGGGCGGGGCCGAGACATCGGTTTCTCCGGCAATATGCTGGTCATCGTCAAGCACGCCCTCTCTATCATGGGTGGTGATCTGGTGTCTGTCGAGAAGCGCAACGTCTCCCCGGATATCATCAGCGAGGCCAAGGAGAAGGAAGTGAAGACGGTGGATAAGGAGGAGACTGACATCAAGAATGAGAGGATGGAGGTGATGGTGGTACCCAACTTGGCGCTCCCGAGGGTCTTTGAGCTGAGCTACTACAGTAACTCTGTCATCTCGGTCTTCCTCATGGAGTCCATTCTCAGTGAGTGAAAGTATTGATACAGACATGACCTGGCCAGCATGAATTGACCTACTTCCTCTCAACGGTGAAAGGTCATAAGTAAAGCTGTAAAAGTCATCCTCCAATGTTTCCTATTTGAACAAAGCACCTACAAACAACACGCTGTTTTTGTAACATCTTTTTCGCATACATTGTTAAACAAAACGTTTATTTATAAAACAAACCAACACTATTGGCTGTGTCTTGGTTTAAAAGAATCAATGGTCTCTAATGGGTTAGTGAATAGAGTAGAATGCAGGAGGTTTGAATCCCACCTGAGGCTGGAAATCCAAGTGTCCATCATGCGCTGTGCAAAATGTGTATTGCTCATTGCTTATAAATGAAAATTCACATTAAACAATTCACATAGTTCCATGTATTTTTTTAGAATTACGCATTACGCACAACGCATGACGGACATATGAATTTCAAGCCTGAGGCTTAAAATGGTTTCCACATGACTTGGGGAAAAAATTGTGCACACTTCACCATTGATGAAGGGAAACATTTTATAGATTTTTAAAGTGAACTAACTGGGGTTTGTTTCTTGTCCTTCACAGCCAATGCCATCATGGCTGTAGCTCACCAGGAGCTGCACTGTTTGACGGCAGCCAAGGACCATCGAGTGGTCCTGTCAAAGGACAAGGTCATGCGGAGGGCAACGGAACTTTGTGATCTTCTCCAGTTTGAGTTTATCTTTGTGCCTGTAAGTAGCTTGTAAAATTGGGTCGACCTCTGCCACAACTTGTACCCACAAGGCAGACCGTCTATAGACTGTGTAAGTTGACCGTACAAGCTTTCAAGAGAATCTGGACTTAGGGCACCCCAAATAGCAGCTACAGCGTGTATTCTGGCAATTATTTTTGAAAAGAACTGATGGCTCAGAGGTGCAACCAGACAAATGGCACCCATGTTAATCTCCCCTAGCTGATGGCTCAATGGTACCCTGAAGCTCAACGGTGACCTTATCATCGCTACACTTACACAGTCTATTTACTTCACATGTCATTTTCTTGATTGAATTTTTCCCTGTTCGGGCTGAGTTGTCTCTTTGTTTTGAAACTTTGTTGTCTGTTTCTTCTCCTACAGCCGTGTGGCTGTCTTGATACCAGCCTCTGCGATGCGCTGGACAGGATGACGATTGGTGACATCATCATACCAGAGAAGGTATGATATATAATGTAGGAAGTATGTTGTGCCTCGGCTCCAACATATCTCAGCAGCAGAGTGTGGGTTCGAATCCCAGTCATTACACTTGTACCCTTGAGCAAGGCACTTAACCATAATAGCCTTGTTAACAGTTGGGAAGGTAGTGCACTCTACCAGGCTCTTAGTGGATGATACACATGCCTATTTCCATTTGGACTGTAATGGGGGTAACCCTGTTTCAGTCCCAGGAGTAGGTGGCAACGCTCCCCTTGCGACAGTTATAAAATCCCATAGCATGTATTCCATCAAAGAACCTGGTCGAAGTTTGCCTTCCTGCTCACAAACTTCAGTCCTTCACATTTCTATGATGTGGAATAACCTTCCTGAAAAGCATCAAACAATCTCTCTCAGTAGCCTCTTAAAAACTTCATCTAAAACCGACCTTTCTTCAAGAGCTTTTTGTATGGCTCTATTAGCAACAAGCGTTGGATTAGTGCCTTATAACTTGTACGATTGACTTATTGATTTAGTGTGTGTAGGCCAACGTCATTTCAAAATATTTTTTTTACGATTACATCCTTTTGGTTTCTAAGAAGCTAAAATATTGGAAGTAAGTTCTTTTTCATCTGATTTTCTGTTGACTTTGACATTTTGAGCAGGAAATGAGTAGTGGGGGTGCAGACAGCAAGTGGGCTCAGAGAGTGGCTTCAGGATGGGACGACACAGACGATGAGGACTTTGGCATCGTTGTCGCTAAAGATGAAAAAATCACGGTAAGATAACTACCCCCCCAAAAGTAAAACAAAACTAACGAAGCACTATCTGATTGACAGTTGAAGGCAATGAGTGTATAACATCATGAACTGCACATTAAACAGGCACTTCCACTTATTGTACCCACTCCCACTTCCAGGTGAACTCCTCCCCTGAGCCGTTTAAGAAGCTGTTGTTTTTCCAGAGCGTACTGGGTCCATTAATCGAAGGGTACTGGCTGACTGCATGTAACCTGGTGCGCTTGCTGGACAGAGATTTGCCGGAGACCGAATTCTCCAGTCTTGTCAATGAATACGCGAAGGATAGGGTCGCCAGGGGTCTGGCCGTATTCGGTAAGTGTAGAAATAAGTCCAATTTGTGTGAGTTAAAAAGACAAAAACTACCAATATACCCCCTGCATAACATGAAACACTACATGGACGCTGAGATAACGCGCACATTTTTACATAAAAAGAATACCTATTATCCAATGATCTACCTCCTTTGGCCTCAGTGAGGCGCTTGTTTAGAGTGAGACGCCATATGCAAGAGGTTTATTGTTTAGGTTTTTCTCTTATTCTGATGTGTAATCAATTAAGCAATCGTAAAGACCTTATACAGGATTGGTGAGAATAAAAAACATTGTTTATTTGTAGTCTGAAAGATAACTCTTTAATGAAGTTCATTCTTGAACTGTTTTTTCTGTGAGATATTTCCCTCTGAAATGAAGTCATATTCCAGAAAACTGTATCTGAAAAACCCCCTACCCCCAAAAACAAATGCAACAGCTGATTTCAGTCGTTACGACAAAAAGTAAGGACAATGTATATAAGCTAAAATTGTGCATGTTTTTTCACTATGTTCTCCTGACTCACACGAATGTTCCTCCTGTCTTTACTTCTGATGCCCCTTCATTGTGGAACAACTTACCGGATCATATTAAACTTTCTCCATCACTAGCTTTGTTCAAAACTTCCCCCAAGACTCACCTAATGAGGACTGCATAAACATTCCCCTCTACTGATGTGTTGCTGCGCCATGAACACCTTAAGATGGATACCAGCACATAATAAATGCTTATTATTTTTTTATAAATATTACTCCTGTAATGTGTATAAGAACTATGTATTATTATTATTTTAGCTGAAAGCTGCGCAATGGACACACTCCGTAACGCCTGGAGGACTTTCCAACAATGGAAAGTGATTGACACATACCAAGACGCTGAAAAAGTCAAGATGATACACCTCAAAGAAAAATACAGAAGCGAAGAGAAGCTTGGCAACTTCATCGACAAAATCCAAGTCTTCTGCACATGAAGGAGTCCGCTTAAGCTTTGCTGAAACCCTCTAGTGGTGAGAATTTGTCCAACCTGTGAGATTATGACAGTGTATGTACAAACAAAGTAACCCATTGATGTGGTGTATAGTGTATGAGATTAAGAATCGGTTATTGTTGTGTCCCTTATAGTTGGGAGAATTTGTCCAGCCTAAAATAATAATAATAATCAACCGCTCTTAAAAAAGCGCATTACACACGGAGTCTCAATGTGCTGAAAAGTACGAGGTTGGGGAATTTTAATGTGTACACAAAAAAAAAGTCTCTTTAAATCTCCTTACATGATGTTTACAAATAGTTGAAACCCTCTTGTGGCGAGAGAGTGTCCAGCCTAAGATGTTGGGAAGGTAAACATGGTATTGTGTTTGTGGGATCTGAGTTAAACATTAATTAACAGTTTGTAAACAATATAATGACATTTCTTCTATAATTAGAGGACAACCCGGCTGAATACTGCCAGACGTGAATTCCACCATTTTT
>JAUELU010000003.1:13340065-13360366 GCA_032357145.1 Evasterias troschelii
GTCTTCAGTTTAAGCGTTTACATTCCAGGGTTGTCCGTCCTGGACTTGATCCGATCCGAATTTTGTATTTATATTATATTTGTTCGTCCTCCAGCGCTTTATCACACAATATTATAATCGTCAGGTGTGACACAAGTGAAGCTCAATGGCATAAAGGTCGGCATCGTTCCATTCACGTGTATGTGTTAAATTGACCAAGGACATTTAATTCTTTACATATTTCTATTTTGTTACCGAAATATATCAATTTATGTTTTTTTTCTGCACAATGTTTCTAACACTACTACAGCATCGGTCTTAAAAATCTAGATAATCTGTAACAACATTTCAATTATGTTGTTGTTGTAAAAAATAAACTGAGACTAATTATTAAGAAACTAGAGGCAAATTGAGGCCAGTTTTCACCAGGGTGTAGCTTAATGAATGTGTCTTAGTGATTATAACACCATGATGAGATCGCTTGAAATATATGTTTATGACGAGTTTTTGTGTTTAGATATTTACTATATTTTTTTCATATTTGAATTAATTTATTGTAAATTATTGCATTCCTTTCTAAAAAAGGGTTTTATTTCATTCCTATTTCTTTGGAAGTCATTGAGAAAAAAAACATGAACAAAATCTAGAAATTTTTTCTCCACATGTTGTAACAACATTGTACAATCGCCTCAACTCTATGTCTCGTCCTATAGCTGCAGAAAATCGATGGCCTGACTCTTGTTATTTCGTGTGACAAGAGGCAGGAGGTGATGTTCTTTGCGCAGCGAGTCGAGTTGAATTGGGGGGGGGGGTAGTTTGCGTTCTACGGAGCGTCAGTCGAGAGGTACGACGGTTTATTTACTGACGGATGCCTGCACTCAGGTTTTGTCATTTCAGCTGGGCGAACTTTTTTCACCTCTTGCGCCGTCAACCACGCTGCCATTCCACAGAAATTAAAGCTAATGTGTCTGGTGAAGTTTCAACAAAATGATAAAATTGAATAAATAAAACAAAAATGGGGGAAAAACACAATATATATGCAGTTCAAATGCCTATATATTGTCACATTCGGCAGAAAACGCAATATATTTTAATGTTATTAAGTTATTGCATTAGTTAGGTAGTATTGACAACGCCAGCAGTTTGTTTGGGTGTTGGGGTTGGGATAAAATGGTGGAATTGGAATGTTTGAACGTATTAAGATATAGAGAGCGAATGTTTCATCTGAAATATTTGCAAGCGTATGGATCATTTTTTATATATTACTGAATAACTCCTATACACAATTATATGGATGCTTTGGCGTTCGTAATACTGTGGTATGGCAAATGCAAACAAAACGTTTTCAATTTCAGGTGATAGCATTGACTCTAATGTAGAAATCTTGTCTATTCTCTGATTTATATTGCGTCAGAATTGACCGGGATGTCGAGTCAGGCTGGCCTGGAAATAGTGAAAAGTTGTGTTGTTTACTTAAATTCAGCGTCAGTTTGACACACTTTCGGGTCTGTTTGTCGCAGATTCCGGGTCGTACTGACCCTAGCTATAAATGGGTCACGGGCTCTGACCCTTTACGGTGTCAGGCTGACCCGAAAATGGTTCAAATGGGATTTTGTCTCAGATTCTGCGCCAGTTTGACAAAGATTCGGGTTGGTTTGGCATACATTCCGGGTCATAGGCTTACTGACAAATGGGTCAGCCCCATGGGAACCGGAATCCTCTTTTTGTTTATTAAATTAATAAAAGTCTCAGTCTCACCAAACTAGTTCTCAAAACGTCCGAACCCGTCCTAAAAAAAATCGTAAAACGGGTTGTGGTCTGGCTAGAAGCTTTGGCCGGACAAGGTCTATAATGTGACCCGTCCATCTCGTCTTTATATCAATTTCAAATACGGGGAAATTGCCCGTTCACTTCAGTCCAAGCCCGTCTGAGAGTCAGTTTAAACCTGTTCGTAAATATAGTTCTACTTCGTTCCAAGTACGGCCGCAATTCCGTTCGTAGTACGTCCATCTCGTTTTAAGTACGTTGCCACTCTGTATCATTGCAGGACGGGATGGTCGCCCGAAAATTTTGAGCAAGCTCAAAGTTCGGGAGGACCATTCTTGATCAAACCCGTCCGAGCCCGTCCATGAAGTTCGTATAAATGGACCGTAAAAAGTTGCTACGTCCACTCCGTTTGCACAAAGTTCAAGCACATCCGGCTACCTTTTTTTCAGAACGTAGTGAGAACGAGATCGGTGTGATGGGGCTTTTAATTGCAAACTTTCTCTGCTTAGAAATATCATTTATCTGAAAGCTAGCCGAACGGATTTCATCCCCTAAAAACGTCAGTGTTCCAGTCCCCTTGAGGGACGATTTGAAAACAATTCGTGACCTACACGTTAAGCTTAAATAAAGAAATAATGCATACATAACAATACAAACATACACTTAAAAAACAATGACATTTTTCAAATCCCCAGGCGTGGTTCTCCCCCCTCCCTGTTTTTTTTTAATGCACGGATATTTAAACGCAGCGTTTCGTTTCTGAAATACAATCTATACGCTGGATAAAGCACGTATTTATCCACGTCATTATTATTTACGTCACATCGAATCCGATGATTGGAAGTCCGGAAAAACGCGGTCGTGTCTGGGTTCTGTTATTGCGATCAGGATCCACTTCAGAGATAAATCAATAGCGACCATAACCGACTGTTAAAAAAAAAAAATCGTGTTTTTCTAGATTTCTGCATTTTGAGGCCTCACACGTCCAGGCAATGGGATTCCTACAGACATCTTGCATGAACAAGCACAACCGTTTTAAGAAGCGAACCGGTACTTTTAGAGGCAACCATCGAAAGCGTATAGTTCAAAGCACTTTTTCGACACTTTGCTATTTTTTATTTGATATCTTTCTGGTAATGGAACTGAGAATCAACAAAGACCCGATGATGATGGTACATAGAAAATACCTAGGTTCCCTGTCATTAGCTATTAGTGGCGCAAAATTTAAACTTCGCGTAATTCGACTTGGCGCGAAATTAAGAAGCTAATCTAAACAGTCAATCAATTCCAAGTCTTTTGCGTCTTGAGTCTTGGTTTAACAATCCTCTTGAACAGCATCAATTTTCGCAGCAGCTTCTTGCAGAGTTCTTTAAATGTGCCTAATCTGCTAAAACAAAAATGCCGATTTCGCATTGAACGCCCGATAAGTTGAGTTGGATATGAATATGCATGATTCAAAGTGAAATTACAAGACGGGGTGATTTAAGGGGTGGAGTACATGAAAAGCTTGATCCTTTGTTGCCTCAAAAATATCATCATTATCATCAGGAGACTTATTTCATCCTTGAAGGATGACACTGCCATTATAGCAGTTTTCATTATCTGATGTCACTTGTCATTCTACTCCATGTTGTCGTGTTCATTCACGTGGTGATTTCATCCACCCATCTCCCTTTTATTCTCTTCCCCTTCTTCTCCTGGCAGTCCGTGTTTGCCATTCTGTAAGTGTCTCTGTCCAAATATCTTCAATCTTCGTTAAATTTAATTTAACTTTATATATTGGTTTCCGGCTTCAGGAGAGATTTGTCTTCACTAAACATCAATCCCGCCTTTATTGTCCACTCCGGCATCCTGGGTGTATCGAACTATACAATTTGACTTGAATGAAGACTAAATCAAAACCTTGTTAAATAGATGGACGGACATAGTTCTTAATAAAATCCCAAAGTCTGTCAGACAGAAATTGATTCAGCCTTTTCATTTTGAACAGTGTTCTTTTTCATCAACCGAGTCACGCCACGAGGACTGGAGCTTTCTGGGGCTGACAAACGCAATGTGCTGTACACTTGCACATCTGGTAATAACAAATAATTTAAAGCAAAGGTCATTGCGTTAATAGTTCCACCAAAGCAACGTGCATCATCTGCATATGAACAAAAACCCCGTCTTCTTGTCTAGATCCTTCGAACAAGGCAACGTTGGAATCGAGGTTGTAAGTTTAAACTTAGCATTGATTTATAGGGCAAAGTTGAGCCGGCACAAACTGTACTTTTCTTTTAAGAATGAAACAAAATGGAATCGTATGCGTTCAAGTTTGATATTTCTTAGGTGACGTTTTTGGAAATCGCATACATTTGGAATAAACTGTAATTTATTACGATACTCGCTGCGAAATGTGCAATATTTGGGACGCAAAAGTTTGCAATCCGAAATCTTCATGTGTGCAGCTCTTTTTATGACTGTGTGTAAATGAGTAAATTTAATTATTCCTTCAATTGTAATGATGAATTTTGATTTCGTCAACGGAACCTAAATCGATGTTTATGTATGATGCTGACAATAAATGTCTCAGAGTGTAATTCTAAACAGGTTGACATTATTGTGGAATATTGGCCGTATACGTATTGCAGAGGGGCCTTTAAGATAACAAGAGGAAAGCTTGCCGTTCTTGACACTGAACGAGAACTCGTTGTGGTTGTACTACATAGTATGTGGATGAGTTAATATTTATATCATCAAACGTCCTACTGATGTTGGCGTCATTTTCTTTTGGGTTTTTGTACAGTGTGCACTGCGTTCGGCTTATGTGGGGGTATGGTGGTGGGTGCTCATGTTTGTTTGGCATTATATTGTGGTCATGTAGTAAAAACATGTTTGCCTACAGACGCTTGACGTTCTAAGACGGCTTCTGATAGTTACAGATATGAGCTGATTTTAGAAAAGAGCTCAGATTCGTCTTAATATGTGTATAAAGCTATGAAGCGTTCTTTGTCTGAATAAAAATAAAACAGTCTCTGTTCTTACCTACACCAACGGTGAGCCCCAGCAGTGAGTGCCGCTGTGCTTACAGACGGCGACAGAGCACTAGAAAAGAGAGTTCTTCAGAATAGGTGAACAACGGACTGCCCGATTGAAGGGCCACGAAGTGCTGCTGCCCATTCAGCGGTCACGCCCGACTGGTTCATTATGTAACATCTTAACTAGGTCAAAATTCAATACGGTAGTAAAATCTGTCAAAACTAGACCGAAGAATCCAACTAGAAGGCTTTTGCTTTGGCAACATGGGAAAATAAAAGGTTGGGTGGAATAAATCATCCCGGAGATGCGAGCTAAGTTGCAATAGAAGCTTGATAATTTCCAAGCCTGCCGTTTTTTGACAACCGCGCTAAAAACTCGCGCAAGACGGTTAAATGCAACGTCACAGATAGCTAAAAATTCCAAATATAAATGACAGTACAACCGTTAAGAAGCACTGCGGCTGTTGAAAGTATAAACTATTTTTCAAGAAAGGATTACCTTCCAAGCAACATGGCTTGGGATGTTTTTACCCAAAACATTTGAATCTGAAAAAACGACTCGTGCATGAATCGTTTCTCATACTCCGAGGGTTGGTGTCCGTCCGTTCGCGAATGCTGCAGCCACAGGTGTGGCTGGTATACCCACTGCCACCTCGCTAAACGTTGATGTATTCGGCGTTCTTTTGAAAACACTGTGTACAGTTTCTGTGTTTTTTCCTTTTTAGCAAGTGGACACCGTATTCGGCACAAATGTTCATATGTGACTTTTAACGTATCTCTCTTCATAGTTTTAAGTTTAAATTTCGCAGACAAAAACCAATCTATGACCCTACTTTTCAATACCACGGTGTGCCTGTGAAACTTGAGCAAGGCCGTGTCCTCATGATTGGCTACGGCTTTTGTTGACGATCAAACAGCCGTAGCTGCTAATTTTAACACGGCCTTAAATCTATCTCCAACATCAGCCCAAAATGCTAGAACACTTTCAACCGATAAAGGGAAACTTTTACTCCGTATGAGTAACAATAGACCTTATGCCTTGACGTCATCCAGCGGTCATCTTAGAGTTAAACCGATGATGAAACAATGGAAACGCACAGATTTGTACGCGCAGCGCACTGGATTGGCCAATAGACAACCCCCGTTGACCTCTAGGCGGGGGCGCCCTACTCCAGTGACGTCACGTGCATAAGGCCTATAACCCCCAGACCATGAGACGAAAGTGTGGCAATCAAATTAACTTTCGTATCCTACGTTTAGCGCAAACGTCACTTTGGAAGATACCGATGTCTGGATCAATCAAACTCTTATGAGGAGGCCGATTGGATGAAGACAGTTACAGAGACAGTCTTTCGCGTTGCCGGCAGTGTCCCGGTCCGAAGATCAACTGTTAGGCTAAACTCCGCTTGGGGTAAACACATTTTAATCTCAAAATGTAGAACGCAGCGGGCAAGTGAAAGATGAAAACAACAGTGTACAGTTTCAAGATATGTCGTCAGTGTCCTTAGTTTGTTTTCTTTCTTTCCTTTTCTCACTCATTTTTCCCTTGTTGTAATAAAGTTACAGTTGTAAGTCATCGTTGTCGGGAAAGTTATATAATTCCTAGCCTCTAATTTTTTAACCAATATTTGAACGCTATATCAATTCGGTCAATCGTTCAAAACACAAAACAAATTAAACAAACACCCCAACAAATCAACAAGCAAACAACACCGTCCAGTTCCACCCAAAACAAAACAAAACTACACAACAACAAAAACAAAAACAACTACAAACAACAATTACCAAACGCCCCCAAAACATCAGCTGGTAAGGATATCAATAATATCTAGAAAAATTAATATTCTCCGAATGAATATTCAATGAGTATTGAATGAATATTCAATTAATGTGAACAAGTGAATATCGAACGCAGTACCCACTGCTATAGTTACGGGATTTGAACTAAACCCGTCGTCATCGAGCACACTCAGGGTTAAGACATCTGCTCTAGACTGAAGAGGGTCGTGGGTTCGAATCCCAACCGAGTAGTGGTGCCTGTGATATTTTTAAATATTTTACAAATTAAATTGTAACATCAACTGTCATTAAAAAGTAAGATTTCAAAGGCATACTGGATGAAATTTTAAAAAAAATTAATGAAAAAACAAAAATACAATCTAAACACAAGGGGGGGTGACATATCCTGCATTTAATAGAAAACTTTCTGTTGTACATAACAATAGGCCTCATTGTCATTACCCAAAACACTACACTCATTGAGTGACAAGCTCGATTCGTACTTTTCGAACGGCAGTTTCTTGAAAAAGATATTTTGTGCTCTCTAACAGTAGTAAACATAATGCTAGTATATACTGGCCTGTTACTTAGCATTATTAAAAGCTGTAATGCTGTAATATTAAGGCCCTTCCACACGAATCCACATGATCGAGATATTCAAACAAACATCAAGCAGATGTTTAAAGGTCTGTTTTGATGACTGGCCCGATTGAGATTCCTAGAACAACCAGCCGCTTGCTGTTGATATACGCAATGTTGACTTAGCAACTTACTGCATTCATTTTCCCTTATATTATTTGGTTTGTCCGCAATAATTGCGGAATAATTGCAAGGTATGTTCTTGCCGAGTGTATATTCTATCCCCCCAGCACACAGCTGAAACAAGTCTGTTCAATGCCCGCCTTTAACTAGGATGCGTAAATTTATTGGTCGGAGTCAGAATCAGAATACTCGACAGCACCTTGTCATTCAATGAAGTATTCTTTATCGAATGCCGAGATTTAATGATGGTCGAATTGAAACATTGAAAATAAATTACAAGCAAGGTTGTAACTAAACGTAACATCATTAAAGTAAACACGTTATTCGTTTTTGTGAAAGACTTCAGATTCTGAGGTGAAAAGTTTATATGTTCCTAAAGTACAGTGTTTCATTGTTCAAATAGAACTCCAGAGAGGAACTAATTATTTAAAGAGAACAATACAGAAACAGTAGGAGGACCTCACAAAGGGATATGAAGGGTCGTGAAAACAGATTTTCATTGTTCAAGTTGAACCCCTGAGAGGATTTCTTCAGAAAAATGAACAAAAGAGCAACAATGGGATTAGTTCACAACGGGATATTGAAGGATTTGTGCCCATTGTGGTGTCCTTTCAAATAAAAGCAAAAATAGCGCACAATGCTTTTACATAAGGTTTCATTGGTTAAGTTGAACATCTTTATTTAAAAAAATAGAACAAAACAGCAACAATGGGAGAACCTCACAACGGGATATGATAACAATATTTTATGACAAAATATAAACAATCAAACACAAAATTTGAGTCATGCAAAACCTTCAACATTATCTGAGTCATTTCTTCGTTTGCCTTTGGATGCGTATTCTTAACGTGAACATAAATGTCAAGTTCGATATTTGTTTCCAAGGAAACCATATTTAGAAGCAGACCGTCCATATTCCATTCTTTCTGTTGAGCCCTCAAGCACCATATTGTGCTAGTCTTTCCCTCCAGCATTTCTGGCACTGCATTCTATTAATACAAGGCGTCATGGCGAGAGCTTCATGTATAAGTTACTCTATAGCGCACCATCATGGCGTCAGCACAATCGGAGCGTTCACACTTCTACAATTAAGAAAATCAAGCTTCTGTGAAACAATTAAACCTTTGGTGACAGTAGCAACTTGAAACGAGACTATCAAAAAGTTGCAAAAATGTCTCAGAGATGCCACACAAATAAAATAATTCACACAGAATGTGCTTCGATTCATGGCACTTCTGTGATTACAAACTACACTCCCTAGATACTTTCGAAAATGCCGCCTTCAGTGGCCTTTTGCGAGGCTGTTAGTTCCCTGTTTAACTAAGTTTTCGTGTTTTGAATGCCCCCCAAAAAATTTGAGTAAACAAAAAATAGAGAGAAGTTAATGGGAAAATGAATATATAACCTGGATTTTCCAATACCTCGGGGAGGTGATATGGACTGTCCCACCTCAACCATGTTACAATTGTACGCTGGTTTTTGATGAACCGTGCGCATCTCCGGTGAATTTAAGGCGAGTTTGAAGTATTTTGTACAGATTTTGATAGTTTTTACTTACTTTCTGGGGCATTGACCTGTTGACATGAGTGAGGTTGTTTTCTGGGCATCAGTTTCTATGACATGGCAGCATATCGCATGCAGCAGCAGATCGCATGCGGCAAAAGGAGGTCGGAAGACGACACAGGCACCCGTCATATGCGGGCCAAGTTCACACAAGGACCATATGCCGACTGGAGTTTGACGTTATCTGGTACCCAACACATGTTGTACCAATATCGGCGTCATAGTGAATGGTCCTTGTGCGAACTTGACCCAAATGGGAGAGCGGCCAGGTTTGCGGGTTGGTTGGCTGCCGGTTTAAAAAGGCCCGGTTTTGGTGCCGCACGTGATTCGTGCCGCCTATGAACGTTGTTTTTGTTTCGCATGTTATCGTATTTCACCCACGCTTTCGTACCTTGCATTCGTTCATCCTCTCTCAATAAAAATATGTGAAATAAATCAATATTTGAAATATGAAGACAAACAAATAAATCGCACCCCAAGAATGATGACCGGACCGAAAGAAAGCCGTACGAAAATTTGCAGCCCGATCTATACAGGCACCTGGGAGTTTTTCTTACACAAACAGACACGTTACTCACATTAGTATAGATAGATAGGTGATACCTGGTTTCTTCTTCTACATATTTTTTTCGATCACACACACATACTCAAGCACAAACCCAAGACATTGGGAGTGGTATACTAAGATGAACAATACTCATATAAAAGTAAACAACTTGCCCACAACTGTTGTTTAATGTGTTTTGACTGAGGTCTCCAAACAGCCTAGGCCAAGTTTGCGCAAGGACTATCGTTGACCATAGTTCGACTATTAAGCTCGAACTCTGTCTGATCAACGATAGTTGGACTACGCTGGTCGACTATTGGGAACCAGCCTACGGTACGGGTAATCGCTGGTAATCAAAAGCCGGATATAGCACAGTGCAGAGTGGACCAGTTATAAGTCGCCGGTCGGGTTGACATGACATGACTATTGACTTCAGTCGTTCGCACTACAACTTCTGTGCGCATGCACTACACGTACGTCACTAAACAACCAAGTTAACCATTGTTCTTGTGCGAACTTGGCCCTAGCTAGAGTCGAGTGGAGACCCCTATTTATACAATGGACAAATTTAATAACAATTTATTGATTGATTTAGTTCATTGAGAGATCTTTGTTAAACGCAGTACTAAAATAGACGGAGCTCTAGTTTTGTCTGAATTTTGATGTATTACCATTTCTTAATTTACTTTCTGGTATTAACGAAACCAAAGGAGACATCAAAAGTGTTTTGTACTGCAACCCGTGGGCCTGAATATATCTGCGCATAGAATAAATGCAGTTTTGCATAAAGAAGAAAAACAAACCTGGAGGTTAAAGGGACACGTTGCCTTGGATTGGACGAGTTGGTCTAATAAAAAGCGTTTGTAACAGTTTGTTATGAGATGCATACGGTTAGAAAGATGTTTTAAAAGTAGAATACAATGATCCACACAAATATGCCTCGAAATTGCGTGTTGCATGGTTTTCCTTTTACATCGTGAACTAACATGGTCGACCATTTATGGGAGTCAAATTTTTGACTCCCATAAATGGCCGACTGTGTTAGTTCGCAAAGTAATAGGAAAACCACGCAATTTCGAGGTAGGGACTGAAACCCCGACTTCCCATGCAAGGCTCGAGTCGGGGATTCGAACCGTGGCCCTTAAAGGTGAAAGACAGGGGGAAAACCTACAAACCCAACCAGACTGCCCATGATTAGTTTAGTTGTCCCTCCATGTTTGTAAATTAAAATAATGCCTTTTTTGTTAATCGTGATCAAGGTAAACATTTAAAATCAACAGTTATTTACAATACGTGTAATAAATTCTTAAGAGTGAATTTTTTATTGCATGTCAAAACAAATCAGTTTAAGACCTGCACAGTCTATATTAATATTAATAAACGAATCAGTGCCTTTGTTTACGGCAGTCTGTCCAATAAAATAATTCTCTTTTCACCCTTACTATCTCCGGAAGAAATGACTTTATTACTAAACATTTTCATTTTTATTATTAATAAACATCTAGGGTAGATATATGTTGATAATATTTGTCAATTTAGATTGCCTCCTGCGGGAATTAACTTCATCATATTAAATCATCTTAAAAAGACCACCTCGAGCGTCAGATATCAGCCGTTAAGAATAACAGAACCTCCCGTATCTGTTGCTGTCTATCACTGCTAAAAGGGAAGCCGGCGTGCGGGACCTAGATCGAACGACGCAGTGAAGCCGATGACTTGAAGGTAGGGAGCTTA
Source organism: Evasterias troschelii (assembly GCA_032357145.1). Taxonomy (NCBI): domain Eukaryota; kingdom Metazoa; phylum Echinodermata; class Asteroidea; order Forcipulatida; family Asteriidae; genus Evasterias; species Evasterias troschelii. The sequence goes on from JAUELU010000003.1 coordinate 13,351,214, forward strand.
CTGAACCCTTATTTTGAGGAGTGCTGGTCTAGTCTCCGCATCAGAATTTAATTTAACGGATTGCAAAAGGGGGTAATCATTTTAATGAAGAGACTTTGGATTCGCTATTCTCTGCCAAGATACCCTGCAGCACCGCGGACCCCAAAAGGGTTTTTGGGTTTTTTTACCGAGTGTAACTCACTATTTTTCTTGTGCGGGGTCACAGCATCTACACACAGTCACTTTCCTGCTATTCCTGGCCCCGGGGCGAATATTCTTCGCTAATTTCACCATTCATGGACACTGGGATCGAGGAGGGCGCAACCTTTTGCCCTCCCTTCATTATGGGTTGTCATCAGAGGCGGCAACCCGACATGACGTGTTTCCTCTTGATCGTTTACTTCTCACTCATCATTAATTGAGAAATATTTGACGTGTTGGTGTATTGACCGACTGGTCGATGCGTTCATATTATTACATTTTTTCTAACGCACACATAAACACAAAAGCAACCAGGAATGGGCAGGCCTCCACATACACAAGGCCAGTGATCCGAAATAATTGTGTGTGATCGCGCAGTCTTACGGTGTATTCCGAGAAGGGACTGACGTCAAGATACCTGGCTGAGTGTTCCCAGTATTGATGTGTTTTATGATGTTGAAGTCAGGCAACTATACCTGTATGTTGTTGACTGATTTTGTCTTCAGAGATCGACTTGGCATTGACAGATAGGAGATAGACATCTTGCATCACTTGGCTTGTCATAACGTTATCGTACAAACATTAAATTAGGGTCAATCAACCATCTCACAAACCGGGTCATATTGTGAGATACACAAAGGGTTAGCCATCATTCCAAGGGCGTCTGTGATTGGAATCGAACCACTGACCTTCCATTTATTATAAAGAAGAAGTTTCAACCATTGTGGTAGATCATGCATGGCTGCTTGTTGAAGCAAGCTCAACACAAAATAAAAATGTAAATAATACCGGTATGAAAAACTATCTCGCTTCTTCACAGCACGGAAAACATTTTTCGCCAACTGTCAAAATAATACCAGTATCCGAAATTCATAACGTGACCCAACATATACATTACTTGAAAGCCCGTGAAAGTTTGACCTCAATCTGTCATTGGTGTCACGAGAAAATAGCGATGTTCTCAAACATCGGATTTTGGACTCACAAGATCAAAACTATTGTTTAACAAATTTTCCAAACACTGTAGCCTTTCAAGCACATTTTGAGGAAAGTCTCCTCTGCTTCCATCTGTACACCATGTCAAAGTGTGTGCAAATCTTTGCACATTAATATGTTGAATCTTGCCAATGTTGTGCACACACTATAAGTAACCGAATCATCATATATAGGCACTTTCGTTTTTAAACCTTTGGATGTTTCATGGGACAAACTATTTACTTTCTTCTTCAATAAAGATTTTGATGAAGCCATCCGAAGTTATATTAAAGAGAAAACAAAGACAATCAAACAAGAGACGAACTAGCAACTGAAGGCTTTAGCTGCGACATTCCGGAGATTTCGCTGCCTGGGGTGACGGGCATTTATTAAATTTATCACGGGGCCGAAGACCTCTGTAGGCGCTTAGATTGCTGATACGTATTGGGAAAGTACCCTGGTTTAATAAGCTCAGTGGATAATCTCGACTTATATGAAACTGGGAGAAATAATGGCAGAAATGGTTTATACGTGGAAATATCATTTTCATGCTTGCGAATTCCTTTACGATAGCCCGGAAAAGCTGCTCATAAACTATTACAATTTTGGAGATTTCCAAATGTCGAAAAGTCACATCTGTGTCAGATGGCACTTAACAAGAGTGAATTACGCTAAATAGTGGGAACAACTGGCGCCAAGCCTCGTGAATAATGTGAACACCTACGCTTTTTCCTGTAAATCAACGATATGTACGGATATCAGAGATAAATGTGGGGGAAATTGTCAAATACCATGCACTGAGAAGGTTGACTACGGGGCATTTTGTGTGAACTGATTCTTAAAAAAATATCATATTTTGCACACGACTGTAGGGCCTTATGTTCTAAGAACGGGACTGGTCAGTAGAGTTGTTTTATTTGGATAGGCATGTGTAGCTCGAAACGTTTACAGCTAAGCTGGCAAAAATAATTAAATTTAAGAAACACAATTTTTTGTTTTCAAATTTGGGTCTGGTTTGGGCACTGTCTGCCTGTTTGAAGTCTGGTACCAAAAGTGGACGGAAAACCTAAACATGAGCCTACACCAGGCCTAAGCCAGAGACCGAACAAGAACCTAAGCCTCAGCAGGAGCTTCACCCGAAGCCCAAGTCGGAGCCTCAGCCTCAAATGTAGCCTTATCCGGTAGCCTAAACCAGATCCTACGCCGGGGCGTAAGCCAGAGCCTGAACAAGCGCCTAAGCTTAAGCCTCAGCTGGAGCATCAGCCCCGGTCGGAGCCTTAGACGGAGCCTAAGCCTTATCCGGAGCCTAAGCCAAAACCAGAGCCTTAGACGAAGCCAACGAGCCGGAGCTGTGGTCTTGAAACGTGGTTTTGAAGGTTATCAATCTATGGACGAATGATCAAAAGATCATGTGGCATGTTGACATGCATTAACGCTGCACCATTAACCATTAAGTCTCAATAGCCTCGTCTGTTTTTATAAGTGAGTAATTGACCCCACGAAAAAAAACTAGGATTCTAACGGCCTGTCACTCTAAGGTAAGATTTAAAGGTAAATTAGCTTTCTCTTTTAAAAGATCGGTTTTAATCCTTGAGTTCCTTAGGTAAAGTCAGACCTGAGACGTGAGACTTATTTCTAATGTCAGTTTAACCTGAAAGCTGTGTCAGAAAAGCGCAGAAATGAGTCAAATTCACGCAGAATTCGGGTCAAAAACATTTTTTTAAGATAAAGAATATGGATCAGCCAAGCCCAGTAATGGGTCAGGCTGGGACACAGAATCAGGATCAATTATGGGTCAATTCTGACCCAGGAGTATTTAGAATGCAGAAAGTAATTATTTACCCCAACAAGGCTTTCGGGAAATAAAACAAGTTTCGATACAACCTGATGGGAAGCGGCAGCCATTTATACGGTCAAACTTAGACAGCCAGTTTCAATTGTAATTTATTATTTGATATGAGAAATATTTATGTTTGAAATACTGTATTCTAGTCCAAGTCATTGCTTACTTATATTACCATAATCGATAGGCTCAATATGACCGTGTACAACGTACAGTCTACAAACTTCCGGTTCACGTAAGACTTGACCTATGACCTATATCAGTTTGACCCGGAAGTTGTATAAGAGTAACCAAGTATGGGTCAAATTGATGCAGAACCGGTCCATGTTTTGAACTGTATCCGTGTCAGCCTGGAATGGGTCATGACCCTGGGATCCGGAATCCGGAATCAAAGTTTTTTAGAAAGTCAAATTTTTTATGATTTCTCAAAACGTGAACCTTCGAGGTTGGTACAAATTGATTTTATACCAAAATCATGCTGCCGCCATATTAACACTTGCCCCCTGTGATAAACAACATTACTTAATATTGATTCACGTTCTGCTGGAGAGGTGCCAGACTAATTTCCCTTCCGATCTCGGTTGAGTTTTTACACTGATTTGAGTGGTAGGAAAAACAAGATGGCGGTACCATGATAATTGTCTATAAGGAATTACTGACTCTCCTAATACCAACGAGGTAATTTCACACACAAAAAACAACAACTAAAAATCAAACAAACCCAGCAACAATAATATTGATGAAAAAGCAATACATAACATTATCATTATTATTAGTATTTATTTCGCCCATCAAATAGGATTAGACATTATCTTAGGCCAAAAATATATAGACAACCTTTAAAATATTAAGTACAACAATTATCTTCGCAAAGTTGAACAGCATAAACATTTCAACGTTCTTTTTTCTTTCTCAAAAAGGGTAGACATGGTAGTTTATATTAAGCGTCGTGGAACTCCAATAAAAAATTAAAGAATATTGAAAAAGCGCGAAAAACATTCAGACAGCTATTGATTTCACGGATCGATCACTTCTCCCTTTTGTATTTAATATTTAATAAGAGACGGAATAGGGTCCATCAATGAGGTTAACACGCCTCTTTTTATATACATTTCTTTAAATTAATTTTGTATCATCATGTACAAACTTTGGTATATTGTCAATAATAAATACACATACTTATAGTTTAAATTTATTATAATAGCAATTTTTTATACAAAATATGAACAGCAATATACCAAAACCTGGGCAGGAACACATGTTAGTATTTATCAGTTTTTAACATCTATTAAATGTAATGTTGTCAATCTTGTCCTCATTCACACCAGTTTTGTTAAAGAAAATCTTGCTATTTACAACAGACGATCCTTAATTTGACGCAAACAAAATTGCTTTCTAAAACACCAGTTCGGACGCAACAAATCATTGCACTATCAACAAATGCTTCCAAGGTTTAAGTTCTCGAGCACCTGTTTTGCGTTTTCCCCCAACAATTTATTGTTAACGTAAGTGTTTTGTTTGTTATGTTCGTGTATGGCTTTGGTTAATTAGAGTTTGTTTTGTTTGCTTCAATAAATAAGTTGGTTTCGTCTACCTTAAAATTACAGAGTCGTTTTTTACACAAATAGCGCCGGCAGACTTTTGCCCTGCCCCTACCACTCTTCACAAAAAACCACTGACCCCTGTTGGTTGACACTCCCCTCTATAGGAAGGTATCATGGCATTTGAGCTGACAGGTGAGTAAGTTGTGGTAATAAGACAATGGGAATGATAACATATTTAAGCATGTGCTGTTAGCAGATTTCGCTGTAGGGGTTTATCAACACGGATCATCATTACTGTGTCTTTCTGGTTGAATTCGAGAGACCCCCAGAAGTGACTAGAACTGTAACCCGTAGGTCTTAATATCACCCTATAAGAGTAGATGGCGAGTAAATGTTAGTTTTAGTTGTCAGAGAAAAGCCCAAACTAGGGGGAAACCCATGTAGGACTGAAAATTCAAATACCATACTCCTTTTCGGGATTCGAACCGGGCTCACAGAGGTGAAAGGCAGGGGAAACACCGCTGAATGCCCAGAGTTGTATAAACAAATAGTCGTCTGGTGATCAACTTCGGTGGGAATATAACCCCAAACTAACATCCACAAAGAAACGTCGATTTTAAATGTTAAAGGAATAACCCAAAATAGGTGTCAAAAACCATGTGGGGACATGGAAAACTCAATCCTGTTCCGGTTCGGGATTCAAACCGGGGCCCACAGAGGTGAAAACACTAAGCCAACCTATAGTGCCCACTCGTCTTCTGGCGATCAATTTCGTTTGGAATCTAACCAAAAACTATTAAACATGATTAAATATTAACCACAGTGAAACAGTCATACAATTTTTCATTGAGGCTGCATGGTTTTGTAAATATCATAGAAACATAATTATACACTCAGGCAGTATTGTTGGAAAAAGCTAACTTTCAACGTAACTATTCATATAAATATTTTTTGAAATAAAAAACCGGGAAAAATCTGGGCGAAGTTGACTCCAAGTAAATAACTAAATGAGTTTGCGTTTCAAACAATGTTGACCCTGAAACGTATCCACATCGCCGCTGAAGTAAACCGTTATGCTAAGCCAATTTTTACGAGTGCGCGAAACCTACACCGGCTGTACCATACCTAACAAGAAAGCTCGGCGGGAAGCGTCAACTGTTCTATCCCACCTCACATGTGGCAACTAATTTTACTACTGAATTAATATGGCATTACCTTGATCTGTGGGCTCGCAAACGGCGCTAAGAGTATGAATGTTGTTTCACATAACCAAATTGGAAACCCAAAATAGAAAGAGAAGGGGAAGAAGAATATAATAGGATGGCTTGCTGAGACGGGGCACGTACCCAGGCCTTGTTTGTCGCCTGTTAAACGATCGAATATTTACGAAGGAAATGCATGCAGTTTTGCCAGCAGTACTAGGCCTTGCACTCACGTAATGTCGATTTGGAGTGCGGACAATTAAGTTGACCATAAGTCTGAATTATCCTTGTTATTAGGCTCACTTTTACTTTGTTTTAAAACGGACCCGGTTCTTCGAGCTAAATTGATTTGAAAAAAAAAAAATTCTTTACAATTTTAATCACACTTCAGGATCACTACAACCCTTTACATCAGAACTGTTTTTTTTTTATCTTTGGATTTACGAGGACCGCGGGGGGTACCATGTTTTCCAAAGTTCTCAAAGTTTTTTTAATGAAACTTGCCACAAGTGTTCATTTTACCACGTTTTACTTGAAGACTGCAAAACGATTTCAAATATTTACAATTAAAGGGCTTTTTGTAGTTGAACTTGTTCCCCTTTTGGATCAAGAAATGTAGTATTCCAATAATTTCCAAATTGTATATTATAGCTGGGGTCGGCTATATTCTTGTAATTTTTAGTTTTTCAACTTAAAACTCATCTTTTTCGCAATTTTTTGCCCAGTGCAGGTGCATTGATGATTCTTGATTGATAATCCTGAAATATCGTTTGGCCTCAAAAACTGGCAATTTGCACGTTAAAGGTAGTCCATTGGTTACAATTTTGATTTATTTTAAAGGGACACGTTGCCTTGGATCGGACGAGTTGGTCTATAAAAAGCGTTTGTAACCGTTTGTTATAAATAATGCATTATGGTTAGAAAGATGTTTTAAAAGTAGAATACAATGATCCACACAAATATGCCTCGAAATTGTGTGGTTTTCCTTTTACTTTGCGAACTAACAAGGTCAGCCATTTATGGGAGTCAAAATTTGACTCCCATAAATGGCCGACCGTGTTTGTGATGATGTAAAAGGTCTTAAAGACAGCTGGTCTTAAACAGCCCCAGCTATGTCTTTATCAGCCGTTTAAACACCCTCACGTGACGTGCTCTCCACCAATAGGAATAGCGAAACTGTCTGGGGGTATTTATGATTGCATATTAACACCATTGCACCATTTGGCACATCACTCTCACTTTCCTTTTGAAAAAAAAAACAATCGAGATTTTAATGAAAACTACAACAAACCATAAAAAGAACCTCGTTGAAATTGCTTGACCGACGTCAAAAAAACGGTTGCCACGGTAAAAGCTGACCCCGGATGGCATTTTTATTTTTTGCAGTATGACCGTAGATAAATACCGAGAGAAGTCAGAAAATTTGGTGCTGATCGGATGGAGCGCTAAAAAAGGACGGGCAAAAGTATGTCGCTATGCACATTGGGTCCCCCTGATGGTTACGGATGGGGTTTACCATCACTGCTCCCAAAAGCAAGTCACAAATGGTATACCCGCTTGTTTAGTGTAAATAGTGGTACTTGTAATATTTTCTCTTATGCACACCATACAAAGCTGTAATACTTGGGTAGTTGGGTGATCTGTCTTTGATAATACAAGCATGACATTTAGCACACCAGTCAATGTCACGAAAAAGGAAATTGACTTTAAGGCCATCGCAGATTTGAAGTCTGAAAACAATATAGGTAGATTAGCAACAAATATTCAAGTCTTAAAAATGGCTGTCATTGCTTGTTATTTTTTCGAAGGATAATTCCGAGAAGAAAAAATGAATAACAAAGCAGATCGAACGAAATCATTGATTTGGTTTTATTTTGTTATTTTCTTTTTTAGAACTTCAGTTTTCAGTTCATTTCTTAGCAAATGGAGTATCCCCCGGAATAATCACATTAGCATCCACTACAGTCACCATTGACCTAGAAAATAGATTCCTTTGAAAAGGCGAAACCCATTAGATCAGATCGACCAACCGGAAGACTGAGCTAGATAAACAGGTCGAATTTAACATGGTGGTGAGTCTTTGAAACCATTACCTATTCATAGTTTGCATTTATTTAATGTTTACAATATTGGTTTATCTGTTATCCCAAACTATACAACTATATTAAAATTATAACAAATACAAATAAAAATTACAAAAGCTGAAACAGACTCTTAGATGTTATGTTATTATTTTAGACCATGAATTAGTTCGAACTACATAGAAGGTAAATTGTTTGGTGTCTCCCTGTTCGCTGGTAAAAAGAATATATATTGTTTTCTTCCATGGGGCGGGAGTTGGGGGTACGGAAGACCACGATTCAAAGGTCTTCATTAGTTTTGGTAAAATCCACGAGTGGAGGGTAATTTCTCTTGGGGTTGACACCATTGGGAATGTCAACTTCAGACATCAAGGGTATGGGTTGTCAACTTCAAACATCAAGGGTATGGGTTGTCAACTTCAAACATTAAAGGTATCACAGCAAGTTTATGGCATCGGTTTTCCTCTAGCATTTTTTTAAATTTAATTTTTTTACACAAAAGGAAGGCAACCATGTAAAAATGAACGGAGAGTATACATACTTTTCATCAATAAATAGCTGTCTTTTTATTTCAAGTGGCTTTAAGTCTTTCAGTTATTTTTGAATAGTACCAACCTTGAATTGTTTAAGGTATTTATTGAATATAGGCTGCACCCACCCTGGCCCACAATACTCTTTAACGATGTCATACCTTTGTTAACCTCAACATCATTACATCAATAATAGAAACGAGGCCAACCCAGTGCTCCACTGAAGCCAACAAATTAATTATCAATCATAGAACCTCTACGGAGGCCGCAGTACAAAGGCAGATTGTTTCTTGAAATAATATTCCGTCTGAAATGACTTCGTTATATGTAAACAAATTGGATTCGATTTAGTAAAACGTATTTTCGAGTTCTTCGTCTCTTTAAAGTCAGCTCAGTTGGATTGAAGACATAAATGTTCACATATTTACGCACAACACCTTATAAAGTAGAAAGATGGTCACGGTTAAAAACGTCCCTTGAAATATTTCTGCTTGAAATCATGTTATCATTATTATTTGTTTTAAACAATTAGTAAGTCAGTTAGTTTTGATCTTGCGAGAACGCGAAACCCAATATTTTAAAACAGTGAAAACGTAATGTGTTTTTTTCTCCCGCCATTTTCTCAATGTGCTTCATCTTGCACAGTTTTGTTATTTCACGGATGAGTTTGCTCACATAAAGAGTGGATAAAGTCATTGACAATACCCGTGTTTCCCGCCTGTTTAAAGGGTCTCTATACTTCTGGTAAAACACAAAACAGAAAAGCTCACAGATTTACATTAAACTTACATGGTTTAA